>CM054123.1:148167579-148616349 GCA_028751855.1 Ambrosia trifida
GTATGTGTTTAGTCAGACTAAGAAGTGCTAACTAATGATAGTTGACTATGGCTTAGGCGACTGGGTGTAGCTATATTAATATTAGGCATGTGAAGATATATTGTGTTAGAGTATTGTGAGTGCATAAGCGGATACAAAAGTCATACTTTAGGGATATACTGTAACTTCGATCAAGTGAGTTTGTAAACATGAAGCTATGAAACAGGTTGAATAATAAGTTTGGGAAAACATGTTCGTTTTTAACTGTATAATGACGCATCATTCCTAAAATTGGGATGTGGTTGAAGTGAAACACAGAGTTTAAAACTTAAGTTGTGGATAAAAATGTTTTAACGTAACAAGAGTAATACCTTATAGTGTAAAAGTCACAAAGCATAAGTCAAATAATATAAGCTTTAATGCGATAATATAATGAACAAAAAGTTTTAATAATGATGATAAGGAATCCAAAAGCGGATGATCAATGAATAATAGTATATGATACAACAAGTGATTAAATTGAGTCTTCAAATGATAGACAAGTATAAATATCAATGATATAAAACATTGGAATTATTTTCATAGGAAACTTTGACTAACCCAAGTATTTAAAATTTCCTAGGGACTTGTGGGGGCATACTTTAGCCTATAAGTGAATGTTCATCCCAAGAGTTCCCAAGTAGGCATATGGGTCCCTCGTCTGATTGGGATTTATACGAAATACCATGCCTAGACAGAAAACTCGGGATACAGGCGCTCACCCTTCCAGATTGCACGTGCCCCATCACTAGCGAATTCCAAAACTTTAGCGGGATAAAAAAAAAACGAGATGGAGAAAGAGATCCTTGAGATGTGGATTTCACTCCTAACTCAAAGATGTATTTCAAAATTGAAAACGATTGTGGAATTGAACCAATCACTAAGTTAAGGATATCACTCCCAGCTTAGTGGTTAAGTTCCTTTTTGAAGGAAATACTCTTTGAGGTGTGGATGTCACTGCTATCTCAAAGATATATTCCTAAGATAAATAACATACAGAGGAGTGAAACTAATCACCAAGGTATGGATGTCACTCCTAACTTGGTGATATCGTTTCGTTTTTGAAATACGAGTGTCTTCTTCTCTAAACAAAACACCGAAAGAATAACGAAAAAGAATCATAGCGAAAAAATATATCTTGAAAGAAAATATACAAATATACACGAGAGGACTCGTGAATGTAAGCTTAGTTATAGACTAGGCTAAAAGGCATTCTAATAACCTAATTCCCTATAACCATGGCTTTAATACCAATCTGTAGCACCCCAACCGATGGCGGAAACATCGAGGTGTCACGTAGTGACGATTGCTCAATAGCTCATGGTACTAAATTGTAAATTTGAATACATTGAATTGAATAGTTTATTACATGGAAAGAAATAGAACGATTAAAACGAACAATCTAAACTGAAATACAATAAATCTAAATCTAAGTCTAAGTTCCAAAAGCTTAAAAGTGATCTCATAACAACCTGAAACATGTACGAAAAATAATTTTGTCAATACAAAATGTATTGGTGAGCATACTCAGTTTGTATACGTATAGTATAAGTTTAAAGAAAATGATTTACAATTCATGTGTCATGATTTATTCAAGGAAAATATGCAAATCACGTAAGTACACAGTACGGGTCAAAATCAAACCTCTTATGCGACAAAGTTTAATACATTAACAATGACCTAGGACTTCCCACCACCATAGGTACTTTCCACTAGGCGAGTTGTCAATTCAAATAACGCTATCCATTGTTAAAGTCGGCTAGCTAAGTTAATGATTTTGTAATGATTGCAAGTATACTACGTTTATGTTTAAGCATAAAGCACAATAATTTAAAGCATAACACGTGTATGATTTGTATGTAAAAACGTTTATGAATATGTGTAAGTATAAGTTTCATATGTGTACATGTTTCACCCCAAAAGTGTAAGAAAACGAAAAAGGGGATAAGTATACTCATAGTTTGCGAAAGCGATCAAAATCCAACTTAAGCGGTCGTGAGCTAAGTAATGGGAATTCCGGGGAATTCAACCTATAATGTATATGAATACTAATAAGGAAATGTCTAAGAGTCTAAAGTATCTAGGGTCTAAGGCATTAGGGTTTGCTAAGTCGGTTTGGGGAATTAGAGTTTTTTTATGATAAGTCGAATTAATATAAAAGTTGTATATTAAAAATAATATACCAATGTTTGTAAATATGGTTTAGGTAATATAATTATTACCAATTGAATATTTAGATAAAAATATGTTTTCAATAATTAAGGCAAAATCATTTAGTTAATTACCTTAACTAATTATTGTAAATAAATACAATAAATTTAATTATTGAAACAAATAATTATGCGTTGCATGGTGATCCAACAAATAATAATTAAGACTTTAAACATAAGAATATTTCTATTTTATAAGAAAATTATTTATAAAATAGAAGTTAAATAGTATAAATAAATAAATGATTAATTATGCCTATTTAGACGTAATTAAGACTAGATATACAAAACATGATCCAACAAATAATAATTAAGACTCTAAACATAAGAATATTTCTATTTTATAAGAAAATTATTTATAAAAAAAATTCCCATAATTTTTCTATACTTATTTATATTTAAAACTGAGTTAATGAATTTATATCATGTTTAAATGATTAAAATAGAAAAATCAATAAAAATAAATGTTTTCTAAACCAATAATCTTTATTTCTGTTCATGATGATTAGAAATAATTTCCCAAAAATGTTGAGATTAAAATCATTAAAAATGAATTGTTTAATCAATTAAATACGGTTAAGACAAATAAATTCAATAAAAATATGAAAATAAGACATTTTGCAGAAAATAAAAGTGTGGTAATTTTCTTTATGGTTTCAAGATGCTACCCCTAAATTTTAATAGTTTTTGGAGCATAAATGGATTTATTATGAATATTCAAAGAATAATGCATTTATATAAATATTATAAATAACAAAGTGAAAAAAAATAACAAAATATGGCAGCAGGCTCGCTGCTGAGGGGAATCGAACCCGGGTCCCCTCCGTGAAAACATTTAGCACCAACCACTACACCACTAGTCACTTGTTGTTTTAACTCAAAAATAATTCAATTTAAACATTACAAGTATGTTCATCTACTTCCCCAAATCTACTAGTTCAAAACCCTAACCCTAGCCAAGATTCAATTGCCCGATTCAGACAAGTTGAACGAGCAGAACTAAAGGGCTAAAGACCAGAACTCTATAAAAATGAAATGGCACAAAAGAAAATCGAACTTACAAGATCAAATTAGGACCGAAATGAAGATGCAAGGACCGAACTAGATGTCATGATTTGGATAGGTTCCTGAATGTTATTTGCTATGTTTTATAGTGGGTTGAAGTCGTGTGATGTGTGGGAACCGAATGGTAAGATCAATTTATATGATGGTCCATTGAAAATAGGCGTTTAGAAGAGTTTAAATGTCCCGGTCGGTTACCTTCTTTAAACCCGGATTAAACTTGATTACAACGCGTTCATACATGACTTTATGATGGGAAACGACAAGGAATCAATGAAGAAACGTATTGGGCTTAATAATCACGCGTTTAAAGCTATAATTGTTCATCATATGGCTTGCCGGAGCTAAACTCCGGTCACCGGAGCTACATCGCCGGAAAAAAAACGTGGGTACAGGGAGGGAGTTGTGTTTGGTTTGAAACTTTTGAGCATTGGCAGAATTGGTCCCTCGATGTTTAACTTAGTTAATTTTTATTATGACTTAGTTAGTTTTCCCTTAATACAAAGTTAACTTGGTTAACTAACTTAACTTAAAAGTTTTCAATCTTTATAAAACTTGAAAATTTTATAAAATTCTTTTACGAATACGTTTTAACATACGCATTTGATTAAAACTTATACCCGACCCATAATAATTATAAATGATAAATTGTTTTAGTTCGCTCTAAACTTAACTTTGAAAAAGAACGAACTTACAGGGACTATAATGGAAATATTTGAAGGACTATTAATGTCAATTAGATGAAATACGAGGGTGACGGATGTCACAGATACCGTTGATATAGCCTGCTGTTAGCATTGAGTCGACGTGGGCGTTGAGGTGTCTAGCACCCATTTTCTCCGCCAGGCACAGGCCTACGAGAAATGCTTCATACTCGGCCTCATTATTTGTACTTGTGAACTCAAGGCGTACGGCGTATGTGAATTCCGTGTTGTCACGGATGATGAGGCGTAGGCCTGCGCCAACGCCCTGTTCGTTGGAGGCTCCGTCTGTGAAAAGCGACCATGTTACGCGGGAGTCCGGTATGGGTTTGGGGTCTTGTTCGTTTTGGCATTCTTCTATATTTTCTAATGGGATTTCAGCGACGAAGTCTGCAAGAATGTGCCCTTTAATTGTTGGTCTTGGCTTGTAAATGATGTCATGGGCACCTAGCTCGATTGCCCATTTGGCTAGGCAGCCAGACAGTTCTGGTTTGGATAGAATGGTGTTGATTCTATAATCTGTAAGGACTTGGATTGGATGTCCCTGAAAGTATCACCGTAGGCGCCTGGACGCGTGTACTAGTGCTAGAAAAAGTTTTTCCATGGTGGAGTACCTTGTTTCTGCGTCTGCAAGTGTGCGGCTGATATAGTAAATTGGAGTTTGTACTTTGTTGTGCTCGACCAGAAGAACTGCGCCTATCGCGATGTTGAGGCGGATAGGTACAGTGTCAATGTTTCTTCTGGTAGAGGTGCTGTAAGGGTCAGTAAGTAGGTCAAACATTGTTTCATTTCACGAAAAGCCACTTACGCCTCTGGGGTCCAGGGGAATTGTGTCTTTTTAGTACATTGCGGAGTGTATGAACGAAAGGAAAAGATTTAGATGCATCATTTGACAAGAAGCGGTTGAGGGCTACCACGCAGCCCATGAGTGTCTAGACGTCTTTTATTGAGTTAGAAGATGGCATACGCTGGATGGCTTGCACTTTTTCTGGATTTGGCTTAAAGCCTCCGTTGGTGACGATTACGCCCAAGAATTTCCCTTCTTCGGTTCTGAAGGAGCACTTGCCTGGGTTGAGTTTCATTTTGATGTCGCGCAATTGATCGAATGTGCGTTGTATATCCAGTAGCATAGTGTTCTCTTCACGGCTTTTGATGACCAGATTATCGACGTATACTTCCAGGTTGACGCCGATCTGGTTGATGAAGGCCTAGTCCATTAGGCGTTGGTAGATTGCACCTGCATTTTTTAGGCCAAAGGGCATTTTTGGTGTAGCAATAAACCCCTCTGTCCGTCCTGAAGGAGGTTCTGTCTTCGTCTTCAGAGGCCATTTGGATTTGATGATATCCTTTGTAAGTATTAAGGAGACATTTGAATTTAAATGGCGCTAAGGAATCTACCTTCAAGTCGATCTCTTGTAGCAGGTAGTGGTCCTTTGGGAAAGCTTTGTTGAGGTCCTTGTAGTCGACGCACATGCGGCAGGACCCGTTCTTTTTTAGGACCATGACCGGGTTTGCTACCCATATTTGATGGCTGCACCTGCGGATGATGCCTGCTTCGAGCAGGTCATCGACCTGCTCATTCATGGATTTTACTCTGTCTGGGCCAGGGGATCTTTTTCAGGGCGACTGGTCGTGCGTCCTTGTAGGTATTTAAGCGGTGTTCCGCTATATCCCGTCGGACGCCGATCATGTCGGACGATTTCCAGGCGAAAACGTCCTTGTGTGTTACTAGCAATTGCTTTAAGTGGACGCGTACCTGGCGGACAGAGTGTGTCCCAGGGTGATGGTCTGTTCTTGGAAACTGGGGTTGAGTACCAATTTTTCATTTGCTGCAGCGGTTGACTTAGTCGGTGGGGGTGGCAGCCGCTGGCTCAGTTGTCATGAGGCATTCTTGGTTGCCTCTGATGTATGCGATCCCCGTGGTTGTTGGAAAACCCATAATCTAGTGGGGGTCGATGCCATGTTGTTGAAGTTTGCTAACCCCTGCCTTCAGAGCAGGATGTCATATGAAGAGTTGGCTGGGATGACATGGAATGTGCAAGTCTCTGAGCGAGTATGGGTCCTATCGTCAGGTGTGACGGTAAAGTTAAACTTTCCGATGGGATGAATAACTTCATTATAGAAGCCTGCAATGGGTGTGTATGGTTGAAGTCGCCATTTTTCTTTGTCATCAAGTTGTTCGAAGCATTATTGGTACATGATGTCAAAACTGCTTCCACCATTGCACTTCATTTTGTATGTGCGATAGTGAACAAATAGTGTTGTGATGACGAGTGGGATTGTTGAACTTGCTCCTCCTGGTATTGTCGGGAGGATGACTTGGGCTTCTTTCCAGTTGTCGGATGTTGCGGCTTCTGATTGCTGGGACGTGGTCGCCATTCCGGCAGCATTGACCTTGCGCTTGGTACTACGCGTCATGTGACACTATCTGCCGTAGGCGCCCTGGACATGGTGTGTTTTATTGTCCTTGATGGCTTTAGCTGGTTCGTTCTGCCGACGTGTGCCGGCGTGGACGTATCTGACCTGGTTGGTCAATTTTCCCGACCGGAGGACCGCCTCTATGTCCATTTTGAGGCTATAGCAGTTGTCGGTGTCGTGACCCGCATCTTTGTGAAAATCAGAAAATCTGGTGGTATCGAAATTTTTGCATTTGTTTCCCATGGGTTTTGGGAGTTTAAACGCTACTTCTCCGGTTGTAAGAACTTGAGATAGTACTTGATTACGGCGGCCGCTGTTGCGCTGGTCGCGGGTCTGTTTGCTGCCGATGATATTTCTGGCGTCGCCAGAAGTTGCGTATCTCTCCTCGTCGGTGGAACCTGAGATGTGGTTCCAGACAGACGGGCGGTTGTTATTGCGGCTGCGGTTACTACTGGTGTTTCCGCGCTGGTTTTGGCGGATGGTCTTTTGGTTTCCAGCATATAGTTTAGATATTCGGACAACCTCCTCCCAAGAATCTGGGATGCCATCTTTGCCATGGAGGCTGTTTTGTAGGTTGTCTTCATTTATGTTTGCTAGGAAGGAGGTTCGAGTTGCCTCGTCCTCGGTTCCTGGTTGAAGTGCTTCTTTGTTGAATCGAACAATGAAGTCTTCCAACGGTTCTGTGCCTCTGCGTTTACAGAGATGAATTTGACTTTTGTCGAGCTTGTGGCGACGTTGCTGGCTGAAGTGGAGAGAGAACTTTTCGATAAATTGCTCGTAGCTGTCGATGCTTACAGTGGGGAGGTTATCGAACCATACCCGTGCCGCGCCGATGAGTGTTTGAGCGAACATGTGGCACCAGACGGGTAGAGTCCACCCGATGATGATCCCTGACCAGATTAAATATACCGAGGTGGTCATCTGGCTCTGTGAGCTCGTCGTATAATGGGTGACGTTCGTCGGGAGGCATTGTCTGGGCGGTATTGGGGCTTCAGAAATGCTTCTTGTGAATTTGGACTTGTCGGCGAAGGCCGTTGGCTTGTAAGGGAGTGACAGGTTTGTAGTTGCATCATTGCTGTACCTGTTTAGCAGTTCCCGGCGGTAGTATGGACTACGACGGTAGTCGCTGGACGTGTCGTCCTCCCACGAACTGGTTGTGCACTGCACGGGCCTGGTCGGCAAAGGATTTCCCTGGACCTTCCCCGTGACGGGAAGCGGCAAGTGTTCTGGTGGGCCATTTGGAAGAGGACTCCATGATGGCTTTGCCGGTTATCCGGCGATGCTCAAGCTGGGTGTCTAGAAGTTGTCTCTGGCATTCATACCAGTCGTTGTGTAAGGCATATATCTCCTCCTGAGTGGGAGGTGCTTGTTCGCCTACTTGAAAGTCTATGTTTCGAGGGATGATGACGACGTTGTCTTGGCCGTCGTCATGATCACCTACTGCCTGTGGTCCTGGGGTAACGTCGGTAATGTCTTCAACGACCCCAGAAGGACATAGAGGTAAGGCCGCGGATGGCGCAAATGAAGAAACACGAATCATGGATCACCGGGTTGACGCTGATCTCGGTAGTTATTCTACGGGGTTATATAAAGAAGTGTGTTTATAAAAATGTGTAGGTCTAAGGACCAGACCAAGGAGTTTAAGAGACTACATTTTAGAAGAGTCGAGCCTCTAAACGTTAGTATAATAAACAAGGGGTTGAAAAAGGTACGAGGAGCCCGTAGTCTTTTTGATGGAAGTCTTAGTGAATATCGGATGCCGACAAAAGGAGAAGGGACTCCTCCTTCTGTAGTACCTCGACCTTCGACTACCTCAGCCCATCCTCTACCCATTCTGGGGCCCGACCCAAGTCCTCAAGCCCATTGGTGCAAGTGGGTCTGATAAAAAGAGGGGAAAAAGGGGGGATGTTACCGTCCGATGGAAGATACACGTGGCGTCCGCCTGCTGGCTACCCTTGGCGGTGGGTAATCATCCCTCTGTTTAGTACCTGAGACAAGTAAGTGTTGAGAAAGTCTTCTGTCAGAAAGATATCTTGGCTGAGGAGCTGCCACGTCATCGTCCTTTGTGAGTTTCAGGTTGGGCGCAACCCTTGATTGGCTGAGAACTCTGACGGACAGCCTGTTGTGTCAGGAATAGTTATTTTTATAGAAAATGAATATTCTCTGATGTAAATAAATGAAAAAAAAATTCCAATAATTTTTCTAAACTTATTTATATTTAAAACTGATTTAATGAATTTATATCATGTTTAAGTGATTAAAAATAGGAAAATAAATAAAAATAAATGTTTTCTAAACCAATAATTTTTATTTCAGTTCATGATGATTAGAAATAATTTCCCAAAAATGTTGAGATTAAAATCATTAAAAATGAATTTTTTAATCAATTAAATACGGTTAAAACAAATAAATTCAATGAAAATATGAAAATAACACATTTTCCAGAAAATAAAAGTGTGATAATTTTCTTTATGGTTTCAAGATGCTACCCCTAAATTTTTATAATTTTTGGAGCATAAATGGATTTATTATGAATATTCAAAGAATAATGCATTTATATAAATATTATAAATAACAAAATGAAAAAAAAATAACAAAAATATGGCAGCAGGCTCGCTGCTGAGGGGAATCGAACCTAGGTCCCCTCCGTGAAAACATTTAGCACCAACCACTACACCACTAGTCACTTGTTGTTTTAACTCAAAAATAATTCAATTTAAACATTACAAGTATGTTCATCTACTTCCCCAAATCTACTAATTCAAAACCCTAACCCTAGCCAAGATTTAATTGCCCGATTCAGGCAAGATGAACTAGCAGAACTAAAGGGCTTATGACAAGAACTCTATAAAAATGAAATGGCACAAAAGAAAATCGGACTTACAAGATCAAATTAGGACCGAAATGAAGATGAAAGGACCGAACTAGATGACACGATTTGGATAGGTTCCTGAACGTTATTTGCTATGTTTTATAGTTGGTTAAAGTCGTGTGATGTGCAGGAACTGAATGGTAAGATCAATTTATATGTTGGTCCATTGAAAATAGGCGTTTAGAAGAGTTTAAATGTCCCGGTCGGTTACCTTCTTTAAACCCGGATTAAACTTGATTACAACGCGTTAAGACACGACTTTATGATGGGAAACGACAAGGAATCAATGAAGAAACGTATTGGACTTAATTATCACGCGTTTAAAGCTATAATTGTTCATCATATGGCTCGCTGGAGCTAAACTCCGGTCACCGGAGCTACATCGCCGGAAAAAAAACGTGGGTACAGGGAGGGAGTTGTGTTTGGTTTGAAACTTTTGAGCATTGGCAGAATTGGTCACTCCATGTTTAACTTAGTTAGTTTTTATTATGACTTAGTTTTCCCTTAATAAAAAGTTAACTTGGTTAACTAACTTAACTTAAAAGTTTTCAATCTTTATAAAACTTGAAAAGTTTATAAAATTCTTTTACGAATACGTTTTAACATACGCATTTGATTCAAACTTATACCTGGCCCATAATAATTATAAATGATAAATTGTTTTAGTTCGCTCTAAACTTAACTTTGAAAAATGACGAACTTACAAGGACTATAATGGAAATATTTGAAGAACTATTATTGTCAATTAGATGAAATACGAGGGTGACGGATATCACAGATACTGTTGATATAGCCTGCTGTTAGCTATGAGTCGATGTCGGCGTTGAGGTATCGAGCACCTATTTTCTCCGCCAGGCACAGACCTACGAGAAATGCTTCATACTCGGCCTCATTATTTGTACTTGGGAACTCAAGGCCTACGGCGTATGTGACTTCCGTGTTGTCAGGGCTGACGAGGCGTAGGCCTGCGCCAACGCCCTATTCGTTGGAGGCTTCGTCGGTGAAAAGCGACCATGTTACGCGGGAGTCCGGTATGGGTTTGGGGTCTTGTTCGTTTTGGCATTCTTCTATATTTTCTAATGGGATTTCAGCGACGAAGTCTGCAAGAAGGTGCCCTTTAATTTTTGGTCTTGGCTTGTAAATGATGGCATGGGCGCCTAGCTCGATTGCCCATTTGGCTAGGCAGCCAGACAGTTTTGGTTTGGATAGAACGGTGTTGATTCTATAATCTGTAAGGACGTGGATTGGATGTCCCTGAAAGTGTCGCCGTAGGCGCCTGGACGCATGTACGAGTGCTAGAAAAAGTTTTTCCATGGTGGAGTACCTTGTTTCTGCATCTGCAAGTGTGCGGCTGATATAGTAAATTGGAGTTAGTACTTTGTTATGCTCAACCAGAAGAACTGCGCCTATCGCGGTGTTGAGCCGGATAGGTATAGTGTCAATGGTTCTTCTGGTAAAGGTGCTGTAAGGGTCGGTAAGTAGGTCAAACATTGTTTCATTTCACGAAAAGCCACTTCCGCCTCTGGGGTCCAGCGGAATTGTGTCTTTTTTATTACATTGCGAAGTGTATGAACGAAAGGAAAAGATTTAGATGCATCATTTGACAAGAAGCGGTTGAGGGCGACCAAGCAGCCCATGAGTGTCTAGACGTCTTTTATTGAGTTAGGAGATGGCATGCGCTAGATGGCTTGCACTTTTTCTGGATTTGGCTTAAAGCCCCCGTTAGTGACGATTACGCCCAAGAATTTCCCTTCTTCGGTTCCGAATGAGCACTTGCCTGGGTTGAGTTTCATTTGGATGTCGCGCAATTGATCGAATGTGCGTTGTATATCCAGTAGCATAGTGTCCTCTTCACGGCTTTTGATGACCAGATTGTCGACGTATACTTCCAGGTTGACGCCGATCTGGTTGATGAAGGCCTAGTCCATTAGGCGCTAGTAGATTGCGCCTGCATTTTTTAGGCCAAAGGGCATTTTTGGTGTAGCAATAAACCCCTCTGTCCGTCCTGAAGGAGGTTCTGTCTTCGTCTTCATAGGCCATTTGGATTTGATGATATCCTTTGTAAGTATTAAGGAAACATTTGAATTTAAATGGCGCTAAGGAATCTACCTTCAAGTCGATCTCTTGTAGAGGATAGTGGTCCTTTGGGTAAGATTTGTTGAGGTCCTTGTAGTCGATGCACATGCGCCGGGACCCGTTCTTTTTTAGGACCATGACCGGGTTTGCTACCCATATTTGATGGCAGCACCTGCGGATGATGCCTGCTTCGAGCAGGTCATCGACCTACTCATTCATGGATTTTACTCTGTCTAGGCTAGGGGGCGCTTTTTCTGGGCGACTGGTCGTGCGTCCTTGTAGGTATTTCAGCGGTGTTCCACTATATCCCGTCAGACGCCGATCTTGTCGGACAATTTCCAGGCGAAAACGTCCTTGTTTTTCACTAGCAATTGCTTTAAGTAGACGCGTACCTGGGGGACAGAGTGTGTCCCAGGTTGATGGTTTGTTCTTGGAAACTAGGGTTGAGTACCAATTTTTCATTTTTCTGCAGCAGTTGACTTAGTCGGTGGGGGTGGCAGCCGCTGGCTCAGTTGTCATGAGGCATTCTTGGTTGCCTCTGATGTATGCCATCCCCGTGGTTGTTGGAAAACCCATAATCTAGTGGGGGGTCGATGCCATGCTGTTGAAGTTTGCTAACCCCTGCCTTCAGAGCAGGATGTCATATGAAGAGTTGGCTAGGATGACATGGATTGTGCAAGTCTCTGAGCGAGTATGGGTCCTATCTTCAAGTGTGACGGTAAAGTCAAACTTTCCGATGGGATGAATAACTTCATTAAAGAAGCCTGCAATGGGTGCGTATGGTTGAAGACGCCATTTTTCTTTGTCATCAAGTTGGTCGAAGCATTGTTGGTACATGATGTCAAAATTGCTTCCACCATCGCACTTCCAACGGTTCTGTGTCTCTGCGTTTACAGAGATGTATTTGACTTTTGTCGCGCTTGTGGATCCGTTGCTGGCTGAAGTGGAGAGAGAACTTTTAAATAAACTGCTCGTAGCTGTCGATGCTTCCAGTGGGGAGGTTATCGAACCATACCCGTGCCGCGCCGGTGAGTGTTTGAGCGAACATGTGGCATCAACAATCTAAAGACTGCTCATAGGCCCTATGGAAACACCCTGCATGAACAGTAAAAAAATTACTTGGAATGAGGTTCCCAAGCCTTTACGGTCTTGGGTCATTTGTTAGCATCAAGCATAGGAATTTCCATCAACTCGTCTGATGGTGTGGAAGATGCACGCATAACAACTAGAGCCTGTGGAGCTCTTCTTGAACTGCTAGAACTTCCAGACTTAACACCATTGGGTTTTGGTCTCCAAACTTGTTCAGGCTTGGCCTTTGGAGGCTTTTGCTTAACAGGCTTGGGTTGTTCTTTTTGTCGACCTTCGAGGCTAGATGTTCCTTTGCTGGTTTGGCCGCTTTTGAACAACTCTTAGGCTCCCCCTTAGGTTGTGAGACCTTTGGTTTTGCCTTTGGAGTTTTAACCACAACGATTGGAGGGTTTACATCCTCATCAACCTTCTGTTTACCTTTTTCGTATTTGGAATTCACCATAGCCGTTTGCTTTAGTGATTCAGGAATTCGGTTGTTTGAGGGTCTGAAATATTCAACAGTATGTCCTCGATGAGGTCTCAAATACGGAAATTTGACACAATGTGTTTGACCTCTTAACATTCATAGCATGTTCTCCATTCTTGTGGATTGTTAGAAACATGTTGTGGATACCACTTGCACTATTAACTTTGACACTGGACCTGTCGGCTCTGGATGAGCTAGCCTCATGATCATTTTTGGATTGAGGAGCATTCTTTCTTTAGTCTTTTTGTTGAAAATGTGTTAAATTTGAACAATTTTCAAAATTTTGCTCAGTTCCAGTTGACTTGACAAACACAATTGGTTTTGGTGGGGGACCGGGTCTTTGTCTTCTCAGGGCTTTCCTAAAAGAATCGATCTAATATCCTTATGTTTGGGATATTGAGTAATCAGCGGTTTTCTTGTTGGAACAGGTGGTGGTTGTCTAACCTAACTAGATTGACCACCTTGACTGCTGCTCTATTGATTTTTTTTGCACTGGTTTGGGTGTTGCATTTGAAACACTTGATGATGTTTGTTCAACATAATTACCAGGCTTTGATTTGAAAACTTTAAGTATTAATTCTTTACTTACATTTTTAATTGGAAAAAATTTGTCAGAAAAGACTCGTTTTGAATCTTTAAGCATGTAGTACATACCAGAGTCATCTGTTAACTAATCAATTTCCTCATTGGACTCAGAATAAGGATCACACTCAATGTGATTCTCTAGTGGGATCTCTTCTGGTGACCTAGACCTGGTTTTTTGTCCTCCTCATCCTTAGTTACAATTAAACAACAATTGTCATCTTTGACAACTTATGTTTTCTTAATTTCGGCTGGGTCAGCAACTAGGGGAGTTGTGACCTGAAACTGAGTGGTTTCGGTTTCCTCTGTTGTTGTGGAGTAATTTGCACGCATAGGAGGAGGAACCGATTGATAACCCAACCCACTCGTGCTCTTTTTAGTTTTTTGACTTTCAATTATGTGATCTAGCACATACTTGGAATTCGAATAATTGTCAAGCTTTTTATTGATTGCATCGTAATCACACTGAGCTGCTGCCAAATTCTTTTTAGTTTGGGTTAAATCAGTAATGTAGTTGTTGATTGCATCTTGTTTATTAAGAATTGTTTTTTTCATCTCACTAACATCCTTTTTCAACAACATTATGGTTTCTTTAAATTCTTTCTCATTTGATTTTAAGGCAGTGTTAGCATCAGTGCACGATCGAAGATCACATACCAAACTAGTATTGTGTTCTTTGATTGATTCAATTCGGCTTCTAATTCAACACACTTTGAGCATTTAGGAGTTTCAGAAGTAGTGACCTAGTTGTCTTGAATATTGGCCATAAAAGCATAATGAGAAGATGAACCATCAGTAGAGAAGTATTTGGAATAATCCACAACCGACTCTACTAGATCTTGAACCAAGCAGGATTTGTGGTTGGTCAAGAAATCAACTTCGGCTAGCAATCGGTCAACATCATCATCTAGCGAATGTTCATTGCTTTATGAAGCTCCAGATTGTTGACTTACCGATTCTTTTGAACTCTCATCATCACGCGAACATTCATCTGAAGAAGACGACCCTGATCTTCTTGTTAGGCATCTTTAATGATTTCAGCATAACACGCTGCACCTCCCAGCTGAGGGTTCCAGCCGACCCCTTTACCAGCTTGCACCACCATAGCACGAGCCTAATTCTTGGCTTGTGCGGGCTGTGGCAATGGGTTGTTAACAGGCACAATAGCATGTTTGATTTGCTGTGGTTTATATATATAAATATTTTAATTTTTCACAATCTGGTTTTAAAAATGGAATCACCAATCTAAACCACACAACACGGCAGTGTACCGGTCGTAGTGTAGTAAAGTCGATAAGACCGAGTATCAATCCGTGGACACTGATATGCAGCCCTCGATACTAAACCTCTATCGAGTCCTAATCTAGATAAAACAACATATATTTTTTTTTTTTTTACTAAAAAGTAACTAAAACGATAAACAAGTAACCAATTAAAATAAGACAAGAAATAAACAAGCAGGAAGGATGAGATCAGAGAGTAAACGCTCAAGAAAGGGGAATCAGAAATGGAGAAGATGGTTGCCTAGACTGGGAATCCTACTAATAAAGCTGAAAGCTAACGGGAAATGGATACTCGAATAACTACCGGAATCTACAGGTATAACCAACTCAGGAAACACAATAGTATCTAGATCTCCTCTCGGTCTCACTAGAAAACTAAATGATATCCTAAGCAGTGTGAAGCTCACCATATAAAGAATGGATCACCTCTCGGTCTCACCAAACATACAAGTTCACGCACCCAAAGATTAGATCTCCTCTCGGTCTCACTAATCACGAAACACCTAACGGGATCAAGGGGTGAATCTATTCCTAAAGGAAAATGTTTGGGAAAGCGGATAAAAAGGGTACCGGGAAAGAAATTCACTCTCGTGCAATATCTAACCAAATAAACCAATAAATCCTAACAAATCCACAACCTATCTCCTATCAGTCTCAAGGTAGGTGACAAACCCAAAATGATGTCAAACATCCAATTTCTAGATCCTAAGTCAACAAGTTAACCCATCAAATCATCACACGAAGCAAATGATAAAAATATACGACTTTTAATTTAAAAACACTAAGTCAATAAATTATAGCCACGTATGAATCTAAAAATATAACGCAACCATCATCCGGGTAATAAATCACAACAAAAACCAACAAAGTTTAGATTTTTATACATAAACGAGTCAAACGAGTACCAAAAACCAAAAGACAATCAACATTAATCAATATTCATCACAAGTCTAGGCAACCAACACAAGATCTAGCTACTCATAGTCAATAGCAAAACAAAATAAATAAGTTCACAATCAAAATTCATAACAAGAAAAAAGAAAATAAACCAATAAAAGCAAACCAAAATAGTATCTCTTGAGCTCCCCAAACTCCCAAAGTCTTGGACCTTCACATTTTTGTTTGCTGTTGTCTCGAGAGAATGATGTAAAGCTCACCAAAATTATTATTAATATTATATATATTTTTGTAATGCCATTGATGACACTGTCAAAATAGAATATGACAGCCGCCAACCTTCTGTCTCTAAAACCTCGTACCAGCTTTCCCATTTTATAAACATCCCTACAGGCTACAGTGCCCTACTCGTTTCTAATATGGGCCGGCCCAGAAGTTTTTTTCTTATATCTATGTTTAGCCCATTAAATGTTGTAGCTAAATGCAGCCCAACGAGTAATTATAGATTAGAGTTCAGCCCAACTTGGTTGTCGCCTATTTTGCTCCATCTTGTTTGGGCCTTAGCCCATTAGTTCCTACACCATAAAAATTAAATAAGAGTCTAGCCCGATTTAAATAGTTATTTACATGGCACATTAAAATATTAAAAATCTAGTGAGTCTCAAGATTAATTCAAATGCGCCATTTTAGCTCGTTTTCACTAAAAATCATTTAAATAATTAAAAGGAACCAATAAAGAGTAATATTTAATAAAAACTAACTCAAATATTAATTAAAATGTAGAGAATATTGATATAAATATTTGTATATTTTATAGTGTATCAAACATCCCCACACTTATTCATTTGCTTGTCCCTAAGCAAATATCAAACAACACATCATACCTACACTTAGACCAAATACGTCTAACATCTAGCAAGGACTAAGCAAGCCACAAATCATCAGGACACAAAGAAATCACAAAACTTACAACTGTCAAGAAGCATATGGCCCAACTAGCCAAATGTGATACCATTTTTAAAAACATGGGGTTACCAGTCAAGTTTCACTCCCCCATCAAGATTCCAACCAAACAAAGCTAGTGGGTAATCCTAAATGCCTCTATCACGCTAATGTCAAGTCCAAACCCAAGTCTAAAAATGTATCATGATGCACAAGTTCTGTAATCAAGCGACATGTAGGTAGCACTCAACAAATGAAAGTGAATATCATAATAATCAATAAGGCTCAAAACCTCACTATGAAGTGCGGGAATGGGATGTCGGTAAAAGCCAAGAGTGGTCTTCCTAAATCAGGTTTGTTCCACTTTCATAAGTATCCCAGAAGCCATTTACTTCAAAAACCGACTAGCTGGACCTACTTTACTATCGCGCAACTTAAAGAAATCCCGTGCCCCCAAGAAATGCAAACCCACATCGACCCGCCTTCACCTTACGCTTTACAATGGCTAAGGCGTGTCTTTTGTGTATAATCAATCACCTCGGGACTTGCAAAAAAATTTATTATTTCTTTTTGTATTTTTCAAAAAATTTCACCTTTTATTTTAGATTTTTTTTTCATTTTTGATTTTTTTTTCTAGAAAATATAAATTTTATTTATTTACTCCATCCCCACACTTAAAACGCACATTGTCCCCAATGTGTGTCAAAAGTGGCTAACATAAACTAAAAATAAGAAAAAGATAAAGCAAAACTGATACTCCCTTGACAAAAATTCGATGAGCTGATATGTGGGGGCATCCTACAAACGTGCAGCTTCCAGCGCGATCAAGCATAACCAAATAATAACCTGCATGACAACTCAAATGCTCGCGAATCGCGGTAAACTCAAAGAAACAAACCATTAATAATAATAATATGGCTCGAAAATGATCTCCCTCGAATGGAGATTGAGTACGGGGGAGATGTTTCTACACCATTTTTCTTTTTATTTTTTTATTTTTTTATTTTATTATTATTATTATTTTTTTTTATTTTTTTTTTGCAATTTTTAACATAAGAATTTAAAACAAAGAAAAGATAAAAATAGAAATAAGCTCAACTAATATGTACACTCGAGCCAACACCCGAGAACAAATCACAACGAACAAACCTATGGCGGGTGAAAGGAGACTGCCTCAACCTCGCAAGCTCCCCCGGACTACTGATGTCATGCTTCAAACCATGGTCAACTATAAAAGCATGATCATCCTCAACCTTCTTGTTTGATCCCCAACGAGTCCACCAATGGCTAATACTCATCAACGACAGATCACTCCACCTCTTCATTTCAGCCCACCAATCTTTATACTTACCTGGACCAAAATATATACGACACATGTAGTGAAGGAATCGGTCGTCCCTCTAAATGGTGTGCACACTTACTAAATTCCAGGCAAGTTCTTTGTGAGCCATCTCCCATGGTTCTGATGATTGGGGAGGTAATCCATCATCTGCTTCTTCTATAGGCCAGCTATACACAATCTCCATTCCTTCTTCCTCTTTGATCTCCTCTGTTGGCTCTCCGAACAGTAATGCTTCTAATTCATCAAGATCGCCAACAGGGTCAAACTCTCCTCCATCTATGCTCCGTAAATCCACCAACTCATCACCAAACTCATCCTCCCACGATGGAAGATACTCGTCCTCTATCATCTCATCCTCAAGATCATCTGTCGGCTCGCTAACCTGTGCGGTACTTGCTGGGCATAACCTAATCATTTGCACCTCGCTAGCTGCCTCAATCTCAACTCCCTCACCAACCACTTCTTCATCAATCAGGATTGTAGTGTCTTCAGCCAGCTCTACTGCCTCTATGCCATCATCACTCCAGAAATCATCATCCTCAGGTTCTGGTCCATGTCTCCAAGGCGTGGGATACCAATAAGACGACTCATCACGACTAATATCCAGCTGAACTGAAGGTGGGACTGTGTCGTCCATTATCGCCTCCGGTTCGGGGATTATCTCAATCATATTTCCAGATGAATCCTTATAACCCAATATGTTCCCTTCACAGTCATAAACCACGCGTGTGAGAGGTTTCGCACGTTTTGATTCCATGTGATCAATCATCATCTGTATATCCATACGCCACCTCTCATCATGAACTACATACCACTGTGTGGACCTCCCACGTGAAAGATAACACACGTGTGTCAAATGGACTCCACCACAGATCTCACAGCATGCATTCATGTATTGATAGCACGACTGAGTGTACATGTTTTCTTCATAATGGCTCGCGTGGTCGCGTTCCCTTATGTAGTCTGCAACAGTCTTTTTTCCAATGCAAGATGCCATGACGATTCTTTTTTTTTTTAAGTTTTTTTTTTAAGCAAGAGTAAAGTAAAAAACGACTAATCTATCAAGCAAAAATCAAACTCGTGCAAAGGAAACAAGTAGACTAAAGCATGCAGATAAACCTAAAATGAAATAAGAACTAAAAATATGGCTAAACTAAAGCGGATATAAACAAAGAACGAATGACTAAATCCCCGACTCGGGTCATTCTCGAAGTCGCCAGTGTCCCCGGTAACGGTGCCAAAAACTGATTTGCTGTGGTTTATATATATAAATATTTTAATTTTAATTTTTCACAATCTGGTTTTAAAAATGGAATCACCAATCTAAACCACACAACACGGCAGTGTACCGGTCGTAGTGTAGTAAAGTCGATAAGACCGAGTATCAATCCGTGGACACTGATATGCAGCCCTCGATACTAAACCTCTATCGAGTCCTAATCTAGATAAAAGAGCATATTTGTTTTTTTTTTTTTTTTTTTTACTAAAAAGTAACTAAAACGATAAACAAGTAACCAATTAAAATAAGACAAGAAATAAACAAGCAGGAAGGATGAGATCTGAGAGTAAACGCTGAAGAAAGGGGAATCAGAAATGGAGAAGATGGTTGCCTAGACTGGGAATCCTACTAATAAAGCTGAAAGCGAACGGGAAATGGATACTCGAATGACTACCGGGATCTACAGGTATAACCAACTCGGGAAACACTATAGTATCTAGATCTCCTCTAGGTCTCACTAGAACACTAAATGATATCCTAAGCAGTGTGAAGCTCGCCGAATAAAGAATGGATCACCTCTCGGTCTCACCAAACATACAAGTTTACGCACCCAAAGATTAGATCTCCTCTCGGTCTCCCTAATCACGAAACACCTAACGGTATCAAGGGGTGAATCTATTCCTAAAGGAAAATGTTTGGGAAAGCGGATAAAAAGGATACCGGGAAAGAAATCCACTCTCGTGCAATATCTAACCAAATAAACCAATAAATCTTAACAAACCCACAACCTATCTCCTCTCGGTCTCAAGGTAGGTGACAAACCCAAAATGATGTCAAACATACAATTTCTAGATCCTAAGTCAACAAGTTAACCCATCAAATCATCACATGAAGCAAACGATAAAAATATACGACTTTTAATTTAAAAACACTAAGTCAATAAATTATAGCCACGTATGAATCTAAAAATATAACGCAACCATCATCCGGGTAATAAATCACAACAAAAACCAACAAAGTTTAGATTTTTATACATAAACGAATCAAACGAGTACCAAAAACCAAAAGACAATCAACATTAATCAATATTCATCACAAGTTTAGGCAACCAACACAAGATCTAGCTACTCATAGTCAATAGTAAAACAAAATAAATAAGTTCACAATCAAAATTCATAACAAGAAAAAAGAAAATAAACCAATAAAAGCAAACCAAAATAGTGTCTCTTGAGCTCCCCAAACTCCCAAAGTCTTGGACCATCACATTTTTGATTGTTGTTGTCTTGAGAGAATGATCTAAAGCTCACCAAAATTATTATTAATATTATATATATTTTTGTGATGCCATTGATGACACTGTCAAAATAGAATGACAGCCGCCAACCTTCTGTCTCTAAAACCTCGTACCAGCTTTCCCATTTTATAAACATCCCTACAGGCTACAGTGCCCTACTCGTTTCTAATATGGGCCGGCCCAGAAGTTTTTTTCTTATATCTATGTTTAGCCCATTAAATGTTGTAGCTAAATGCAGCCCAACGAGTAATTATAGATTAGAGTTCAGCCCAACTTGGTTGTCGCCTATTTTGCTCCATCTTGTTTGGGCCTTAGCCCATTAGTTCCTACACCATAAAAATTAAATAAGAGTCTAGCCCGATTTAAATAGTTATTTACATGGCACATTAAAATATTAAAAATCTAGTGAGTCTCAAGATTAATTCAAATGCGCCATTTTAGCTCGTTTTCACTAAAAATCATTTAAATAATTAAAAGGAACCAATAAAGAGTAATATTTAATAAAAACTAACTCAAATATTAATTAAAACTAGTATTATCACCCGCGCTTCGCAGCGGGACCTAGTAGTTTATTCCTGGTAATTTATGTGGGTTTGTTCTATGTCGCTTTTTATTTCTACAATTATTAAGCACTCCTTCGTAGTCGCGATTGATGATTGATTTTCCAATTCCAAGCAATTCGATGAAATGCCATAAATATAACATATATAACAAAAATACAAACTTCATTAGATAACATATCTATGTTTTTTTTTTTCTGAGAACCATACCCTGTTGTAAGAATCCTTATTACTCTACAAATTACTACAAATTAGTTGGACTACTAAAATACCGCAACCTTATAAAATGGATGGCACCTGTTATGTGAGCAACTTCACTTTAAGGGAAAAAAAGAGATCAATCAATGAAGATATTATTATTACTACTACTATTAGTCAATTGCAAGATAAATAAGCAAATTGGGCAGGATCATCAAAACTTGATGAACCTAGAATGATTTCTCTTCTTAATTTTGTTGTTAACTGGTGATGAACCCGCAGCTGGAAAAAAAAATGAAAATGTCAAGAAAATAAAGATAATATCTTCACACTCATACACATCTTCTTGAACTCACGCGTCGCGCAACTTTGAACCGGGTCAATGCATAAAACTCACTTCTCTATAGTATCAATAGATAATGGTATAACATAGTTTTTTTACTCTCGAATTTTTATCACAAAATGTGGCAACTAATTACGCACTTGAACTTCCAGCAACACCCTTATTGCAGAATGTTTAAACTGCTTATTATAAGCGCCTAGACAATATAATCAAAAATAAAAAACGACGACATCCTTGATTAAGAACATCACTTGGAAATGAATACATATTTGTAGCGCATCTGACCGTTATGGTTTATGTTCCATGTTGAGCATAAGACATGATACGTAAGACGTGGTACCATGTATGGGCTGGACGAATTATGCAATTTGTATGAGTACATTGTGATGATAAAGAAACATATATGTGAGCTGCAAATAAGACCAAATACATTAATAACGTGAAACATAAAAAGCATATATATTAAACGATTATGAAAATTAAATCTTGATTTTTTGGCCATATGAGTTGGGAAATCCTGATCCAAAGCATTCCACGAAAACAAACGCCCCCTAAAGTCTCCATATTCTTTTGGCAAAGGAAAGGAGCATGTTAATTATTGCTTGTAGCCTTACAAATTACAATCTTGCATCGGCTTCTATGAACTAACAAAAACAGGAAAAGACAAATGACTCTTCATGGGTTGGGTAATCATGTGAACTAACATGGAAAAGACATAATCACCAGTCATGGGCTGGGTAATCATGTAAACATGCCCACAAAAGCAAAGAAATGGCAATACAACTGCAACGATGGGTATAGAGATATAAAGTTGCATTGGAATAAAGAAATGGAACTGTAAAACACATATGCGTAATGACGATTAATAAACATTCAATTAATAAATTAAATTTTGTAGATATTTATGTGCTAAATATGATTATAAGTATATTATGATGGTTACCATCAAGCAGCTTAACATGTTCTTATATTTGAATACATTTTGAGTTTTTTTGAACTCTTTTGGCTGGCTCGACTCTTTCAGTGGCGAAGCTTGGTTCTCGAATCGGGAGGGGCTGGACTCAATTTTTTCGATCGGTAGTGGCAAATCGACGGGGGCCAGACTCAACCCGGACGCGATTTACCTACAAAAATCGCAAATTTATACTACTGCGCTAAAAAACAGGGGGGCCATGGCCACCCCTGGCCCTCAACATCCTTCGCCTCTGGACACTTTTCCATTTTGGTTAAATCTTTCAGCTCAACCCATTTGACCCATTATAGGTAAAGTACCAAAATGATAATTTTTTTTTATCTCAACCCATATGACCCATTGGAGATAAAGTATAGCCCAAATGATGAAATTCACATATAGTTTGACGTAAAAAAGGTACATCAACGTGAAATTACCCAGTCAAGAAGCTATCCAGGTAAAGCAAACGTATCTTCCAATACGACCAAATGTTCTAACCAGTCAACTACTATCGCCTTAAACCTTCACCATCATCATCATCATTTCTGCTCACGCTAGAACTCAGCTGGACCTGTAGCCAGAACTGTTCTTATCACGTTGTCGGAAGGAGTTTAACCAGAAAACCAAACAACCAAAAAAATTAACCGGAGTTACGGTCAGAACCTTACCTGAATCCTAGCATCACTCTGAAACCCCAGGTGTCACTGTCCGCTTTCTTCGAGACCACTGCTGACCCGTTCCCCATTTTGAAACCTTAGCCGTTAACCAACAACAACGCCACGATAACACACCTTCTAAGCTATCATAGCTTCACCACCGTCGGTCGTCTGACCATCCCGGTTGGAGAATTACCCAAATCTTCCATAAGGCCTAATTATAAGAGCACCAAGTTAATAAACCTTAATCAATTTATTAGAAGCTTAAAACAATTTTTGGATTAAAACCAGGATATCCATCTTCTAACATAACAAAGTTACAATGAACCCATTCCAAAGTTACAATAACATAACATAAGAAATAATTAAAAACCAGATATCCCTCTAAAAATTTTACATATGAGGAAAGATCCACACATGCTAGTGATCTTTTAATATTTAATTGTTCAATTCCTTAAGCTTGGTGGTTTGCAAAGCCTTTGCCTACACTATATACTCAACAATTTCATCAAATTAGATGATGTGCTAATTGACTCTGTCATAAGTCAATTCAATGCAGGAAACTTGTTCGCTATATTGTTATCAATTTATAACATATTAAAGGTTACAACACACTGATTGTTTATAACTTAGTAAATATTTAAGCGCTAATAAAGCTAACCTCTAGTTGCATTAGTCTACCATTATTTTACTGTCTCGAAGTGCTTCTGAATCACAAAGAAAAACATGTTAGCAAGTGATTAAAAGAAACTTAACATGATCAATAAAAAAATTTATAACAACAAAGTAGAATTTTTCATGCTTTAATCGGACACAAAAGAGGAAACATACGTATGTTGTCCAAATATTGGGAATAACAATGTTAAATATCATTAACAAACGTTCACGTATACAAATTTGATATCGTATACTAACAAGTAACAATTATGATCTATAAAGATAGAAAATTTTAAGAAACCTTAAACACGAACATATACATTGAAAAAAAAATACATTGAAATGCAAAAGTACTTGCCATAAGATTAATATAAGCACACATACCCATTTTTTATATGCAACAAAAACCTCTGGAATCCAAAAGCAACGCCTGAAAACGAAACAGAAACATATAGCATTAGAAATCGAAAGAATCCATGCTAATAAAGAATGCTGAAGTTGAAGATATAAAATCTTAACAAAACCCTACATTTGCGAACCCAAAGAAGTTTCACGAGAACCTTGTTGGTTGAGCCTAATTAGCAATTAACTAAGCTTCCATTTGAACCACTACTACGTCACAATTATATAATAAACCTAAAACTCGCACAAGGACTGGTTGGGTGGAATGGAAACGCACGATTCTTCAATTACGCGGTAAGGATTTTGAGTTCCGTTGGTGATGATGATAGTGAAGATGACGATTGGAAACATACGGAGAGCATAATGAGAAGATTAGGGTTAATTGAAATCTAGTAAAAATGATATGGTGAACTCACATTCAATGGGGGATTTCATAGGGTGATGGGAATTCAATTCAATTTAAGGGTGATATTGATTGATTCATTGAGTGAGATTAGAAGACGGCAACGATTGGTATGACGATTGATTCATTGAAGAGATTAGAAGACAACAACGATTGGTATGACAGAAGAAGGGTAAGGCTGATCTTTTATTAAGAAGGCTAGTATTGTAAATTGGTTTTGATATTGTAAAGGAGGAGGATGGTGAAATGTCTATATTACCCTCCTTAGTGTCTTAATTGTCACCAACATCCCCATAATACCCTTAAATTTCATGCTTAAATATGTTGTACATGTTGCTCCTTAAGTTGTACGGAAATGAAAATGACAATGTTAGCCATCACTCCTCCTTTATAATGTATTATAGATGTAGAGAATATTGATAAAAATATAAATATTTGTATATTTTAGAGTGTATCAAACATCCCCACACTTATTCATTTGCTTGTCCCTAAGCAAATATCAAACAACACATCATACCTACACTTAGACCAAATACGACTAACATCTAGCAAGGACTAAGCAAGCCACAAATCATAAGGACACAAAGAAATCACAAAACTTACAACTGTCAAGAAGCATATGGCCCAACTAGCCAAATGTGATACCATTTTTAAAAACATGGGGTTACCAGTCAAGTTTCACTCCCCCATCAAGATTCCAACCAAACAAAGCTAGTACCCCTCACAAACATCTCTCATCACTCGGTGTATACATCAATCATAAAAGTGACCCCTCGATACCTTAACACGAAGCTTGAAACACATAGGCTTGTACAAGGATCAAATCTCTACCTAAATGCTTGGACCGACACTAATCAAGAAGACTTATGGGTAGGCAAGGGCTAAGGGTGGGATATTTTTGGGAAAAATGGCTAAAAGGAAAATAAAGATGAAAATCCGGAAAAATAAACTCAAAACATAAAAATAACTAAGATGGGTAATTTTGACCCATATATAACTTATTCTTTTTTTCTTTCTTTCTTTTTTTTTTTACTCAACAATTTATTCATATACAACTCAACTCAAACAACTCTCTTTTCTTTTTCTTTCTTTTTTCTTTTTTTACACCTCTTTTTTTGATAAGCAATATATGTTTTTTTTCAACAACTAGAACTCAAAACCGGATAAAAAAATAAAAGTGATAAAACGGGTAGACAAACGAAAAGGGAAAAAGGCTCATAGTGGCAACTAAGGGTATATCAAACAGGTCAAAAATGAAAAACAAAAAGAAAGGAAAAAGACTAAGATGTGGGTAATCCTAAATGCCTCTATCACGCTAATGTCAAGTCCAAACCCAAGGTCTAAAAATGTATCATGATGCACAAGTTCTGTAATCAATCGACATGTAGGTGGCACTCAACAAATGAAAGTGAATATCATAATAATCAATAAGGCTCAAAACCTCACTATGAAGTGCGGGAATGGGATGTCGGTAAAAGCCAAGAGTGGTCTTCCTAAATCAGGTTTGTTCCACTATCATAAGTATCCCAGAAGCCATTTACTTCAAAAACCGACTAGCTGGAGCTACTTTACTATCGCGCAACTTAAAGAAATCCCGTGCCCTCAAGAAATGCAAACCCACATCGACCTGCCTTCACCTTACGCTTTACAATGGCTAAGGCGTGTCTTTTGTGTGTAATCAATCACCTCGGGACTTGCAAAAATTTTTATTATTTCTTTTTGTATTTTTCAAAAATTTTCACCTTTTTTTTAGATTTTTTTTTATTTTTGATTTTTTTTTTGGATTTTCTAGAAAATATAAATTTTATTTATTTACTCCATCCCCACACTTAAAACGCACATTGTCCCCAATGTGTGTCAAAAGTGGCTAACCTAATCATTTGCACCTCGCTAGCTGCCTCAATCTCAACTCCCTCACCAACCACTTCTTCATCAATCAGGATTGTAGTATCTTCAGCCAGCTCTACTGCCTCTATGCCATCATCACTCCAGAAGTCATCATCCTCAGGTTCTAGTCCATGTCTCCAAGGCGTTGAATACCAATAAGACGACTCATCACGACTAATATCCAGCTTAACTGAAGGTGGGACTGCGCCGTCCATTATCGCCTCCGGTTCGGGGATTATCTCAATCATATTTCCAGATGAATCCTTATAACCCAATATGTTCCCTTCATAGTCATAAACCACGCGTGTGAGAGGTTTCGCACGCTTTGATTCCATGTGATCAATCATCATCTGTATATCCATACGCCACCTCTCATCATGAACTCCATACCACTTTGTGGACCTCCCACGTGATAGATAACACATGTGTGTCAAAAGGGCTCCACCACAGATCTCACAGCATGCATTCATGTATTGATTGCACGACTGAGTGTACATATTTTCTTCATAATGGCTCGCGTGGTCGCGTTCCCTTATGTAGTCTGCAACAGTCTTTTTTCCAATACAAGATGCCATGACGATTCTTTTTTTTTTTAAGTTTTTTTTTTAAGCAAGAGTAAAGTAAAAAACGACTAATCTATCAAGCAAAAATCAAACTCGTGCAAAGGAAACAAGTAGACTAAAGCATGCAGATAAACCTAAAATGAAATAAGAACTAAAAATATGACTAAACTAAAGCGGATATAAACAAAGAACGAATGACTAGAACCCCGACTCGGGTCATTCTCGAAGTCGCCAGTGTCCCCGGCAACGGCGCCAAAAACTGATTTGCTGTGGTTTATATATAAATATTTTAATTTTTCACAATCTGGTTTTAAAAATGGAATCACCAATCTAAACCACACAACACGGCAGTGTACCGGTCGTAGTGTAGTATAGTCGATAAGACCGAGTATCAATCCGTGGACACTGATATGCAGCCCTCGATACTAAACCTCTATCGAGTCCTAATCTAGATAAAAGAGCATATTTGTTTTTTTTTTTTTACTAAAAAGTAGCTAAAACGATAAACAAGTAACCAAAAAAACAAGCCGGAAGGATGAGATCAGAGAGTAAACGCTCAAGAAAGGGGAATCAGAAATGGAGAAGATGGTTGCCTAGACTGGGAATCCTACTAATAAAGCTGAAAACTAACAGGAAATGGATACTCGAATGACTACCGGGATCTACACGTATAACCAACTCGGGAAACACTATAGTATCTAGATCTCCTCTAGGTCTCACTAGAACAATAAATGATATCCTAAGCAGTGTGAAGCTCGCCGAATAAAGAATGGATCACCTCTCGGTCTCAACAAACATACAAGTTTACGCACCCAAAGATTAGATTTCCTCTCGGTCTCACTAATCACGAAACACCTAACGGTATCAAGGGGTGAATCTATTCCTAAAGGAAAATGTTTGGGAAAGCGGATAAAAAGGATACCAGGAAAGAAATTCACTCTCGTGAAATATCTAAACAAATAAACCAATAAATCCTAACAAACCCACAACCTATCTCCTCTCGGTCTCAAGGTAGGTGACAAACCCAAAATGATGTCAAACATCCAATTTCTAGATCCTAAGTCAACAAGTTAACCCATCAAATCATCACACGAAGCAAACGATAAAAATATACGACTTTTAATTTAAAAACAATAAGTCAATAAATTATAGCCACGTATGAATCTAAAAATATAACACAACCATCATCCGGGTAATAAATCACAACAAAAGCAACAAAGTTTAGATTTTTATACATAAACGAGTCAAACGAGTACCAAAAACCAAAAGACAATCAACATTAATCAATATTCATCACAAGTCTAGGCAACCAACACAAGATCTAGCTACTCATAGTCAATAGCAAAACAAAATAAATAAGTTCACAATCAAAATTCATAACAAGAAAAAAGAAAATAAACCAATAAAAGCAAACCAAAATAGTGTCTCTTGAGCTCCCAAAACTCCCAAAGTCTTGGACCTTCACATTTTTGTTTGCTGTTGTCTCGAGAGAATGATCTAAAGCTCACCAAAATTATTATTAATATTATATATATTTTTGTGATGCCATTGATGACACTGTCAAAATAGAATATGACAGCCGCCAACCTTCTGTCTCTAAAACCTCGTACCAGCTTTCCCATTTTATAAACATCCTATCAGGCTAAAGTGCCCTACTCGTTTCCAATATGGGCCGGCCCAGAAGTTTTTTTCTTATATCTATGTTTAGCCCATTAAATGTTGTAGCTAAATGCATCCCAACGAGTAATTATAGATTAGAGTTCAGCCCAACTTGGTTGTCGCCTATTTTGCTCCATCTTGTTTGGGCCTTAGCCCATTAGTTCCTACACCATAAAAATTAAATAAGAGTCTAGCCCGATTTAAATAGTTATTTACATGGCACATTAAAATATTAAAAATTTAGTGAGTCTCAAGATTAATTCAAATGCGCCATTTTAGCTCATTTTCATTAAAAAATCATTTAAATAATTAACAGGAACAAATAAAGAGTAATATTTAATAAGGGCATGTTTGGATAAACTTATTTGAGGCAAAAAGAACTTTTTGTTAAAAAGGACTTATTAACTTATGACTTTTTAAAAATGAGTTTTTAAAAAAGTGTTTGGATTAGGTTATGTGGTAGGGAAAAACAATAAGTTGATAAGTTAGTTTGTAAAAAAGTGTTTGGTTTAACTTATTTAGGTAAAATGACCAAAAAGGGTATAAGAAAGGAAGGTGTAAGGATATAATAAGGGCATGTAGGTAAATAACCATCAATAAGTTATAAGGAGGTTCAAAAAGTCACTCCTCCCTTACTTTTCTAAAACAACTTATCATAGACTTACAAAAAGTTAAAACAAAAAGTCCTTTTCCTTTTGCCAAACACTTTTTGTAACTTATTAACTTTTTGGAAAAGTTATAAGTTATAAGGAGGTGAAAATAAGGAGAGCCAAACATGCTCTAAAAACTAACTCAAATATTAATTAAAATGTAGAGAATATTGATATAAATATATGTATATTTTAGAGTGTATCAATGTTCCTAGTTTGGAACCGATGCTTGCTGCTTAGGTCTCTACTGGAATTGATTTTGTTGTCATTGGTTATGGTTCGTCCTGAATGGATACTGGTTTCCCTTCTAAATCAGCTTAACACACTCTCTTTTAAAGTGTCCACGTACTCCACAATTATAGCATGCGGCCTTCTTCTTGTTGAAACCGTACTTTGTATCCTTATTGGTCTGCCAATCAGTGCGACCGGATCTCTCCATAAAGTCTTCAGCTCGTCTAACTACACTTGCGAAATGCCACTGAACAGTTCCATTTCGTCCTTTTCCACCTGATCATAATCTTCTTTGGTCAGGTTGACATTTCCGATGTTTCCCTCCACCGGATCATTATAAATGTAACAAATGCAGACAATAATACTAAATGCTCCTTCACAACCTCCAATGTCACATTCCCAAAATTATTCATAGAGGGTTGTGCCATCATAGTGTTTGAAGAAACATAAGCTGACTGTTGAGGGTAGAAGTATAATTGGGATGGACATAGATGTTTATAGGTTGTGGTAGAATTGGACAATAGGTGGTAGAAGTGGATGGTGATGGTGTATACTGGTAAACACTAGAATACTGACATGGGATTAGGAGTTGGGACTTGAACAATTTGAGGTGGTGTATTGCAGGAAAATGGGTCGTTGACAACAGATGAAACAAATGTTGTATGAGGTCGGGAACTGGTAATGATTGCAGAGGTTGCTAGAGTAGCTGCATAATCAAGTTCAATCTCTCTATTCTCTAACTTCAACAGAAACTCATTAATAGGTAGGGTTTCATACAGACCCATTTCTTTCATCACATCCATGTAGTGCATCCATTGTGGTGGAAGTGCATCTTCAAAACATTTGATAAACTCAAATGAAGTATATTTAAGATCAAACTTACGTAATTCACTCATGATATGATAATATCGTGACGGCATGTCTCTGAGTGTCTCTTGTCCAATATAGCTGAAGGATTCAAATTATTTCTTTAACTGATCATGCCTTATCTTGAACTTCCTTTCATCTCCCTCACATATTTTCTTCAATAAGGCCCAAAGATCATAAGCATTCTCGCATACTTCGTACTGATGCATGATATCTGTGACACCCCAGGAAAATCCCACATCGGCCGTGGCCAGGAGAGATCCTTGGTTCATAAGTAATGTCTTGCCTCTTAAATCACCAACGCATTTTGGGGCTTAATATTAGTGGATGATAGGAGAACTCCACAGTTAAGCGTGCTCAGGTGGGAGCAGTATAAGATGGGTGACCTCCTGGGAAGTTCCCACTTGGGCAACCAAAAGCAAATCCGTGAGCTCTGGATGGGCAACCCATCGGGGCAAAGCGGACAATATTGGTGGCGAGAGGGGCCGGATGTTACAATATCCTTTGGAAATGCTTGTGTTAGAATGGAGAACGCCTTTCTCTCGTTCTTATAGATCTTATTCTCTTTATCATTCATCTGTGAGATATCCACCAGTATGTTTGAGTTCGTCTATAATCTTCTTACCTACGGATGCTTAAACCAATACCAAATTTCTGTATCTATCCCTTTGATATACCTTTGAATTCTCCCCTTCCATGATGGATATTCATTCAGATGTTCCATCTTGGGAGCCTTGTTGCTGCTACTCGTTTTGTAATCATTCTTCATCATTTGATGCACACTCTGTACTTGGTTTGTAGCTAAAACCATAGCCTAGGAATTTGACGACATTGATATTTGCTGCTGAGGTGGGGAAGAAAATAGACAATAAGGTGTGACAACATTCGCCTGCTGTTGAGGGTTCATAGCATTAGCAACAACGTAAGGATGTTGGACTTGAGGGGTTGGTTGTTGCTGAATATGCTTGGGGTGGATAACTTGGGTGAGGTAATTCAAACTCGTGATTATTGGAAGGATATCAGATGTATAAACGGTGATTAGGAAGAAAAAAGGACAAAGTCAAACTTGAAACTGTTCAAAATTTGACTAACACAGATAGTCACACGTATGAAGGATTAACACACGTATGATAGAGATTAACACATGTATGAGACAATCTTAACACAAGTATAACACAAGTTAACAAACGTATGAGAAGAAGGTGTATGGACTATGACACGTATGTGAGGTTGCACGTATGATAGGTAGCCTTATGAAAGGAGGCGTATAAAACTTAGACACGTATGAAGTAACAGGCGTATCACCAACACAAGTATGAAGTGATACGTGTAGCTTTTGAGGGTTATGAAGGTTGATACGTGTAAAAGGGCACAAGTATGAATTGATACGTGTGGAAGGGGGACGCGTATGAATTGATACGTGTGGCAGGCTTAGGCGTATGGCAACAGGTCACAAGTATGAGTGTTCTTCACGGTGAAATCGAAAATTTTGGTGAAAATGGGTATTTGTATGATCAGATGATTTGGCTATGTGCGGGGAATGTTTCCTAACAAGATTCCAATGCCCAAATTGATCTAAAAACAACAATTTTAATCCAAAATTATGAAAAACTATGTAGAACACAAAACTTATGGGTTTTATCAAAAATCTCAGGTCTGATACAAATTAACGTTGTTTAACACCCAATTTTGATTTAATAAGTTTCAAAAACAACTTTTTAAGATGAAACAACGATCAGATCATAAAAAACAATCCATATTAATGATTTCAAGCCAAAACCATGATGAACATAAACTTGAAATTTTCCCAAAAATTATCAGATCTGATCCGTTTTGATTTAAATTTGATTTGGATAAGATCAACAACAGTTTCTAAACACAATTCCACAATCAAATCAATGATCAAAACATCAAACACACTCAAAAATCTACAAAAACCATGTTTATGCACCAAATAGGTCAAAAACAAATTTTCAACGAACAATTGCACAAAAACATTTCAGTTCTGATGCAAACCACTATAACAACAAACGTTATATGAGGCTCGGCTCTTATACCACTTGTAGGATCGATCGAAAAAGATATTAGTATCGCGCGCGTAATGGATCGAGGGCGGAATCAACGATTCAATTAGTTGTTATAGGTGTATGTTTATGAGATAGGAATAATATGATCTGCCGCAGAATGCAAGCGTGATGGTTCAAGGGCGGAATCAACGATCCGATTAGTTTTTGTCATTAAATTGTATGAATATACGGTCAAAAACATTTGAAGCGTTCTTGTACTTTTGTTCTAGATCCGCCGCTGAATGCAAGCGTATCGTTCCAGATGAGGGGCCGACAGTTGAATTCCGTCCTAAACATTTAGTGGTTACTGGAATCACCGTTGACGTATGGCTCTTTGTGATCACGAATATCTACAAATAATGTTTGCAAATATGGCAGATAAGGGGCCCAGGATAATGACGGTACCATGACCTAAAGGAAGCAAAATACAGATTTGGACCCACGTCTTCTCCAACACCTTCAACTCGTTATAAGTGCAAGTTTTATTTATGAATGGAGATTCTGGTCAACTTTCAAGATTATAATATTGATGGTTTCTTGTTTTGTTTTCGTATAAATTTAATACACCATTTGTTAAATGTTGGTGCACACCTTTCTTGATTTGTTAATTTCCTTGAAAATAAGTTACAATTTATGCCATTACAGCAGTTGAAAAAGTGTTTCAAATAAAATTACACTCCAGGATATGAAAGTTGAACATAAAATGACCAAAGCAGCAGAAATAGATTCTAACTTATATGCTGCATATTTAATTAACTTCTTTTTCGAGTTCATGCTATGGTTGGGAATAGGAAGGTAAGGAGGTAAACTGAATGAAGGTAGTGGTGGACGCATATTATTTAAGAGTGAATTTGGATCAATTTATAAGTTTAATTTGTTTATGTTGGTGATTTTTACGGAAGCAATCGTCTTATGGGCATCTTTCTTATTGCTATGGTTCCTTTTTTTTAGGCAATGACATTATTAGAGTAAATTACCCCACCCCTTCCAAACCATGCATATATGTAAATGTCTACTCCCCTAGATTCCCTTTGTATAAAATCGTGACTTGTTGACCCAAACCAACTTGAAATAAAAATTAATGCAATTTACTTTAAAATAATGTAAAAAGTTGGTAAAGGAAAAAAGTCAGTCATTTACAAACAAATGTTTTTATGAAAGAGTCAATCCCAAACACCACCAAATAAACTTTTAGAGTTAAATTTCATTTTCGTCCCTGAGGTTGTTTGGCACTTTTTGCTAGTTTCATCCCAAAGTTTATTTTTTCCCATCTAGATACAAGGGTTTTCAAATTCTTGCTCATTTCATCCAACTCGTTAACACAGTTAGTCAAAGTCAGTTAAGTGAAGGGCATTTTTGTCAATTCATCCAACACTGTGTTAACGAGTTGGATGAAATGAGCAAGAATTTAAAAACCTTTGGATGCGGATGAGAAAAAATAAACTTTTGGATGAAACTAGCAAAAAGTGCCAAACCTCAGGGACGAAAATGGCATTTAACTCTACTAAACTTTTATAAACACCAAAATCTTGCTCTTCCAGGAAATGAAATCCTCCATCTCTTATTCAGACAAGTAACTTAAATCCTAAACCCAACATGGCTATAAGAACCAAGTGGGCGGACACAGAACTAGCCGCAGAATTGGAAGGGTCGCTCGATAAGCCTGATCTTCACATTGCTCTCAGTCCACGTTATGTTGTACTCGCCAAGGGTTGCATGATTTATGTGCTTGATAGGAATCTTCCTTATGGTCATGATCATAGTATGTCTCAGTTCAGTATCGGACCAATATGGACCGGGGAAGAGCATGTAGAGGAAGAACATATATCTGCGCTTGAGTGGATTATGTTTTATGGTATATATAGGCTTATTGCTATTGGAACATCTCGTGGATACTTGTTAATGTACACAACTGATGGCATTCTTATGCACAGACAGGTATTCTCAACTAGATCACACCCGCCAGAGTACTTTGCATTTCAATTACTTATTTTAGAACTGTTTTCTCTTTTTTACTTTTTTTTTTTTTTTTTTTTTTTACATATAAAAGTACTAATGATGATAGTGAAACTAAAATTACTAACATAAACCTCATGAATCATTTAATTAAGAAATTAGTTATTACTGAAATACAACCTTAATTTGTTCTTGCAGCTAGTATATCCTGGACGTATTCTAAGGTTACGAGCGCGTGGGACTAAAAGAGATATTATAGAAGACACAGCATCATCCAAGGATCTGTGTGTTGTTATACATCCAGGCATCATTGCTCGTTTTGACGCAGCTATCATTTTGGTATGTCATATAATATCTAAGGATTGATTGCCAGTTTTAGTAGTCGCTTGAATATTAAATGATGGTTATGAAAACATAATTCTGGTGCGCAGAGTGTAGTCCAGCGATGGTATCATTATATTAAAAATCGGTTTTGGAATCATTCATCAACAAATAGGGGTTCAGAAGAATCTGATAACGCGTTTGCTTTTATTCCTTACCAGCTTTGGAATGTTAGTAAATATGGTTCATGTGTAGATGCTGCTCTCATCGGTGTGGAACAACTGGTAGGTATTTACAGATTGACAGTTTGGTATTTTACTAAAAAGTTGAACAATATCTAAAGTTAAACAATCAGAAACAGAATACATATATTCAAAATTTAAAACTAATTAGCGAATGTTATGTTATTTTTGAGCAGACAGGTGACCAATACTATTGTGCTGTCACCATTGGAGCTGATGCTACAATTTCAGCATTCAGGTTAGAGGTAACCATCACCTTTCATGTAACACCTTCACTAGTGTTTTTAACTATTTTTTTTTCTCTTTTTTCTGAAGGCTTTCTAAAGAAGAAAGCAGGTCTTTTGTTGAAGTCATTTTATCAAAGGTAGTACCTGCAACAATTTCAAGCATAGCTTCATTATCTAATTTGGTACGGAGGACCCAACAACCAACAAAAAAGTCCGCACCAAAGCCACCACTATTTGCTCAAGGTCAGGTTTAATCAAATGATCAGTTGTTTGAAAATACTTAACTAATAAAAAAAATGCCAGAAGGAGACTTAGCATCTTTCGAAGTGATTTTCACAATTTCAAACACTAATCTTTAGTTTTGCACTAATTTCAGTTTTATTTTTTTGCAAACTTGTGCAGCTTTACCGCTTGCATGTTTGAAAGATCACCTAAGTACGGGAGATAAACTTATCCTATCACTTGGTGGGACACATGGTGAGACATTGATCGCCGCAATAAGTTTACTAAGTCGTATTTTCTGTTAGTCGAATTGAACCCAGAATCATCTATTAACACTTCTCCATGTTACTTGCAATTCACACAAACAACAATCCATAACCAATCCATAATATGAGAATAACAATTTCACTGATTGATTGAATAGAGAGTTGATTTACAACTGAGATGCATGAACCCAATATATACACAAAAGTGGTCTATGGTATTGTTATTGATTGATTAGAATGATACAATGAGATCCCATTATATAGGGAATGAAACAAGATATACATGGAAACAAATTCTATCTCATAACTCTATACAAATCAATACTAAATATAAGATATAGAGATAATGCTAAGACCGCAGTTTGAGCGGGCGCGGAGCAGACGGTTAAACTGGAGCGAAATGACTGAAACAATTCCCGAGACAATCCCTTAGTGAAGATGTCGACGTACTGAGATGAGGACGGCACATGAAGACGCAAATATGACCGACGCGAACCTTTTCACGGACAAAGTGTATATCAATCTCAACGTGTTTGGTACGTTGGTGCTGGACAGGATTGTTCGAAAGATGAATAGCAGAGACATTATCGCAATAGACCACGGTGGCGCGCTGTAAGGGAACGTGAAGTTCTAGAATCAAATTACATAACCAAGTAGCTTCAGCCACTGCATTAGCCACTCCGCAATATTCAGCTTCAGCACTTGAACGAGAAACTATGGGCTGACATTTAGAAGACCACGAAAGAAGATTATCCCATAGAAAAACACAATATCCGCTTGTGGAGCGGTGTGAATCAGGACACCCATCCCAGTCCGCATCAGAGTATGCAACAAGGGAATGAACCCGTGACTTCACAATCCGAATGTCATATGATAGAGTCCCCTGTAAGTACCTTATAATGCGCTTCATGAAGTTAAAGTGCGGATCACGCGGTTCATGCATAAACAAACATACTTGCTGAACTGCATAAGAAATGTAAGGCCTGGTAAAAGTTCAATACTGTAATGCACCTGCTAAGCTTCGATATAGTGTGGGATCACGGAACAGAGCCCCGTCAGTAGCACTAAGCTTGCAGGACAAGTCTACAGGCGTAACACAGGGCTTACACGATGACATCTTAGCCTTGTCAATGATCTCCTTTGCATACTGAGATTGGGAAAGAAACAAACCATTTTGCTGATGCGTCACTTTAATACCCAAAAAGTGATGAAGGCGTCCCAAGTCAGTCATGGCAAACTCTCGTGAGAGTGAACGGATAATATCCTGTAACAATGCATCCATGGATGCAGTAAGAATAATATCATCAACATATAATAGTAAGTAAGCAACGTGAGGACCCTTGTGATAGACAAATAAGGAAGTGTCACACACACTACTCCAAAACCCCTGTGAAATAATATACGTAGCAAACTGAGTATACCACGCCCGAGGTGCCTGTTTCAAACCATACAAAGATTTTTCAACCGACAAACAAAATTTGGACACCGTTTGTCCACAAAGCCCGGTGGCTGATGCATGAAAACTGTCTCCTGTAAATGACCGTGTAGAAAAACATTCTTGACATCCAACTGATGGATTGGCCAGGAACGCGAAACAGCCAAGGATAAGACTGTCCGTATAGTGGCCGGTTTAACAACCGGACTAAAGGTGTCCTCACAATCAATCCCAACCGTCTGTGATTTACCGTTAACTACCAAACGAGCTTTGTATCGCTCTAATGACCCGTCCGACTTGAATTTATGGCGAAAGAGCCACATGCATCGTATAATAGGGCTGTCAGTCGGACGGGGGACTAAATCCCATGTTTCATTTTCCTGCAAAGCATTAAACTCGGCCTGCATGGCGTGTGTCCAATTAGGATCTGAAAAAGCTTTGGCATAGGTATTGCACACGGGAGATATGGGGGTTGTGTGAATGTTTAGTGGGGTAGAAGGTTTAAGTGAGCCGGTCTTGGACCGAGTCGTCATGGGATGGACATTAGTGGTGTTGGATGGTTGGTTTGGATTGGTCGGTTGTGGCACGGGTTGGGCTGTTGGTGTGGGAGTATTGGTTGGGACGGATTGGTTGGAAGCGGTGGGAATCCAGGAGGAGGTATAGTAGAGGTGTGTTGATGGGCTTGGGTTTGTGGGCAGTGTCGACGTGAATATGTAATAGGTTGGGCCGGTGGAGTGGGTTGTGGAATGGGCTGGGCCGGTTGGATATTTTGGGGTGGGTGGACTCGTCGAATGTAACGTGACGAGAGATGTGAACTTTACCCGTTGAAGGGTCGAAGCATCGGTAGCCTCGAAAGTCAGGTGGGTACCCCAAACAATGTATCGAATAGCTCGGGAATGGAGTTTGTGGGGTTGAGTGGCCGAGGTATTGGGGTAACACGCACATCCGAACACTCGTAAGTGGTCATATGTGGGGTGGTGAAGGTAAAGTGCAAAGGATGGGGTAAAAAAATTTAAACGTTTAGTGGGTAGTATGTTGTGGAGGTAGGTTGCGGTGTGAAGAGCTTCCACCCAAAAGGAGGGAGGAAGATTGGCATGAATGAGAAGGGCACGGATGATGTCGTTTAGGCGACGAATCATACGCTCTGCTCGGACATTTTGGGAGGAGGTTTGGGAACAAGAAAAACGGAAAAGGAGACCGTTTTGATGAGAAAATGTTTTAAAGGCATTGTTATCAAACTCGCCACCCAAATCACATTGAAAGGTTTTAATAAGGCGGTTAAATTAAGTGTGTATAAGGCGGTGAAATTTCACAAAGGTGGGAAACGTTTCTGATTTATATTTTAAGGGGTAAACCCACACAAAGTGTGAAAAATTATCAATGAGAACCATATAATAATTATAACCGGTTTTGCTCGGAACCGGTGAGGTCCACAAATCACAATGGATAATGTCAAATGGGGCAAAAGTAAATGTATTAGAAGCATAAAAAGGTAAACGTTTGCTATTCGATAACTGTCAACAATTGCAAAAAGTAGACCGATGGTCTTTATTACATGGAAAATTGAAATTACGACTAAGAATGTCTAAAACTTGGGTGCCTTGATGACCAAGACGATCATGCCATGGAACGGAAGCAGTGGTGAGGTAGCAGGCTTGAGGTGGCAGTTGTGGCGAGGTGAATGGGTATAAGTCCCCAGTGCTATTGTGGCAAGAAAGAATTCTTCCATTGCGAAGGTCCTTCAAAGAAAAACCAAACGGATCAAATTCTATAGAAACCCAATTATCACGTGAAAAACGTCTAATGGAAATAAGGTTTTTAATTATTTGGGGACTATATATGATGTTGGGGAGTATGTAGGTTTATAAAAGCCAGTTCCAGATTTAAGAATTGGAACACATTCGCCATTACCGACCAAAAGTTTATTGCATGCAGTAGATGATGAGGGAATTTTAATCATACCTTGGTCCTGAGTAACGTGTGCCTCTGCCCCGGTGTCCATGTAAGAAGTGGGATCTTGAGCCTGCATCTGCATTGCCGAGAAGGCCGCGCTGAGATCAGAGGGGCACAACGCATTGTAGTCATAGCCAGAAGGAGGAGCTGAAGGTGCTGGACCCGAGAAACCTGTGTATTGGGCCGAAGGTTGGTCTACCTGTGGACTGTGCTGCTGCTAGGAGCTGTAACCCGAGTACTGGGCCTACCCCGATTGCTGTTTTGGTTGTTAGTTGAGCTGCCACGCAGGTTGGGTTGGATATGGACATGGCGAGGTGGCCCACCAAGCCCAATTGGGGTAGGATGGCATCTGTGGAAACCACCCGGATGGTGCACGTCCAGTTCCTCGGCCCCTACCACCGCGTCCAGAGCGTACCCTGCCCTTCCCCCGTCCTCGTGAGTTGTACTGTGGAGGGTATGGGTTCGGGTTAGGGTTTGCCGAATGGTGAGGCTGCGATAGCGGACCAGAGGAAGCATGTTGAGGCGGCTGCTGTGTAACAAGAACCGAAGACGTGGCAGATTTACGAGCTTCCATCCGTATAACCTCATCTTGCAACATCATGCGAGCAGTGTCCCAAGCAGCATTATTCTGGTAAATAAGCGAGGTAGTGGTATCCTATTCTTGAGGGAGTCCTCGAACCAATTGAAGTACCAGACGTGATTCTGTAACCGGGTGATCGACGTCCTCGAGTTGATTGGAAAGATCACTGAGGCGTTGACAACAATCCTCAATGGAGGGGCAGCTTGCGAGGGTTAGATTGCAGAATTGGGTTTCCAGGGCGGCTGCGCGTGCCTTCTTGTTGCTAAGAAATTTATTTTCAAGCTGCAGCCAAGCGGCTCGAGCCGTCGAGACCTGACCTAGCAGACGAGGAATGGTGGCATCGGACATGGTGTTCAGGATCCATTGAAGGACCAGAGCATCGAGTTCGATCCATTGAGGGTACTCGGCAGCCGTCATTGGGGGTGGTTCGGTGCTGTCTATATGATCGAGCACCTTGTAGGCAATCGCGTGTAGCCGGAAAAGTTTTACCCTGGAGATGTAGGTAATAGTTTTGCCATCAAGGGTGCGTATTTTACTCTGGATATTGGTAACAGAGTACGCAGGATGCAGGCTCTTGGGTTTGGCCGTAGCCGAGGGATCAGAGGTTTCGCCGTCCTTGGCCATAGATTGAATGCGAACAGAAAAAAAATGGAAAAGGATCGGCGATTTAAGATTAGGGTTTAATGAGCCGTAGCTCTGATACCATAAAAGTGGTCTATGGTATTGTTATTGATTGATTAGAATGATACAATGAGATCCCATTATATATGGAATGAAACAAGATATACATGGAAATAAATTCTATCTCATAACTCTATACAAATCAATTCAAAATATAAGATATAGAGATAATGCTAAGAATACATACATGCCGAATCAATCCCTCTAAACATCGTAACCTTTGTGAATCCGTGTGAGCTCTGTTTGACTGTAACCCCCCCCCCCCCCCCTTGAGTTTTGGCGCCAAATTCCAATCAACACATTCCTTGGAGGTGCCTTTTATTTTATTGACACTCATACATAAGTATGTGTAGATTTTATTCACAGTTCAAATCTCTTTATTGATATCCATCCCCTATTTATAATACAATGTATCCTATAATTATGGAAAAGACAATATCTCCTAAATATATTCTATACGTAATATACGCTATTACATCACCGCAGTCAAAGCGGGAGGATGTCGTATGTTTGAACTGGAGCGAAAGTCATCAACAGGATTCGGGGAAGGCCTTTGGTGAAGATGTCTACAACCTGATAACAAGAGGGGAAGTGAAGAACTCGAATGCAACCTCATTGAACTTGTTCTCGAAGGAAATAAATGTGCAACTCGATGCGCTTGGTGCGTTAGTGTTTGACCGGATTGCCGGATAAGTAGATAGCACTAACATTGTCACAATAAACGAGAGTGGCCTTTGAAAGAGGACTATGAAGTTCTAGAAAAAGATCTATGAGCCAACATATCTCTGCAACAATGTTAGCTACACCCTGATATTCAGCTTCAGCACTAGAGCGATAGATAATGGGTTGGCATTTGGAGGACTAGGATAGAAGATTCTCACCAAGATAGACACAATAACCAGAGGTGGACCGACACATGTCATGAGGATAACCAGTGCAGTCAGCATTGGTGTAAGCCAGCAAGGATAACTCGAACGCCAGACGAAGTGCCTTGTAAGTACCTGATGATTCACTTGATAGTGTTCCGGTGCACTTCTATTGGAGAGTGCATATGCATGCTAATTTTCTTAGCGGCATAGGTGATATCTGGTCGTGTAAAGGTGAGATACTAAAGGGCGCTAGCTAAGTTGTAATACGTTGTCAGTTCAGAGAAGAGATGACTAAATGACTTGGATAGCTTGGACAACTGGCTTGCAAGAATCATGTAAACACGATGAATAATGTCTCTAGTATATGCTTGCAGAGACAAAAACATATGATCACCAAAATGAGTTACAGAGATGCCCTAAAAATGAGTGGTCCCAATCGTTCATTGCAAATCAATTAGTAAGAATCTGTTAGGCTTGGGGGAACATTAGGATCTGTTGGGCTTGGGGAGGGTGAGGATTGTTGGGCCGGTTGGGTTGGGTAGTGGCCAAAATACAAGGAGGGTGGAGATTTTTGGGCCAGGGGTGATGGAGGTTATGGATGTTGGGTCGTTGGGTGCAGATTGCGGTTAGGGGATGCGAAACAGTGGGGTGTTGGTGAGGTGATGAAGAGGTGGGTGGAGATAAGAGATGGTTCCACAGCAGAGGGTGGAATGAGTAGTTGAATGGGAACATAGTTTCCTCAAATGGGCGTGACAGGAAATGAATATTTTGTTGAATTGTAGGCGATGCATTAATAGTTACGATGATTTTGGGGGTAGCAAAGGAAAACACAAGGTTGTGAATAGTTTGCAAGTTTATGGATTATGGTGGAGGGTTAGTGGGTAACATAGGCAACCAAAGACACAAAGTTGGTCATATGTGGGGTCACGGTTGTAAAGGAGTGTGGTGGGATAGTGAGATTGGTGATTCTTTCTTGGGAGGATATTAAGTATATATGTGGTTGTTTCCAATGTATGTTGCCAGAAGTTTGGGGGATGATGGGCAAGAAGCGTACGGATCATATTATTAGTAGTTCGTATTTTCCGTTCGGCCTTTGCCATTTTAAGAAGACGTGTAAAGGCAGGAGAAACAAAATTATTCGCATATTCCTTACCATTGTCACATTGAAATTGGTTTATATTTCTTTCGAATTGTGTTTTATTAAAATTACAAAAATGGGAAAAAGTTGAGAAAACTTGTGACTTTGTGCTAATTGGATATGTCCAAAAAAAATAGTGAAGTCATCAAGTAACCTGCGATTAGCCATGTGTCCAATTACGGGAATGGTCATGCCATTTCCAACTATTATATTTTTAGAAGTCCAAGTATTAAAAGGAGACAAGAAGAGAGTACCTAGTTGGTTGGCCACATGAACATATACACTAGTGTCCATGTAACCTGTCGGATTTGGTTGGTTTAGAGACATAGTGTATAGAGCATGTTGAATGTCTTTAGGAGTGAAGCTAACAACATATGCTTGATCAATGCGGTGTCCAAGTATGCCTGCAGAGTTGTTGCTTTGACATGGTACTGACAAGTATGGGTGTTGTGGGTTGTCGGAGTGTTGCTGCCACAGTTGTGAGTTGTTGACGAGGGCACCGCATTGATTTGCAATCCAAGTGGAATGAAACACAATGTACAGATATAGAGGGGTTGACCCGTAGCCGCACCTTTGTCCTTGACCGTGGCAACGTCCGCGCGACTGGTTGGAGGTAGTTGAGGGGGCAGTCGTATCGGCCGTCAACAACGGTCTTGTGGAGGCAGGGAGAGCAACTGCTGCATGTTTGGCGGCTCTACATTCATTAAAATCAGGAAGGGATTCACGGTGTTTAAGGATGGTGGAGATGTTACCGTATTGTTCGGTGAGACTTATCAGTAGTTATAGAACGAGTCATTGGTTATCTACTGGAGCCCCGACATGATTAAGTTTATCTGCAAGAAGCTTGATTTGTTGATAGTAAGCGGCCATGGAAGGGAAAGCTCAAGGTGAATATTAAGGAATTTCTGCTGTAGTTGGACTGCTCTGACGTTTTTGTTGTCACGAAAAAAATTTCCAAGGGTGGTCCAAGCATCATAAGCAGTTTGACCAGGGGTGAGGATGGTGTGCAGTAGGTTGGTGGATATGGTGCCATAGATCCATTGGACTATGCCATCCAGACGAGATAACAAAGCTTCTGTATCGGGATATGGGGTGGCGGCCTTGGCCACGTCTGAAGAGGATTAGGAATCGATGGCTGTGGCAGGTTTGGGTTCTAGGTGCTCTTACACTTGGTATACCCGACAGTTAACCTGGAAGAGTTCGGACCATGTGGTGTAGTGGACAGTTTCGACCTCCTAGGTTATGGAAAAGGGTTATTAATGTTGTTAACAGTCGTGGATGGGTGAATCTTTGAATCCATATGAAAGAGATGAAGGAGAAAGGGGGTGATAAATAAGAGAGGGAGGGGACAATTGACAACCGTGAAGAGGAGGTTCAGAGGGGCGGTGGGGGAGAGTATCAATTTAGGTTTGATACTATGTAAGGTTCTTGATTCATAGCTCAAATCTCTTCATTGATATTCATCCCCTATTTATAATACAATGTATCCTATAATTATGAAAAAGGATAATTCTATACACAACAATATCTCCTAAATATATTATATACATAATATATGCTATTTGACACAATTAACCCATATATAATTCTAAGAAATCTAGCTACATAGTAAAAAAAAATAAGTACTAAATATCATTTATTTAACTAAGAGCCTTAAATAAACGTACCAACTATGCACCCCCTAGTTGATGATTAAACGGGTTATATTTTACCCCTTAATTATAAATGGGTCATCATTCTTGAACTTCAATCTTCATGCTCACCAACATGTTGCATATATGTTATCACTTGCACATGCTTTCATTCCTTTATGGTTATAACCTGGAAAAAAAATATCGTTACAACATTTACACACATTTTCCCCCTCGATTTCTTTTTCAAAGTCTTCATCTTGAGCAACTCTGTACTCTCCGTTTGTAACATCATAGTCCTTCACCAACATTTGCTTAGGTATTTCTTTAAGTATCTTCCATACCATTCCATAACTCCTTGGTTCATTGCCTTATTTCTTCAACATCTTGAAATATTTTCTTGTCTTTATTGTTTGATGTAGTTCCATCAAACATTTTTCTTATGAGGGCAAGTGTCACCTTGAGTATTACTTCATACCCTTGTTGTATCCATTGTTCCCCTCAAAATATTTTTGTTAACCTTTGAAACAAACTCAATACACAGTATGTTCCTAAATTTTAAACTTATGTAGATCTTTTTATATCATAGAACTCTTTTAAAAACGAGTAAACAATCTTTTGGCTCCCCATTCAATTAGACATCCCTTGGAGGTGCCTGTTGTTTTGGTGACACATACATAAGTAACATGTAGGTTTACATGTTTAGTGCTTGACAACGTTAACCCTTTTACAATTCCATGTAACATACAACTAAGACCCTCAAATAAAGATACCAACAATGCAGCCCATTTAATCCAGTTGATGATTAAATGGATTACAATTTCCTTCTCCTTAAGGGTTTATATGGAATACTGAAAACTCAGAATAATCAGTTGTCATTAATTTCTGATTAAGTAGTATATAAAATGACCAGAAAGACACTCAACATGATTATCATAATTTCATGCAACATTATTTAAAACCTATCTCATGAACCGTGTTTAATTACAGCTAATTGTCTAATTCCGATTTTTCAAGATCAAACAACAACTTTCCAAGTGCATATCCTAGTACCCTAAAGTTTTGCAATAATATCAGTTTTTTTTTATAAACTTGTGCAGGTTTCCATTTTATGCCCTTGACGGATGACCCGATAAAGGGAAGAAAACTTACTTTATCACCTAGTGGGACATTGGCCGCAATGACAGATTCATGTGGCCGAATAGTTCTATTTGATACGCGTACCTTTGTTGTTGTACGCATATGGGATGTACTTTTTTCAACTCATAAACTCACATCCTTTTACTTATTTATTATTTATATACTTGTATTTTTATTTTTGAGGCCAAAAATCTCTTCAGGGATATTGGGATGCTAGCTGTCTTTTTCTAGAAAAACTTATAGATAACAATTCTCATGGACGTGTAAAGAATAATTATTTATTATGTCTTATAATTCATGATCCTCACGAGTGCATTATTGAGGTAATATTTGATTAGAGTTGACATTTTGAGCTATGTAACCAATTCAATTTGTGTAACTGTTAATCAAGTAAACTCATGAGTGAAATCAGTTTTCAATATGTAACGTTGAAAGTCGCCAAAAGTTTTTTTTAATGTATAACCTCCTCGATCGTTTAAATTTAAAAAGGTAGTTTATGGTTGATAATTGTATTGTTTATCAAATAATTAAATATTTTTGGACAAAAAGTGTTTTAGTTCAACCCCAACTGATCACCTTATTACCCTAACCTTACCTGCTCTGCCTTCTTTTGCTAACTTTACATTTTAATGATCTTACGGTTTTTTGTGATCTTGAATATCTATGAATCATAATTGCAGACATGGCAGATGACGACGGGGAACAGAATTGCCACCAGAGAATGCCCAAAAGGAAGCAAAATGTTGCAACCCACATACATGTTTAAATCGACTGACACTGGTTCATCTTCAACTTGTTATGAACCATTGAAGGTTGAGATTGGGAAAGCATATTCTGATCAGCTTCACGTTCAAGACTAAGCTGAAAGTTTTTCTTTCAGTTGCTATGAGTTTCTTGTTTGGTTTCCAGTAAAATAATACACCATTTGTGAAATGAATAAAGGATGATGGAAAAAGGAATCACCTTTCTTGTTTTGTTTCGCACAGTAAATTAATAAATAAGCGCCCTTACATCATTTAGAAATGGCCAAGTGTTCCAAATTAAATTACACTTGGGTAGCATGGAAAGCTAGGGGACTGAATAGGTTATCTTCAAGTTCTAGTCAATTTTACAAAGTTTTGTTTGTTAAGAAGAAAGGAGTTTATAGCAGTGGTGTTAGTGGAAAAGTATTTACCAAAATGGTGCTATTAAAGAAGAGAAGAGATAACGTACAAAGTTTCCTTAACGTAAGAAGCGTAGGAAGCATTCTCAACCCTTAGATTATAGGTGGTGGCATGATGGTTATAAACAACTCTAATCATGGTCGGCTGAATCTAACCAAGGGTAAATTAGGAAAAAACATTCAAAAATTTTCAAATCAAAACAACAAACTTAAATCAAAACCTGATTTTTCATCATTTCAATTCGATTAAACGTTCTGAATGATTACACAATCAAAATGACAAAAAAAATTGATTACAATGAACGAAAATGTAAGATCATTATTTGAATATAAAAATTAGAAAAACAGAGAATTATACTGGAACGATTAATCATACGATTATGAATAAACGCTCGTATTACTTGTGATTTTGTTTCAATAAGCATGATTAAACATAAAAATTAGGTTAAAAATAAGTTGCAGATGAAGAAGACGAAGTTGGTGATAACAGGGGCTTTTAAACGCACATTCATTTTTTTTTAATGCACATTCATTTTTTGGAAATTTAGAAAACTTTTTTTTGCTTCTAGATTTATTACCTTTCTAGGATGAAATAATAATAATTCATGTATAAATAACCAAAATGAATCACTTTTTTGAAAACAATGGTGAGAAACAGAGCACTCGCGGAGCCTCTTCAAATCATATCTATAAACATTAAAATGCTAGATAATTCATCAAAATTAATGGGAAAAACAGAAAATCCTCCATGTTATTTTTCCTCTTTCCACCATGTTCACTTCTTGACACAAAACATCATCATCATTGAAGTGTTCCATTTCAAGATAAACGCACCTTCATTTGGTATTTGGTATTTATAAACGCACACGCACAAATAATTATACGCACCTCCATTTCAAGATAAATGCACGTACAAAAATCTCGACAACCGTCGTCGTCGTCCTTCTCCTCTAAGACTCTAACACGGTCTGATAAAGTAGGGTTACATGCATCTGATTCAGTCAGTCCAAAATACTGATAGACGATTGAAGCTTCAAGCACAGATTTGATTGTTAATCGAGACTTTTGTTGTTGAGGAAACTGGAGATAGTGACGGTGGTTGTTGTATGTATGTATGGGTTGATGAGGGTTTGGTTAGATTGGTGTGGTTGATTGATAATAGGATTTAGTTATAAAACAGAGATTTCATATTTTGGTTGAAAAATTAGATTGTTAATCGACGATTAAAGATGAATCAAGCACAGATTTGAGGGAAAACATGATTTAGGTAAATCGGCTATACGTAAAAATGTCTGATTTTCCCTTAAATTTGTCTGTAATTGAGTTTAATTAGGTTAACCGTAGTTTGGTTAAGTTGACAAGTGGCAAAACTTGGGGGCTTCCTATACTTCTCACGTTAAGGTTTATATATACTGTATACTTTCTCATTAAAGAAATATTTATCAAAATGGTGTTTTTAAAGAATTATTTTTTTCTCGGTCCTAACATCAATGGATAGATTCATAAGTAAGTTGAACTAATCATTGTATTGGGTCTCTTACGTAATTTATTTTTTAAGAATTTTTAAAAATGAAAACTAGTTTTTTTATAAATCTACTTTTTGAGAAAAAAAAATGAAATCTTAGAATATGTAGTTAATAATAAAAAGCTACGCGTAATTCAAGTGAATTTAGTTATACCCTTATACAAATTCACTCAAATCTATATACGGCCATATGATTGCTTTGCGTTATACTTAACTAGATTATACCCCGAGAATGTCTCGGGGTTGAGAAATCTAATATGGTATATCCATTTTACATATGAAATAGAATCATGCGCTTTACAGTTAATTGACGTATAACTAACAGTTTAACCTCCTAATCACGTTCTAATTCAATCCAAGAGTATTTTAGACATTTAAACCACGTCTTTAATCACGGTCTAATGGTAGCAACGATTGTGTATCCTTGTTTTTACGTAAATTCAAATTATATTCAAAACTAACAATGGGTTTTACAATCAGTTTCCTCATGCTCTGTTTTTCTTCAGTTAACCGTATGCTTTGTTTTTCTGTATATCACCATTGAAAGAAAAAACAAGCAAAATCCACCATCCCCGACATGATCTCATCGTTCCCAAAACAATACGATTACTGAATCACATATCTTAATTTGACAAAAGTCAACCTTTGTTTTCCTGACATGAATTTCTTTTTTGTGAAGATACATGGTGAAAATATTTTTAAGTGCACAACATGATGCGTTAACAATTTATAATGTGTGTTTTACATTTTTATAACGTGCTATTTTTCAGTTCAGAAAAGGATGTGTTTTACGTTTTTATAACGTGCGTTTTTCATTTATAACGTGCGTTTTATTCATTTATAACGTGCATTTTATTCATTTATAATGTGAGTTTTTAATCATTTATAACGTGCGTTTTATTCCTTTATAACGTGTTTATTTCATTTATAACGTGCTTTTTTTTCATTTATAATGTGCTTTATTCACTTATAATGTGCGTTTTATTCATTTATAATGTGTGTTTTTGTAGGTCAGATCAGATAGCTTTTAACAAATAATTGATCAAAGTAAATGCAGCAGAGTAATATTAATTGTTCTAAGTTAATAGTTCACTTTTTGTATCAGTAAATGCTCCCCTCAACTGATAAAGTAAGATAGCATAAATGTAAAGAGAATAAAAAGCAGTTAATGATATAACAGTTAGAAATACTTCAAATGATTCTCGTATATTGAAGACTAGAATTCTGTAAATCAAAGTCACTTAATAGATGGTGTGAACCCATCTATTTATACACGAAAAGTAAACATACAAGTTGTGCCAAATCTATACTATAATTCTACAACTGGTTGTAGTATTGGAAATTGTACCAAAACAATAATATAATACTAAACTACTGAAGATTAGGGCGGTGGGAAGCTTCTATGGAAACTACTGAAGAATAGACAACTTCTGATGAGTATTCCATCAGAAGTTTTTTTCTTCAGAAGTTGTTCTTCGGAAGTTGTTCCTCAGAAGTTGTTTCATCAGTACTTCGGAAGTTGTTCTTCAGATGTTTGTTTGGTTCATCTTCAGATCTTTGTTCTTCAGTACTTTCAGCTTTGTTCTTCTTCAAAACATTCCATCTGTTCTTCAGTACTTTGTTCTTTTGTTCTTCAGCACTTTATTTACTTAGACAAAATTGCATAGAGGATATTAGACTAAGGTTAAAAATGCTCATCAATCCTCTTTGACCAAACAATCTCCCCATGGATTGATGAAGCCAAAACCTTATCTAAACTTTATTTAAATCCTCCTCATTTTCTGCAGTCAAGGATTCTCCATATTTCTTTCACCATGGACATCTTGAGTTCCCTAACTTGTTGTGAAGTGAGAAATGGTCACTGCTCTGGTTCTAGATATTGAACTGCAAGTAGATCTTCTGTTGACAGCTTGGTCAGTTCATTCTTGTGATGCAGAACTTTGTATGAACAATCTTCTCTTTCCAAAACAATGGCATTTTATTTGTAAGTGAAGGACCATTTCACTATTTTGGACTCGGACTTATCAAAGTCCATTTTGTGGGGTATGATACTTTGTTCTTGGTTTGCACCTGATGATTGAGGTTGGTTTTCTATTTCAATAAGTATCAGGTTGGATCTTCTTCAATGTTCAACTTATATAACACCAGGGGTGTCACTTGAAATGGGAATAGGAATGTGATGTTCAGTGATCACCTTGGTTTGATTTTGTTCAGTGGTGGTTTGGGTCAGTTAATATGCAAATGTAGTCGGATCCCTATGTTGTGTTATCAGAGCTTTCTCTTCCCATGAGAAGTCTTCTTCAACAATGATGTTGCCTTCTAATAGAATCATTTTGAATTTAGTCTTTACATGTTCCTGTGGTTTCTTTTGTTTCTTGGTAGCAGGCTTTGATGGTGGCTTTCTTGCAGGATCAGAAGTTTCCAGAAGTTTGGGAAACTTCTGATGATTTAAATTTTTCAGGATTTGATTTATGCAAGGCTTTGAATCTTTTGTATGTATCATTCAAATCAGCTTCTTTCCATCTTGATAATTGAGCCTTTTGTATGCGTATAGGATCGGCTAACAACAAAGAATATTGATTAAACAAGTTCTATTCAGGTGCGGAATCCCTGAATTGATCACAAAATGATAATAAAACTAGCAAAACACGGAAATCATCATAAACACATTCATTTCATTCAATAACATAATCAATTACACTTCAAAAGATTGTTTATAATTATATAACTTGATTATAGACTCAATAAAAACCCTAGGGAGAGACACACTCTAGGAGGGAAAACAAATGACCAAAAGTTAAACATTCAAAAATGAGTTTGCCTTATATAGACCTGCACATTCGCCCAAGGATGACCAAAAGTTAAACATTCAAAAATGAGTTTGCCTTATATAGACCTGCACATTCGCCCAAATAGCTTGGTCGAATGTGCAGGTTCGACCGTTCATATAGGGCGAACTTGGACATACATATATACAAATCTTCATTCGACCTCCCAGAGTCTACCTTCGACCAACCCCTTCGCACTTTCGACCGTTTATATCCACCTTCGACCAGTCGACCAAAACAAAACATATTAGTATTCGCAATTCAATAGCACTAGTCGCACTTTCATGTATCTACACCTTTGAACCATTATCATTAGCTGTCTCTTCTATAATTTGAGCTCTTTTCATCTTTTTACTCTTTTCAGCATTTTGTCTTTCTTGAATCAGCTTCACTATGTATTCAAGTTCTGAAGAAGAAAGGTCTCCAAGAGAGTATTTTCTTTCCTTGTTGTTGTTAACAATCCAGTTAATCAGCTGTTGTCTTTTGTCCTCCTCAACAAATAGGATTTGTTGCTCAGTAATTTCTTTTTCTTCATCTAACTCTCTGAGTTTGTTTTCATATAGTTTGAGTTTGTCATTGAAGCTCAAGTCTTTCCTTTCTTCTATACTGTTCTAGATCTCATCTTCCTTGGATTTTCTTTTGGCTACTAGTAAACTCCTCTCCATTTCTTCCGATGAGAATGCAATTGGGGAAGGGTTTAGAACAGGTTTAGTTGTTGTCATAGAAACTTGAGTTGGAATTGGTTTAGTTGATGTTTGATCAGAAGTTTGCCTTGTTGATTAAGTTACAACTACTGAAGGATTGGTCTGAGCACCAACTTCTGAAGGATTGTCTTCAGTACTTTTGTGTTGTTCTTCAGCAATTTTTTCTGTGCCTTGGGAAGTCTTCAGAGCTTTTTCTCTAAGGAGCATTTCTTGCCTTTCTTGATATTCATGTCTTTCTTTCAAGGCTTGTTCTTGTCTGATCTTTTGTGAAATTTTGTTGGCCTCCTTGAGTCTTTGGGCTTCATGATCATTTTTGCTCTGTTCAAGGTCTATCTTTTCAGGTTCCTTGTTATTCTCCCCCTTTTTGGCTTCATCCACTTTAGGAAACCAAGGAGCAGGAGGAGTAACACAGTCAGGTGAGCAAGTTGTCTTCTATTGTCTTCAATCTTTCTGGAGAACTCACTTGTTCTCACCTCCATTGCTTTTCTAATCATCTCTAGTTGGGTAGCATTTCTTTAGTTCCATTTGGACTGTAAAGTCCTAGAGATGTGAGGATATGAGGTAGTGGATCATCTGGTATAAGGGACCTTCTGGGTTGCATAGTTAGTTCAAATCTATGCTTGTAGCACCAGAGGTAGATGTTTTGCTAGGCTTTTGTGATTTTGAAAGGGGTGTTTTTGGGTGATCCCTTTCAGTTATGACTGGGGATGCCACTTTTGTGGAATTAGGGTGTAGGTGGTCTTTAACCTGATCCTCTATGACCAACTCTTTGAGTTTGAATACATTGGATTCAGGACCTTCACAATCAGCCGTCAATTCTTTGAATGTAGAAACATCATCCAATTTAATGGAATCATCTTAATCCCTGATGAGAGCATCACCAGTTTGATCATGAGCCAGGCCCATCCTAGTAGCCTCATGAACCCCTTTTTCTCGGTTCTGGGGATTTCGTGCCTCAAGCACAGGGCCTTCATCAGCAGTTGCCATAAATAAGGTCTTAGATATGTTACCACTGACCTCTGATCCATCAAGGGATGGTAGGAGAGTAGTGGCAGCCTCATTTGTACCTAAAGTCTCAAAGATTGGTATTGGGTTAAAGAGGATTGACAAGCCTGTGAAAACCTTAGTCTGATATCATCTCTGCTATTTTGCTAGTGTTAATAAAATACTGAAGATCAAAAGGACAAGTACTGAAGAAAAACAAAACGGAAGTACTGAAGAACAAAGGTCTGAAGATTAACATTGTAGATGCGTTTTGCGACTAGTGATTGGATATTAACATATGTTAGGTTGCTGATGGATAGAAGGTGTATTCTGACTGGGCGAATGTAGTTATTTATGGGCGAAGGTAGATAGTAAATGGGCGAATGAAGATTGGATCCTGATCAAGCAACACATTCGTACCTTATACTGGGCGAATGTGGAACTCTTCCACATTCGACCACAGTAAAGGGGCGAATGTGCAGACTCTATATATAGATTTTGTGTTTTTGTGAATGTAAGAGAGTTATTAGTTGTGTGTGTTTTGAGGTCAGGTTCCAGGTTAGATTGAAAGTGTCTGTTATTGATCTAGATTAACCGAATTGTGATTGTAATCAAGTTTATGCAAAAGTTAATCTATGAAAACCTTTGAAAATGATATTGATTGTGTTTTGATTTGAGTTTCTATCAGTTTGTTCAAAGCTAGGGTTTCCGCACCTGGTTTTGTAACTTGTATGATCATTTAATCCTGTTTTAGTCAAAATCTTACGCTTACAAAGTGGTATCAGAGCCATACGGATCATACAACAACAAATTTGATAAACTCAGAGCTGATTTGGACATAATTTTGATCAAAATACATCTGTTTTTGCATGAAAATGGTTTTTGAGTGTTTTTGATTGATTTGAAGTTGATTTTGTGGTTAAAATTCAAAATTCCAAGAATTAAAGTTGTTCCAAATCAATTGCGAATCATAACCTGATTAAGATCATTCAAATCCACAAACTTTTGAAAATCAGAGATCAAAATAACCGTTTTTCAAAGTGTAACCGTTTTTCAAAACCTGAGTGTTTTTGGGCGAACCTGAGTTGTGTTTGGTCGAACCTAGGAAATTTTGGGCGAACCTGGAAATTGTTGGTTAAATTTTTCACTTTCGGGTCACATTTTTCACATCAGATTGATCAAGCGGGCGAACCTAGAATCATACTGGTCGAACCTAGAATTTTCTGGGCGAACGTGGATTTGTGTTAGTGTGTTTTTACATTCTGGTGAGTTTTTATCTTCGAGTGATACTGTTTGGGCGAACCTGCAACAGAAGGGACGAAAGTGAGAGCATTTTGGGCGAACCTAGGACTAATTTTTGAAAATTTTCTAAGTGTTGAATTTTTCGAAGTTCGTGATCATGTGGAATTTTCCGACTACCCCGAGACCAGCAACGACACAATCACAACAGCAAGTGATGGACCCATGGACGGTGGCAGCACAAAAGACGAGCACACAGTCTTCGCAACCGATTAACTACATGGCGATGACGAGCTCGATGCCTCAAAGCGTAGCACCTCCAGCACCACAACCTGACTACTGGGGAGTAGCAGCAGCGGTGGTAAACACTCAAACTACAAATGCTATTTCCACATTGATTAATGACTTGTCTTTAGGTAGCGGGAATCGGCCACCGAAGCTCATGGAGATACAAGAATACAATCAGTGGCAGAACAAGTTCAAGATTCACTTGGAAGGCATGGGAGTGGAGGGAGCAGAGGCATGGAGTATGATTGCTAAAGGTTACACAGCACCAGTTTTGGAGAATACTGGTGAACCAGTTCTATTGGAGAGCATGACTGACGAAGAGAAAAAGAAATTTGCTGTGGAAAAGAAAGCCTTTTCCCAATTGACTCAGGCAATCACAAATGATCTATTGCATCAATTTGGAACTTGTACAACGTCTAAGCAATTGTGGGATGTGCTTAAGAGGAGGCATGATGGGAATGAGAAAACTAGAAGTTTGAGGATGGATGAATTGAGAAAGGAGTTTGAGAATTTTTCTTATATTGGAAATGAAACTTTAAAAGAATTAACTCCTAGATATAGTCATTTACTAACTGAATTGTCAAGTTATGGTATACAGATTCCTATGAAGAATTTGGTGGATAAGTTTGCAGATGCTCTACCACCTTACTGGGATCAGCATGTGGAAGTTCTCAGGGAGAAGGATGCATATCAATACTGGACTATTCAAGAGTTCATACAGAAGCTGGAAAACAAGGAAATGGAAGAGAAGAGGAAAGCTAGAAGAGCACAGGTTCCTCAGAATCCTAGCTTATACTTTGGAGGCACTTCAGTTCCTGTGAGTAACTCAAGTTCAGGAGGGATAGTTGCACCACATGTTGCTTGTATTTCCAATGTTATGGAGTCACCAAAACCTGCCATCAACTACATGGCACAAACTTCATCCTACTCACAACCATCATACACACAACCACCAACACCACAACAACAATACAACAATTCCTACATTTCACCATTCTCCCCAATGCAACAAGCAGGTTTCTATACTGCTAGCCAATCTCAACAACCAATGAACCAAGTTACTCAACCTAATCAACAACAAGTGGTTTTGGAGACTTCTAACTTGGGCAATGTGACAGTGGAAATTGCTCAGCAACATATTGCACTAGTCTCTGCAATGGTTTCATCTTACAACGGATTGGTTGCTAGTCAAATTGGGAATAACAACTTAACCAATGAAGACTATGCACAGATCGACAAGGAAGAGATGGAACTCATTGATATCCAATGGGCTTTTGCAAGCATCATGAGAAGAGCAACGGAGTTTATTGAAAAGACGGGTAGAACAGATTTGGGAACTTCTCCTAACACAACCTACGGGTTCAACAAAGAGAGAGTTACTTGTTTTAACTGTGGAGAAAAAGGTCACTTTAAACGTGAATGCACCCAGCCACCAAAACAAGGTAATAGAAACCCATTCAATGCAAGCTACCAGAATCGTCAACAACAAAACCAAAACCGAGTTTCTTACCAAAACAACAACAATTACCAAAACCGTCAAAATAACTCTAACAACAACCAAAACAGACAACCTAACACATCAAACCAGATCCAAAACCAATCTCCTAACAACACTAACCGAACAGTTATACCGATCACTACACCGAATGAGACACAACAGAACACGAGTCAGAATCAAGCATTGGTGACTCAACAAGATGAAAGGTTTGATTGGTCGGGATTGCAAATAGGAGTGGAGGAAATTACTACTGGTGGCAATGTGGCTTGCGTTGCTTGCAAGGTTGATATTGAAGAGTCGGTGACGGTGGATGAAAAGAAAGAAACTGAGTGTGGAAGTGATGAGTCTGAGGCTGAAATGGATGTGGAGACTGAACCTGTTGAGGTTAAGGTTGAGGAAGCTAATTCTGGAATGGTGATTGATACTGTTTCCGATGTTCCTGAGGAGTGTGAATCGGTTTATTCTGATTCAGACAGTGACTCGGATACGGAAGCAAGTGTTACATCACTAGATGATGACATAGATCAGTTGCTAGCAGAAGCGGATTTTCTGATGACAAGGAAGTCGTGCATTGCTGATGATGCTTTCACCAAGATTGACTATTCTAAATTCTTTACTGGAAAGGAAGCTCATTTCGCATTGATGGCCATGACTGATCCGCCAAAACCTGTAAGTTCTGAGTGTAGCACTGATATTAAAAGTGATAAATATTGTGGCACATGTGATAGATTGACTGAGGAGAATAAACAACTTCGTATTCAACGTGATAGTGCTATCATGAACAGTCAATCTACTCGCAAAGAGTTGAATGCTTTCAACAAGGTATTAGATGGCTACAAAAAGGACATTTCCGACTTGAAAAACACTTTATCATTAAAACAATTGGCAATTAACAACTATATCAATGAAATTGAAAATACCAAGTTGGAAATGGCAGCCATAAAATGCTTTGCTGAGAAAGTAAACAAAAAGTTGGAAAGCTATAAGCACATTGCTTACGTGGTAGACCACATCATAGATGATCAAACCACTAATTACAAGTCTGTGCCATCTCCGGTGCTTTTTGAAAATCATAATTGTCACCAAGTTACACCGGAGAGCTCGGTAAAATCAGACTCATCATCGGAAATTGAATCTAATACCTCGAGTATTGGTGATCCTCATTCCGATGTGAGACCGATTTTAGGTTTGAATGATGAGGGTGTTACTGCTGAGAGTGTGGATTCAGACTCAGAGAGTGATGATTCTGGTTATGATCAAACTGTTAATGCATGTGAAATTCCAAAAGAAAATCACATCATTACTACTGAACCAGTTTCACCATCCCAACATGTACATCCGATGGCAAATGCTCATCGTGAGAAAAAGTCTGAAAAGAATGTGATTAAAAAGGACCTTGAGAATAAAGATGTTGAGAATGAACCATGTGACAAACCTGTCAAGGTGTTCTATCGGATGGAAGGATCCGATAAAATCATCTCTGATGAGGAATTTCCAATCAAAAATGCTAACTATGCTAATATAGAAAAGATTTGGCAAGAAAGCACAATTTGGTTCCCAAAACATGAGAGAACAAATGAGATTCCACCAGAAATTTTAAAGAAATTGTATTTGGATGTTCCTCAAGAACCAAAGGTCCATGTCACAGAGTTCATTCGACCCAATAACAGAGCTAATGGTTTTCATGAGCCTACTTACTCAAAAGGGCCTCCCTGAGAGTTTGAGGAATCAACAGTACAATGATCAATATCCTGTTAGATCATTTGCTCAACCAAATGCTCAATATGTTTTTGAAGAGTACCGTGCATGCTTTAAATGTGGGGAACGTGGGCATTTACTTGCTCAGTGTCCATATGTAAGGCATAAAAGGCACAAGGTTGAAGTGAGAAATTCCATGAGAAAACCGATTGATCATTATGTTCCACCACACAGACGAGTTGTTCCTCAACAACAACAGTTTTATAATCAAAACAATTTTCATCAAATGAGGAACAATCGTCCAATTCAATATGATCGAAGAAATCGGATTGCTATGGAACAATCATGGAGGAAGCCTGTGGTGAACGCAACAATTGACAGGCAAAAGGTTCCACAAAAACCGATTGTCAAATCAAATGTTGGACCTAAGTCTGTTAACTCAGATAAGGTAACCAAGAAAGTTACGTTTGTTAACAATGTTCAGAAACCGACTGAGAACCCAAAATCTCAGATTCGCATTCTTAAAAGGTCTGAACAATCTTGGTCACCCAATGGTACTCCAGGAGCTTCTACTTCTAAGGTCAATGAGAAAAAGGAAACTGTTTTGAACAATCAGAAAAAGATTGATCCAAAACAAAAAGTTGTTGAAAATGTTAATGAGTATGTTTCTTTGAAAGCTGATGTTCAAAGGCCCAAGACTCAGGCTTGGGTCCCCCGAAAGAACTAAATGATTTACTTTTTGTGTGCAGGGAGCTTCAGCTGGCCCTATTAGCAGTCTTTGGATTGTTGATAGTGGAGCTTCAGGCCACATGACAGGGGATCTAGCGTTGTTGTTCGACGTGAAAAACATCAATGGAGGGTATGTCGCATTCGCTGGAAATAAAGGTGGATATATCACAATGGAGGGGAGCGTGAGTAATGGGATAGTGAGCTTTGAGCGGATATCTTATGTGAAGCAGATAGATTATAATCTGTTGAGTGTCAGTCAAATATGTGATAAACAATTTTCTGTGCATTTTGATGACAAATCCTGCTATATTCTCAAACCGGGCTTCAAAATTCCTAAGGAATGGATAATGTTGATGGCACCTCGCGTCAACAATCTCTATATTCTTGATATGTCCAAGGCGATGACATCACAGGGGCAAATAACATGTTTTCTATCCAAAGCGACTGAGAAAGAATCGATAATGTGGCACCGAAGAATGGGGCACATTCATCTAAGAAAAATGAACCAACTTGTGAAAAATGGGCTTGTCGATGGAGTAAACGTGAAACATTTCCATCTGAATGACAAGTGTGTAAGTTGTAAGAAGGGGAAGCAACACAAACAGTCCCATAAAGTGAAGAAAGTCAACTCTGTAGAGATGCCACTTGAGCGATTGCACAGAGCTTTATTGTTTAGTTGTCACTGATGACTACTCAAGATTTTCATGGGTGATGTGTATGCAAAATAAAAGTGACACCTTTAACAACTTGAAAGTTCTGTTCACTCGATTGGAGAATCTCTACAATGTGAAGATAAAGAGAATTCGGAGTGACAATGGGACGGAGTTCAAAAATGCCAAGATGGATGAACTTTGTGAAAGCAAAGGGATACATCATGAATATTCAGCTCCGTACACCCCACAACAGAACGGTTTTGCTGAACGAAAGAATAGGACTCTAATTGAAGCGGCTAGAACAATGCTTGCTGATTCAAATCTTCCGGTAATGTTCTGGAATGAGGCGATTTATGCAGCAAATTATACACTAAATCGGGTTCTAACAGTGAAGAAGTTTGGAAAAACATCTTATGAACTGTTACACCGACGAAAGCCAAACTTAGAGTATCTAGAACCTTTTGGGGCGCCATGCACGATGTTGAATCCAGGTGAGAAGTTTAGTCCTAAAGCTGAGGAGGGATACTTTGTTGGATATGCAACCCCGCTCAAACGGGTATTCAACAAGCGAACTCGTCAAGTGGAGGATTGGGCTAACGTGGAAGTTCAACGATATACTCAAAATTTGCAAGGCACTGGTCCTGATTGGATGTTTGATTACAAAGATTTCTTTGAATCATTCAATCTAGATAGCTTGGTTGAAGAAGCTGTTATCAGATTACTTTACGAGTGTGAAAACGCGACGAATTCATCGTTGGTGCGTCCAATCACCGTGAACCCCCTACCAGCTTCTAATGATACCAATGCTCCTATACAAGAGGAAGATGTGTTTCAAGAGGCTTCAACTTCATTAGACTCTTCAGAATCTGAAGTTGAACAATTTGAGGAAGTCATTCTTGAACATGCAGAAGAACCAGAGGCAATGCCAGTGAACCCAACTCCAACTCCAGATGTTGCTTCATCATCAAACACGGGTCATGATCTAGATGCTGTAGAAAACTTGACTGCTCAGACGGGAGTTATTGTACCTGATTATCCGGAATCTCGGATTCATCATATTCACCCGTTGGAGCAAGTTATCGGTGATCCTGGAAGTGGTGTTATGACCAGAGGGCAGCTGAAAAGCGTTAACTCGCCAGAGAGTTTTGGTGCTTTAGCTTTATATGCCAAAATTCAAAAATCTGGTAGTCAAAATGATTGGTCGTTTGCGTGTTATGTGTCGCAGGTAGAGCCAAGGACATACAAGGACGCTTTTAATGAAGATGCCTGGGTTGAAGCGATGCAGGAGGAGTTATTACAATTCCAGAAATTGGGAGTTTGGACGCTCACGGATTTGCCGCCGGGAAGGAAGAAAATAGGCACTAAATGGGTGTTTAAGTGCAAGAAGGACGATCGTGGGGTTATTGTTCGTAACAAAGCCAGATTGGTCGTGCAAGGTTTCCATCAAATCGAAGGGATTGATTATAACGAAATCTATGCACCAGTAGCACGGATTGAAGCTATTCGGATGTTCCTTGCGTTTGCTTCATACAAGAAATTCAAAGTTTATCAAATGGACGTTAAGAGCGCATTTCTGTACGGGAAAGTCAAGGAAGAGGTTTATGTCGGGCAGCCACCAGGCTTTGAAGATCCAATCCACCGGGATAAGGTCTACGTGCTAAACAAAGCTCTATATGGTTTGCACCAGGCTCCGAGACAGTGGTACGAGGAGCTAAGTACATACCTCATCTCCAAAGGATTTAAGCGCGGCCTCGTCGATTGCACCCTCTTCACGAAGAAGACGGGAGATGATTTGCTTCTAGTGCAGATTTACATTGATGATATAATATTTGGTTCAACTAACGAGCTTTTATGCAGGGAATTCGAAACTGTCATGCAAGAAAAGTTCGAAATGAGCGCAATGGGGGAGATGCAACTTTTCCTAGGCTTACAGGTGGACCTAAGACCCGACGGGATCTTCATTCACCAGACGAAATACGTATCCGACATCTTGAGCCGATTCCAGATGGAGGACTCTAAGCCGATGGATACCCCGATTCAACCCAATCACGGGATTGGAGTGGACGCTAAGGGGGAGCTGACGGACCCATTTACATACAGAGCAATCATCGGATCTCTGGTGTATTTGACGACGTCTCGACCAGATATTATGTTTGCAACGTGTCTCTGTGCTCGCTATCAATCGAAGCCGAAACAAAGTCATCTGACGGCGGTCAAGCGTATCCTTCGATATCTGAAGGGTTGTCCCTCAAAAGGACTTTGGTACCCTAATGATGATGATTTTGATTTTATTGCTTTTAGTGATGCAGATTGGGGCGGCTGTGACAAAGATAGCAAATCTACTACAGCTGGTTGCCAGTTTTTAGGGAGCAGGTTAATTACCTGGCAGTGCAAGAAACAGACTTCCGTGGCGCTGTCTACCTGTGAAGCTGAGTACATTGCAGCCTCGAGTTGCTGTTCGCAAGTACTCTGGATCCAACAGCAGATGGTGGATTACGGTTTGCAGTTTCTTAAAACCCCTATACACTGTGACAAAGAAGCCGCAATTGCATTAACTAAAAATACTGAAAATCATTCTAAGGCGAAACATATCCGGATCAAATATCATTTTATCCGTGATTGTTACGCTAAGGAATTGATAGATATGGTCAAAATCCATACTGACTACCAACGTGCAGATTTGTTTACAAAAGCTTTTGACAGATCCCGCTTTGAATATCTTTTAAAAGTAAACAATATAAAAGAAAAACAGGACTAATCGGCACCTCGGTTTATCGCTTTTTAGTTTTATTTTTTATTTTTAATATTTTGCTAATTGGGAATTTCTCTTTGCTAATTGGGAATTTCTCTTTTCTATCGTAATCCTCAAAGAAGTTGATGCTTTCAAGTGGATTGTTTCTTTCAAATTTTTGTTTTGTTTTTCAGAAAAATTCAGAACCCAAAAATGTGTTCTTTATTTTAGGGGGAGTCATTTTATCAGAAAAAACCAAAAACATTGAAAAATTCAAAAGACCTAAAAATTAGAAAAACCAAAATGATTTCCTGGATAAAAAGAGGAAATGATAGTACATCAGTGGGGATCTGACACAGGCTAAAGAATTGTATAGTATAATGAGGCGTATGTTGACTACGTGTGATATGCTGATAGGCTTCGTAGACTAAATATTGCGTGCATTAGTGATACAAACATAACAAACTACGCGTTCGTGGCTGAACACCTCATGGGCATATGGTCTTAGTACCGTAATTTCGTTTGATAGGATTGCCAAAATCTGAGGTTTCGGGTCGTTATGTTATGGTTATCCGGGATATTCTGATTAAACTTCTGTCGTATTGATTTACGGACCTAGTTTCATCAGAATATTTGCAAAAAGAGCTTACTTGCCAAAACCGAAAGTTACCGAATTGAGGAACTTTATGTTTTATTGGTCAAAGATCATTATTACATCGTATTGACTTACTGATGCAAATCAGTGGTTAATATCAGCCTCAACCTAGTGTATATGCACATGTTACTTTGTTGCATTCGTTTGCTGACCTGTACACCTCTGTGCTATATACTTTGTAATTTTTACGGATAACTCTGGCATAATCACGCGTTACGACGAAGCTTTGTGCAATTACTTGATACGGGAGTATGTCATGTGTGTGGGCACCACAATGTGTTAGTCTAATACATCTAACTCGTATCATTTTAAAGCATTGCGTAATTGTCTGCATGTGAGCTTAAGTGCACCACAATATCAGCAATTGCTGTGTCACATACTGTTTCTAATGATAATATTAATCAAAAAGATCAACGCTGTGATCAGATTTCTCAGAAAACTGATATGATCCTCTTACCGGATATCACAAAATGTTTACTGCTTTCATTTACTTTAATGCATTTTACTTTATTGCATTTTACTTTTATTGTCAAAACGATACAAAATCCAAAAAGATTTTAGGTGTGTTTTGATAAAATTTCAGAAAACCCAAAATTTTTGCATTTCTGATTTATTTTTGATAACTGGGGATGCTTGATGGTCAATTTCTGAGATTTGATAACACCATCTGGGCTTTGTATCATTCAAAAAGTGAAAATTTGAGTTTTGGAAGTTTAATAGATTGAAAAATGTTGAACGGGATTCGAATTCGTGATTTGGCAAAATTTTCAGATTTTTCCATTTCACATTCGCCCCTTAATTGGGTCGAATGTGGAAAAATCTTCACCTTCGGGCGTTTTAATTTGGGCGAATGTGGGAATTTCATCCAAGTTCCACTTTCGGGTGAAAATTTTCACTTTCGGGTCATTTGTTTGGGCCGAATGTGGAACAAACCCACATTCGACCATATAAACGGGCGAAAGTGGCCTTTATATATAAAGCTATTTCAGGTTCGAACCCTCATTACAGTTTTTTCAAAATTTTTCTTCGATACCAAACCTTGTTGCTGGAATATCCTTTGATTGTGGTTTTTGTTCCCTATCATCTACTGATCTTTTTAAGCCTAATTACACAGGTAATGGAGCATAGACGAGATCAGAAACGCCGTTTTTATGACCGGACTTAGGGTTTTAAATTTTAGGATCTTACGGTGTTTGTTTTTGATTGATTTTGATTACATTTCAAAATACATCAGTTTTAGGGAGAGATGTTTGAACAAATTAGGTTTTTAACATCGTTTGAATGAAAATTTGATCGTATGAAACAGTTTTAACCTAATTCGTCTTTAAAACTGATGTAAATTGAAATTAAAGGAAAATTGATGATGGACGAAGGTTAATCGGTCATATTAGCATACATCCTAATCAAAATTACATGTTAAAAACAACTTTGAACAATTTTTGAATTTTTGGGGATTAACAGGTTCACCTTCGGGTCTATAAACGGGCGAAGGTGGAATGTTTTGGGCGAATGTATAATAAAACGGGCGAATGTGTTTTTAACTCAATACTTTTTCACATTCGACCAGAAATTCTCACTTTCGTGCTAGAAAAACTCACATTCGTCCAGTTCAAAACGGGCGAATGTGGAAACTTAAAACCTTAAAATTTTTGAATTTTTGTCGTTTTTGTATTTTGACGAATATTTCTGATTTTGATGTGCAGATGGCTGACCAGACTGAGAATATTGAGACTCCAGTGGAGAATATTGTTACAGATCCAGTTCCAGAGAATGTTCAAGAGGTTGAATCATCTACACCGATAAGTTGGCCGTTTGAGAAAACACACAATTGCTGTGCTTATCTTGGCGATGTTGAAAAGAATGTAGAGTTTACTAGAATCATTGAATTCTTGAAGAGGAGCAGAGTTGTCTATGCTTTAGCTACTCCGACTATCATTTACAAAGATATCATTGAAGATTTCTACAAGAACGCGAAGTATGACTTCTGGGATAATCAGACAATCATTAGAAGCAAGATACAAGACTTGGAGATGTTTATTACAGAGTCTGATATTAGAGAAGCACTCCAGATAAAGTTTGAAGTGAGTGAAGATCCCAGAGAACTATCATGGACTGAACAGAAAGCATGTTTCCTCAGAATGAAGTATAAAGGAGCGATTACTGATGGTTCCATATATAAGGGAAAGCTGGGCGTTCAATTCAAATATTTTGCTCATGTCATTATTCACGTGTTTGGATGTGTGAGCGGTGGATATGATGTGATGAGGAGAAGTCTAAGCTCGTTGATGGTTGCGTTGACTCTTAACAAACCATTCAACGTGTCTGGGATGATACTGGATCATATGCTGGAAATGTTAAAGGGTTTGAAGAAGAAGCAATTCATGCTATACCCGAGGTTTCTCATGATGATCTTTGACCACAAGTATCCAGAATTGAAGAAGGATCCAACTATGATCCTAGGTCAAGATCACATGAACATTCGTACATTGGTGAGAATGAAAGGATATAAGGGTGTGCCAGACAATGAAAAGCCACCTCACAGGAGACTTTTTGGAGCTTTGGCTAGTCAGGATTACACTGATCCTGGCAAGAACAGAGCAAGACATGACGACAGTGATTCTGATAATGATGATCCCTTGGTGTATGTTGATGCAAGCACTAAGAGGAAGAGACAGGTAGTTAATCCCGGAGCCAAAGGGAAGGGTAAGGGAAAGACTGATCAAGGAAGTTCTAAGCAACAAGTGGTAAGAAAGAAATCAACTGCTAAGAAAGGTACTGGTTTGGTGGATGAAGAATCAGTGGATTCAGAAGAAACTGAGGAAGATGAACGATGGGATTCTGATGCTGAGAATGTTAGGACCACCAAACGTAAGGCCACTATGGTTGGTGAGTCTGAATCTTTAAACAAATCAATTGAGGAAGCTGAGAAAAGAAAGAAGTCGTTGAATGTTGAAGATGAAGGATTAGGCATTGACATGGATGAGTTGAATACTGGAGAGACTGTGGTAGTAAACTTGCCTAAGCCAAAGCACAAGACCATGTCTAAGAAGACAAGTACTAAACAGTTGAGAGAGAAAGAATTAGCACAACTGTTGAAGGGAAAAAGAGTACCCGATGCTGGTACGTCATCAAAGCTATCTTCACCAGTCACTAAAAAGCAAAAGAAATCTAAAGAGGCAGAGACTATATCAGCTGATCAATTAAATGTTGCACTGGATAATGTACTTGACATGTTCAGAAAGCCTCAGAAAGAAAAGGAAGTTGAGCCATCTAGATCCAAATCCAAGAAGGTCACTGTGGATGATGATGTAATGAAGCAGGTGAACAAGAAAATGGATGACATGATGAAGATGATAGTGGCTCAACAAGCTGAAATAGCCAAGTTCAAGCAGAATGAAGAAAAGATGTTTCAGATAGTTGTAGCTTCTAAATCAAATCAAGATGAGATTAACGAGAAGGTTAAGAAGCTTGAAGCAAAGAATAAAAAGCTTGAGGGTAAATGTTCAAGAAATAAGAACAGGATAAAGTTGATCAAAGAAGACAACAAAGAACTAAGGGCTGAGAACAAACGCCTTAGTGATTTGATTGATGATTTGTACAATGTTGCACCCAAGTTGAAGGAGGGTGAAGAAGATAAAGAAGAAGACGAAGAGAAAGTTGACTTTGAACCGTCTGAATCGGACAAAGAAAAAGATGAGGATGAGGATGATGAAGAGTCAGAGAAAAGTGATGATGAGGATGATAATGATGATGATGATGATGCAGAAGGGTCTGGAAGTCAGAAAGAGGATGATAGTGGTAGTGATGATGATAATGATGGAGGAGATGATACTTCAAAGTTTACATTTGAAGAAAGAACATCCAAAAAGAAGAGTACTGGAGAATCAAGTTCAAAGAAAAAGAAAGGTGAGAACGTTGATTCATATGAAAGTATCTTCTGGAATGAAAAGGTGAGATCTTTGTCAGATGATGCTAAACAAGTGTACATAGATATGTTGGAAAGAAGAGAATGGACTATTGAGTTCACAGGATGTTTTGCTGAGATATTCCAAACCGATGACATGAGATATGAATTGGAATACGACGATCCTGATCTTGAAGAAGGTGAAGTACCTGCTTCTGTGGCAAAGGAAATTCTGGATGGACTTGCACAGAGAGTAGGGAAAACATTTGAGGAGTTTATAGTAGATGAGTCGATTCCAGATATTTCTGAAAAGGATATTGGAAGTCACTCAGATGATAAGAATACTCCTGAGCTTGATGAAGTGGAAGTTGAAGATATAACACATGAAGAATTTCCACAATACTTCAGACAAACTGATGAAGATGAGGTATTTCCTGATTTCACTGAGACACCAAACAATTCGGCAAAGAAAAAGGCACAGCAAAGAAGTGCAGAGTTTGTAGAGAAGGTGTTTGGTGCTGATAAGCAAGAGTCTTCAACTCAATCTGATGAATTGAAGAGTTATTTGAAGAAATTAAGAGAAATGGAGGAAAACCGACCAAAGCCTGAAGCTCAAGGAAATTTCTATAGATTTCACAATGCCAAGTTCAAAGGCAGAGCTCTCGGGTGGACATATTTGGGCAGACTGAAGTGTATAGCTGCTAAATGGGAAACAGGGATCTTGTATTTTTAACAGATTCATTGATTTGCTAACTCTACCGTACTGGGCGGTCAGAGATTTATGCAGATTCCCTATGTCAGGTGCTTCAGTGAGTGGTACACATGTCGGTTGGTGTGCAGACAAGCTGGTTTGGGAAAGTAGAACGAGATGGAATAGATTCAAGCCACAATATCCCCGAAGGAAAGTTCATAGGGATATTGATCCTCAAACCAAGCTGAAGCGGGTTACTTTGATATACAAGGCACCTGAAGTGATGAGGAAAATACCTTTGATGCCTATGCCACAACATTTCAGTGCTGACTTTATTTTCTGGTATTATGATTGGAGGAAGGCTGAAGCAGTGATAGTGTTGAGAGACGGGAAGGATAAATACAAGCATGTTCATGTATTTGATCCGATGTGGTTGATTAACTGTACGTTTGAAGACATCATCATGCTTTTCTATAATCCGATTTACTTTGAGCCGAAAGACGCTGATCAAGCAAGAAAGTATACTCAAGTGGTTGGAGTTTGCTTTGCTTATGATATTAATGCGGGGAGTAATTTGGAGAACAAACTTGGCAAGACGGTGAAGATGGCAAATGTGTCGAAACCGGTGAAGAGAAAGTTTGAGCCTGTAATGACTAATGAGCAGAAGAAACAGCTCAGAATTAAGCTGATGAACAAAACCATGGACGAAAACAGAGAACAATCCAATCAATAGTCGAGGGGGAGTTTGTAGATGCGTTTTGCGACTAGTGATTGGATATTAACATATGTTAGGTTGCTGATGGATAGAAGGTGTATTCTGACTGGGCGAATGTAGTTGTTTATGGGCGAAGGTAGATAGTAAATGGGCGAATGAAGATTGGATCCTGATGAAGCAACACATTCGTACCTTATACTGGGCGAATGTGGAACTCTTCCACATTCGACCACAGTAAAGGGGCGAATGTGCAGACTCTATATATAGATTTTGTGTTTTTGTGAATGTAAGAGAGTTATTAGTTGTGTGTGTTTTGAGGTCAGGTTCCAGGTTAGATTGAAAGTGTCTGTTATTGATCTAGATTAACCGAATTGTGATTGTAATCAAGTTTATGCAAAAGTTAATCTATGAAAACCTTTGAAAATGATATTGATTGTGTTTTGATTTGAGTTTCTATCAGTTTGTTCAAAGCTAGGGTTTCCGCACCTGGTTTTGTAACTTGTATGATCATTTAATCCTGTTTTAGTCAAAATCTTACGCTTACAAACATCTAGAGAACAAAGATCTAAAGTACGGAAGAGACAACTTTTGATGGAATACTCATCAGAAGTTGTCTATTCTTCAGTAGTTTCCATAGAAGCTTCCCACTGCCCTAAAACTTTAGTAGTTTAGTATTATATTAATGTTTTGGTACAAGTTCCAATACTACAACCAGTTGTAGTATTATAGTATAGTTTAACACAACTTGTATGTTTACTTTTCTTTTATAAATAGATGGTTTCACACCATCTATTGTGTGACATTGATTCGGAGAAATCCTATCTTTAATATATGAGAATCATTTGAAGTATTTCAAACTGTTATATCATTTACTGCTTATTGATTCTCTTTACATTTATGTTATCTTAGTTTATCTGATTGAGGGGGACCATAAACTATAGCTAAAAGTGAACTATTAACATAGAATCAATTAATAACTATTCCGCTGCATTTACTTTGATCATATTAATTGTTAAAAGTTATTTGATCTGACCTACAATTGCAATCAGATCACCGGTTTATCTGATAATATATCAATCTAACAAATTGAGAATCAGACACAGGCTCTTATTGATATTCAATCAAAGGACAATAGTTCATTTTACTTTTTCAAATCCATCACTGTAAGAAATTGTTAATCAATCAATCTTCTTAAAAATTGATCCTCATTATACTAGATCTGCAAATAAGCCTCCCATGATAGTCAGAAATGAATATAACATCTGGCTGAGAAGGATGGCACATACTTTGTCACAACAAAATACTGGTTGTTGGAGGCCTGTCATGTATGGACCCCATAAGCTAGCAACTGCAGATTTAGTAGATGTTTGGATGTCCATTTTCCCCCTCCTTTTAACTTATGACTTATCCAATAAGTCAAAAGTTAAAACAAAAGTGTTTGGGTAATTGTTTGAAAAGGAACTTATAGAAGATTTTGTGCTTTGAAAAGGAGAAAATGGGGGAAAAGTCAAAAGTCACAATTTGTGACTTATGAGATTAAGGAGCTTTTGAGGTAGGAAAAGTCATAAGGAGAAAAGGAGAAGGAGAGCCAAAAATGCTCTTAGAAACTAAGGTAGACAATCTTAAAGAACCAAAAGACTACACAGATGAAGATTTCCTAAACTTAAGCTAGACGCTAAAGCTTTTTCTATGTTGGCAATGGCTCTCCCAAATGAAATTTATGCTGGACTCTTACATTGTGAAAGTGCCAAAGAACTTTGGGATTGTCTAAAAGAAAAGTTTGGAGGAACTGATGAGGTGATTGCCAACACCAGAGAGATCTTAGCTCAACAATATGAAACTTTTACTCAGGTTAATGGAGAAACTTTAACACGATAATTTTAAAGATTTTCTTCACTAATATCAGAGTTAAAAGTAAATGGTCAGACCTATACAAACTCGGCTATGCTACATAGATTTTTAAGGTCTTTACGAGAAAAATGGGAAACTTACTCCATAGTCCTCAGGTCAAGTTAAGATTTTGACTCCCTAACATTTGCAAAATTACATGATAGACTATTAACCTTTGAAAGAGAAATTAATCAAAAGAAAAGGTTACAAAATTCTGGAAAAACTGATGATGACTATGTTCCTAGTAGTACAACTCTTTTGGGACAAGACTCACCATCTTGTTCTAATGATTTTGGATCTTTTGACCACATTGACATCACAGATGGGATCTCATCAGAAAGATCATACTCGACTTATGACAATGATGGAAATCAAACTGCTCATAACATGTGTTTTATACTTGATGACTTAAAAAATTTTAGCAGTGATGATTAGGAAAAATGGATATTTTGCACCAACTGGCCATGTTAAGTATTAAAACTAACAAATTTTACAAAAAGGTCAGGAAGAAAATTTCCAGGGTTAGATAATCAAACAAAAGTTAGTTTTGATAAATCTAAGCTTAGATGTCATAAGTGTCAAAGTTGGGACACTTTGCTAGAGAGTGTAGAAGCTCAAGCTACAACCAACCATCCGGAAATCAACCAAGCCCCAGTTATAATAGAAATCAAAGATCTGAGGGAAGTGCTCAATTTGTGTAGGCACAAGCTACACAAATTCAATATGTGCCACAAGTAAAATATGTTCAAATGCCTATTCAACAACAGGCCCAACAACATATGCCTTCCATTGCTGCTCAACCTCCACAACCTCAACAACCCAACCAACAAAGTTTGTTTACATCAAGGTATGTTGATTGGAGCAGCCTTCCATATGACACATCAGAATGCAGTGAAGATGATGACAATAAAATCTTTGATATCCAATGGGGAAAACCTGATAATGGCAGAAAGAACATTGCCTTAATGGCTTTTGAGGGATCTACCTCAAACTCTGCATTATCACAGGTTTCAAAAGAATCTCTTTTAAAGCTTTGTTCACAATCTTGCAAAGAAGCTTTTGCTTTAATAAGAGAAACAAATGTGCATCTACAGGGCAAAGCCAATGACTCTGAAAGAAAACATAATCAACATAAAAGTGATTTAGAAAGAAAACTAACTTTAAAAACTAAAGAAAATTCTAAATTTACTAATAATGCAATTGAAACCCAAGCACAGATTAAAATCATGATAGAAAACCTAGGAAATGTCAGAAAAGAGCTTGCTGACACTAAGGTTGACTGTGAAAATTGGGTTCAGTCATGTAGAGGTAAATAAATGCTTCTTAACAAACAAACTGCATCAAATGTTAAGTTTGGCATTAGCTATAACCACACTGAATCTCCAACTGATTTCACTCCCAAAACTGCTGATGCTGATGGGAGTGAAATGGTTCAAAAAGAAACTTCTGGATTTAAAGAAAGCACATCTTTTCATTAAGGCTTTCTCACCATTACAAATGTGAGCTCTTCAGAAGTTAAAAACTCTGACATTCTGCCTTTAGTAGTTTCTCCTACATCAGGAGTAGAGTCCCTGAAAACTATTGAAGACAAAATGAAAACTACTGATGATGTCAGTGTCATGCCTTCCAAAACTACTGAAAATATAAAAAGGAAAGGAAAGGAAAACGAATGTGAAGTGTGTGGTCTGTTTAACCACACAACAGAATTTTGCAGATATAGAAAAGGTCAAAACTTTAATAAGAAAATTTTACAACTGGTTATAAGACAACAAATCAAACAAGATTTTGAAAATATCCTTGTTTCCAGCAAACAACAGCCAAACAAGAACTTTTCTCAGAAAAAGACTAAAACTCAACATCCGTCTTTTTCTCAAAATTCTGCTTCGGAAGTTAGACCCAAACCTTCAGCAGTTTCACAAACTGTTGAGGTTAACAAATTGATTGAAATAGTCAAGCTTCTGATGACCAAAGTTGATGGTGAACCTCAAAAGGTTGCCACCATTACTCCTCAAAGAAAATCCATGCCTAAAATGACATGGATTCCTAAAAATGGTCCTAAACAAAATGTCACTCATACTATTCTCAAGGGTAAACCCAAAGCCAAATTGGCTTGGGTTCCCAAAACTAACTAATCTACTCTTTGTGCAAAGGGTCTCCAGAGGTCTAAATAGCATTTGGTATATTGATAGTGAAGGCTCAATGCACATGACAGGATGCACGTACCTGATCAACAATTTCATAAATCAAAGAGAAGAAATTGTGTCCTTTGGGAACAATTCCAAGGGATATGTACTTTGACATGGTACAGTATCCTCAGGCAAGTTACAGTTAAACAAGGTCAATCTGGTTCAAAATCTGGAATACAACTTGTTGAGTGTGTCACACCCTCAAATTCCACTTGCGGGGTTTTACCGCGAGGCGCGTGACATACCAGGATCCAAGTCAACGGTCACAATAAACGACATCTATATGCATTAAAAGTTACGTAGAAATACCAACCACACAGTTTATAAGTTCAAAAGTAAAGTAGACAACGACAGCGAAAGCCAAAATAAATGTTTTACATAACCAATGTCAAAATATGAATGCAAACACAACCCGGTTTTCTTATGTATGCAAGACTAGACGCAGTGCGACTCCAGTGCGCCTAAGACTCCCTGCTACCTTAGCGACCTGAGAAAACATGCGAAGTTTAGACAACACACAAAGTGCCGGTGAGTCACAGAGATAAAGTTTGTAAAAGTTTGTCACAAGTAAGCTAGACCCAACAATCCTTACATCTATACCTGATGCTAGCTAGACATCGTTACATGATACTATAGTGTCGTGAACCACTGCTGACAAATAAGAATTCCTCAAACCCGTCACCGGTTCATCACCCGGTGCCGTAAGATATAGGACAAATATGCACCCGCCACCGACCTCCAGTCGGTCCGAGTGGGGCTTGCCAAGCCCAATAGATCTATTCACACTTTCCCCGCTATGTACCCGCATATTGATGGTTCACTAAGGCATGAGAGGACTTTAATGATGAATTAAAAGTCACTAAGTATCCATGTGATATAATGTAATATGTTGGTCTAAAAGTTAGAAAGTTTTACCGCATGTTTCTCCCCCAGAATGTTCCGAAAACAGTAAAGTATGGGGCTGTGACACTCACCTTAGTTCGCGTTCTTGAAATAAGAATAAAGATAAGCCTTAATAATTCCAAAATACCAGCGATCTATCAATAAAGTTTGTATAAGAGTTTTGACTATTAACCCTAAGGTTAACTAGCCCCCGATTGTCCAGATCATGACTAAGTAAGTTTGAAAACGTGTTTGACCGTATAACCGACGCACAAGACTGAATCGACATCCCGTTGGTGACCCATTACACAAACCAATCAAGTATACATAGATTACAAGTAAGGTTCAAGCATAGCTCACTTAATTTGCATCAAGAATCGCACATACGAAGTAGTTGGGTTGAATAAGGAAGGAAATAAACCAGGTTCGACACCAAGGAGCTTGGTTCGACCCTTTTTAGGTTCCTTCGACCCCAACGAAAGTTCATGCAACCTAATACAAGTTCATTCGACCTTAACACATATTCATTCGACCTTTACATGTGTTAATTCAACCTAAATCAAGCACGTTCGACCAAATAAATGCAGATTCGACCATCAGAAGCCAGGTTTGACTTTGGAGGCTCTCCTTCGACCCCACGACTGGTCGAAGGTACTCCAGGTTCGACCCTGGCAGTTAACTTTTCCTAAAACGCATCAAAAACATCCGAAAACATCACGAAACATCATGAATCACAGCAGTCAAGTATGAATAACATGTCCCCACAAAACCCTACTAATTTTACCCCAAAATCAGTCTGTTTTAATGTTTACCCAAAATGCCAAAATTATGAAGATGTCACATCATGCATGGAAACTTTACCCAATTAGGAAACTTTTATGAGATCACTCAAAAATCATATCATTACACTCAGATTATCATGTGAATCAAAACCCTTAATCATATCATTCATAACATCATCATGTATCAATCCCTAAATCCATCAAAATCCCCAAATTAGACCTAACATCATCATATAATACTTTGTGACCTAAGATAATCAAAACTCATCAGTTATAACCATCCTAGAACATCTCCAAATCATCCACATATCATACAACATCAAACAATCATATAACATAACATGAAGGATCATTAACATATGTTAATACATAAGAAAACTCATGTTTTATGATAAGGTTTTGCTTAGAAAGGTTTTAGAAGGGCTATTATTCATAAAAGTCACCTTAGATCAGATCTGGAACTTTGGGGTTTTATAAAAACGAATTAAAATTGCTTAAAAAGGATTTAGGATGAAGAACACACCTTAGATCTTCACTTGTAATGATTTAGAGAGTTAGATTATGAAAAATGAGATCAAAAACTCCTTCCCTAGTGATAAAAGTCGAAAGAGAGTGTTTAGAGGTGTTTAGGGTTTGTGAAATGATGAAAAATGATTAAGGATGGTATTTATAGTATGACTAGGTTCGACCCCTACTTGAGGTCGAACGAGGAACTAAGTGGTTGAATGAAGTTTTCATCAAACAGATAGCCAGGTTCAACCCTTTACATGGGTCGAATGAGAGGTATTGTGGTCGAAGGGGATTTTTAGCAGATTGATTGCCTGGTTCGACCCCCCTTAAGGTCGAACCAGAGTTGGTCTTTTCCAATTTTCCATGTTGTCATTTTAATGCATTTTAACACATCCTAACACATGAATATGTAATCCTAACCTATGTTTAACATATATAAGCATGGATAATCATCTAAACACCGTTTAAACACGTATTTGCATATAATCCACCACATAAGAATCAATCTACGCATAACACTTAATCTAGTTTATGTAATTCACCAACAACGGGACTCAAGACTCGTGTGTACGTAAAAGATACCAATGATCCTCCAGATCATTGAACCCTGGACAATACATAAGAAAATCCTGACTCAACTAACCCAGTTAAGTACGTAAATAAACTGTTTCCCACTAAGGTAGACTTATAAGTTTATAAATGTCAAGTCAAATATGTCGGGTGTCACAGAGTGTCTCTCAAATGTGTATTAAAGGATTTTCTTCCTTTTTCACCAAAACTGCATGCAAGATCATTTCACCAGATGGCCAAAAGTTGATTGACAAGAATATTGAAGACCATACTTTGTTGATTGCCAAATGATGTGGTAATGTCTATCTTGTAGACATTGAAAAAGACAAAGTGTTGAACAACACTGCTTGTTTCTTCTCAAAAGCATCATCTACTGAAACAAACCATTGGCATAGGAGACTTGGCCATGGGAACTTTAAAACCATAAATCAAGTCACAAAAATTGGAGTGATCAGAGGTCTACCCTTGAAGGAATATCAGTGTAAAGAACATTGTGTTTCCTGTCTCAAAGGGAAGCAACATAAGTCCTCCTATAAGTCAACTGAAGAATCTAAAACAACTACATGTCTTCAATTACTCCATATGGACTTATTTAGACCTATCAACCTAATGAGCCTTGGTAAAAAGAAATATTGCCTGGTCATCATTGATGACTACTCAAGATTCGCATGGGTATTCTTCTTATTTTCCAAGGATGATGCAGCTGAAATAATCAAATTCTTCATTCTACAAGTAGAGAAGCAATATTCTCTCTGTCAAAGTCATTAAAAGTGACAATGGGACATAATTCAGGAACAAGTGTCTAGATAACTTCTGTTTATCTAAAGGGATTGTTAGACAGTTTAGCATTCCTAGAACTCCTGAACAAAATGGTGGTGTAGAAAGGAAGAATGGGACATTAATTGAAGCAGCATGAACAATGTTAGTTTATTCAGGCCTATCTCTTTATTTTTGGGTTGAAGCAGTTAACACTGCATGTTATGTTCAGAACAGGGTCCTTATCAACAAAAGACATATCAAGACTGCTTATGAAGTCCTTCATAACATAAAGCCCCTTATCTCCTTCTTTAGGGCTTTTGGATGTCAATGTTTTAAACTAAACATTAAAGACTCTATCTCAAAGTTTGATGCTAAAGTTGATTCACGTTATTTTCATGGTTACTCAAGTGAAAGAAAAGCATACAAAGTTTTTAATTCAAGAACCAAGATAGTTGAAGAAACATTGAATGTCAAGTTCAATGAGTCTAATCAAGTAATCATTCCAGCTCATCCTGCTGAACTCTTTGACATTGACAGTTTTAATTTCAGACCTGACAAGACTGTAACCAACTCATCTAAAACCTCTTAATATGGTGATCAAGGGTTTGATGATGGTCCTCCTTCGTGGACTCCCAATACAGTCTGCAAATCAACTTCAAAAACAATAACTACTAATTCAAAAGTTCAAACTTCAGATGCTTTTCATCAAACTTCTTATACAATTCAAATTCTTGATTCAAAAGTTATCAATATTAGTAGTTTGTTTGAAGATACAACAGTGCCAATAACTCAACACCAAGAATAGATCATTGAACACAAAGATCATCCACTGGAACAAATTCTTGGTGATATAGCTTCATGAGTTGTAACAAGAAACCAACTCTCCAACTTCTATTTTTATACAGCCTTCATTTCATAGTTGGAACCCAGGAAATACCAAGAAGCCTTCAAAGACAACAATTGGGTGGTAGCTATGCTGAATGAGTTGCTGCAATTCAAAAAGCAACATGTTTGGGAAAGTTGTCCCTTACCTCCTGACAATCTATCAATTGGCACAAGATGGGTATTCAGAAACAAACAAGACGAAGCTGGTGCGATTATTAAGAACAAGGCTGGACTGGTGGTTCAAGGTTTTTCTCAAGAAGAAGGGATTGATTATGATGAAACATTTGCACCAGTTGCAAGGCTTGAAGCCATCAGGTTATTTTTGGTTTAAGCAATTTCCAACAAAATTAAAGTTTTTAAAATTGATGTTAAAAGTGCAGTTTTGTATGGAAAAATAAAAGAGGAAGTGTATGTTTGTCGACCACCTGGGTTGAGGAACCCACTCATCCTGATTGGGTGTACAAACTAGACAAGGCTCTATTTGGGCTAAAACAGGCTCCAAGAGCCTGGTATGACACACTTTCCACATTTTTGATGAAAAATCACTTCACAAGAGATTCCATTGATAAAACTCTTTTCAAAAAGCATGTTGGAAATCACATCCTTCTTGTTTAAATTTATGTTGATGATATCATTTTTGGTTCAACAAACACAAAACTATGTGATGATTTTAAGAAAACTCATGCAATCAAAATTTGAGATGAGTACCATGGGAGAACTGCGGTACTTTTTAGGACTGCAGATTAAACAACAGGCAAATGGAACTTTTATACATCAATCTAAGTATGTTAAAGAATTACTAAATAAATTTTCTTTAAAAGACTGTAAATCATGTTCCACTCCTATGAGTCTAACCACACAAGTTGAACCTAATGATGACGGAAAACAGGTTGACCAAACCATGTACAGATGTATGATTGGTTCCCTACTGTATTTAACTACTTCTAGACCAGATATTATGTTTTCAACATGTGTTTGTGCTAGATATCAATCAGCTCCAAGGGAATTACACCTCACTGTTGTCAAAAGAATTTTCAGATATCTGAAAGGAACTCCCACATTAGGAATTTGGTATCCTGCTAACTTTCATACCAAACTAACAGCTTTATCAGATAGTGACTATGCAGGGTGTAAGATGTCAAGAAAATCAATATCTGGTGCATGTCAATTCTTAGGAAACTGTCTGGTTTCATGGCAATCAAAGAAGCAAACATCTGTGGCAACATCAACTGCTGAGGCGGAATATATTGTAGTTGCAAGCTGTACATCACATATTCAATGGCTTCAACATCAACTACTTGATTATGGAATCAAAGAGACTTCTGCTGATAGACAGTAAATCGACCATTAGCAACATTCAAAATCATATCCAATTTTCAAAGACAAAACATATTGAAATCAGGTATGTAAGGACAAAGAGAATTAACGAAACCACTTTTGATACCTTAGTCTAATTCATGTTTCTGCTGAATAATTCTTAGTATAGAAACTGCTGAAGAAGAAGACTGGAAGTGCTGAAGAAGAAGATATCAAATGCTGAAGAGTAATGATCAGAAGTTTTGAAGACCAACCAGACAAGTCTCTGAAGAACTGTTGAAGACAAACTACTCATCAGCGGTTTTTCACTCATCAGATGTTTGATAGAAGCTTCTAACCAACTTATACTTCAGTAGTTTGGTATAATATTAGTATTCTTAAAGTCTTTTATACAAGTACCAATGCTACAGCCTGTTGTAGTATTTGTACATACTATATTGCTTCAATACTTCTCATGCACGTTTACTTTTTGTCTATAAATAGATGGGTTCATCCCACTATTTTAGACATTCCTTTTGTAGTAGGGATGAGCATACACCACCGAATACCGAACCGATACCGATCCTGAACCGATCCCGTACCGAACAGAGGGTGTTCGATATCGGTATCGGTATTCACATTTAGAGGTTTTCGGTTTCGGTATTTTTGGTATCGGTACGGGATCGGTATGGTATCGGTATTTTAAGGTAAAATACCGATACCATACCGGTACTATACTGATACCGAACCGATACCGTACCGTACCGCATGTTTTCGGTATCGGTATCGGTATTGGGCTTTGTGAGTTTTCGGGATCGGTATTTTCGGGATCGGTATCGGTTGGTACCGATACCGTCCTGAGCTTATCCCTTTTGTAGTTATAATTTCCCATGTATCTAAGAATCATTTGAAGCATGTACTGTTTTATTCATTAACTGTCTTAGATTCTCATTTACTGCTAAGTTCATACTTCAAGGGGGAGTAATAACCCCTGTTTAAAATGAAGCTTTAACTTGAACACTTTACATTTATTCCGATGTGCAAATTACTTTGATAGGTACTAAAAACAAGTGTTCATGATAAGAATCTGTTTATAAACAAGAAACTGATCCAACAATTGGTATCAGAGCATCTGGTTAATCTGATCAAATATCAATCTAACAAATTGAGAATCAGACACAAGCTCTTATTGATATTCAATAGAGGATTTCAGTTCACTTTTTAAACTTCCATCACTTTAAGAAATCATTGATCAATTAAATTTCTTAAAAATGGACCCTCATAATACTGGATCTGCCAATAAACCTCCTATGCTAGTCAGAAATGAATATAATATCTGGCAAAGGAGGATGGCACATACTTTATCTCAACAAAATACTGGATGTTAGGTATGGACCTCATAAACCAGTAATCACTTATCCAGAAACTAGAGTAGAAAGAACAAAAGAACCAAAAGACTCACTGAAGAAGATTTCCTAAACTTGAGCTGGATGCTAAGGCATTCTCTATGTTGGCTATGGCTCTCCCAAATGAAATTTATGCTGGGCTTTTACATTGTGAAAGTACCAAAGAGCTGTGGGATTGCCTAAAAGAACAGTTTGGAGGAACTGGGGAGGTGATAGCCAACACCAGAGAAATTCTTGCTCAACAATATGAAACCTTTACTTATGTTAATGGAGAGACTTTAACACAACAATTTGAAAGATTCTCTTCATTAATATCTGAGTTAAAGTTAAACGGTCAGACCTACACAAACTCATCTATGCTTCATAGATTTTTAAGGTCTTTACCAGAAAAATGGGAAACTTATTCTATAGTTCTCAGGTCAGGACCAGATTTTGATTCTCTCTCACTCACAAAATTACATGGAAGATTACTCACTTTTGAAAGAGAAATCAATCAAAAGAAAAAGTTACAAACTCTGGAAAAACTGCTGATGACTATATTCTAGGTAGCACGACACTATTGGGACAAGATTCACCTTCTTGTTCTAATGATTTTGGATCTTTTGATAACATTGACATAACTGCTGGGATCTCATCAGAAAGGTCATATCCAGCTTATGACAATGAAGAAAATAGTCAAACTACTGATAACATGTGTTTTATAATGGATAACTTAAAAAATTTCAATAGTGATGACTTAGAGGAAATGGACATACTACATCAACTAGCCATGTTAAGCATTAAAACTAACAAATTTTATAAAAGGTCGGGAAGGAAATTTCCAGGACTGAACAGTTAAACAAAAGTTGGTTTTGACAAATCAAAATTGAGATGTCATAAGTGTCAGAAGTTGTGACACTTTGCTAGAGAGTGTAGAAGCTCTAGCTTTAACCAATCACAGTCTGGAAACCAATCAAACCCTAGTTACAATAGGAATTTTGGAACACAGGGAAGTGCACATTTTGTACAGGCACAAGCTCCACAAATCCAATATGTGCCACAAATACAACATGTTCAGATGCCTGCTCATCAACAGCAGAGCCAACAACAGATGCCTTCCATTCCTGCTACTCAACAACCTCCACTAGCTCAACAACCCACTCAACAAAGTCTTTTCACAAATGGGTATGTTGACTGGAGCAGTCTTCCTTTTGACACAACAGAATGCAGTCCTGATGCAGACAACAAAATGTTTGACATCAACTGGGGTGAACCTGATAATGGCATAAAGAACTTTGCCTTAATGGCTTTTGAGGGATGCTCCTCTAATGCTGCCTTATCACAGGTATCAAAAGAGTCTCTTTTAAAACTTTGCTCAAAATCATGCAAAGAATCATTTGCTTTAATAAGAGAGACCAATGTGCATCTACAAGGTAAGGCCAATGACTCTGAAAGAAAATACACTCAAATGAAATGTGATTTAGAAAGAAAACTTGCTTCAAAAACAAAAGAAATTTCTAAATTGACTAATAATGCTATTGAAACCCAAGCACATATAAAAAGCATGATAGAAAACCTAGAAAATGTTAGAAAAGAGCTTGCTGACACCAAGGTTGATTGTGAAAATTGGGTGGAGTCATGTAGAGGTTACTAAATGTTGCTTAACAAACAAACTGCATCAAATGTTAAGTTTGGCATAGGGTACAATCACACTGAATCACCAACTGATTTTACTCCCAAAACTGCTGATGATGGGAGTAGAATAGTTCAAACTTCTGATATGAAAGACTGCACATCTTTTTATCAGAACTTTCTTAAAAATGAAAAAGAAAGTCCTGCAGAAGTAGAAATAACTGACATTGAATCATCAGTAGTTTCATCCACATCAGGAGTTGAGACCCTGAAAACTGTTGATGACCAAATTCAAAATTTAAGAACTGTCAGTACTTTGCGTTCCAAAACTCCTGAAAACTTGAAAGGAAAGGCAAAACCTTGTGAAATTTGTGGTCTATTTAACCGCAAAACATAATTTTGTAGATATAGAAAAGGAAATCAGTACAACAAGAAGATTTTACAACTGGTTGTGGGAAAACAAATCAAACAAGATTATGAAAACACTTTTTATCCCATCAAACAGCAACCAAGTAACACCTTTTCTCAGAGAAAGACTAAATCTTAACCACAGTCTTCCTCTCAAAATTCTTTTTCAGAAGTTAGACCAAAACCTTCAGTAGTTTCACAAACTGCCAAGGTAAAAGATTTAATAAATATGGTTAAACTTCTGATGACCAAAGTTGATGGTGAACCTCAAAAAGGTCCCACCATTGTTCTTAACAATAAATCCATTGCCACAAAGACATGGATTTCTAAAATAGGTCCGTAGCAAACTGCTACTATTCCTGTTCTCAAGAGTAAACCCAAAGCCAAAATGGCTTGGATTCCTAAATCTAACTAATCTACTCTTTGTGCAAAGGGTCTCCAGAGGTCTAAATAGCATTTGGTATGTTGATAGTGGAGGCTCAATGCACATGACAGGATGCAGGTACCTGATCAACAATTTCATAAGTCAAAGAGAAGGATCTGTATCTTTTGGGAACAATGCCAAGGGATATGTGCTAGGATATGGCAATGCATCCTCTAGTAAAATGCAGTTTGACAAGGTCAATCTGGTTGAAAACCTTGAGTACAACTTGCTAAGTGTATCACAAATGTGTGTTAAAGGATATTCTTCCTTTTTCACCAAAACAACATGCAAGATCATATCACCAGAAGGCCAGAAGTTGATAGAGAAAATCATTGAAGATCATACTTTGCTGATAGCCAAAAGATGTGGCAGTGTCTATGCAGTGAACATTGAAAAAGACAAAATACTGAATATTTACAAGTTATATCTGTTTACAATTAACTTTGTAAATTTACAAGTATACGAACTTACATGTTTACAAGTTTACGAATTTTTTTAAGCTTACAGGTTACAAGATTTTGAATATTTACAAGTTATGAGAAAGTATTTGGTACAAGGTACCTTAACCTACAAAGTGTAGGAAGCCACCAAAAGTGGCCACGTGTAACTTGACGGTTACAACATCTGAAGCCAATTCAAGGGTAATATAGACTTTTTCATCTCTCATTTAATCACGTAATAATACATTCCCTGCTTTATCGTTAAATCCGAATTCAAAATTTTTATAACTGATTTCACAATATTCCATCATTGTGATGTTTAATTGTGTATTAGATCTAAATAAATCATACTCTATAAACCAAAAAAAAAAAACAGAGCATTCATCAAGATCGCAATTTGTCTAATTTGTCCTTCTCTTGTTAACTGAAACTAAAAACACGCGTGTAATTAATTTAGGATGATGTTTGATTTAAACCCAGATCAACGGTCAGGATTGCTTCTTACACTTTGTATTTTAAGGAGCCTTTGTACAATAGCCTCTCTCTTATATCTGTCATACAAGTACATATAATTAATGTTTATATTAATTACCTCTTTCTTTGTTATTATCGGTTCGTGACATTTTGCTCCCTCACATTTCTTTCTTTTAATTTTAATTGCAATTCGCAACGGTGTGTCTAGTTTGTCTATGAGCCTTTTTGCAAAGGAGGCCCTTTACCATGTTGATCTGCTCAAGACTGGGATCGGTGAGACATCGATTGGCTCACACTTTGATCTTTACCTGTTTCTTGCACACAAAGTGACTTTTCTTGTTTTGTGTTATCACCTTTTTCTTCTTCTTCATCACCATGCTTTCTTTTAGAGGGTGGCAAAAGAATTGTTGTTTTAAGGATAGAGGGGGAGTGTGAAGAGAATTAAAAATTAACATAGTTAGCGGTATCATTTTTTACAGTTACCAATATATTTAAATTGTTAAAATATTTGTAAACGCTTTCAGATATTAAAAAGGTTATGTTTTTTATCTGACTCTTAATATGTTGGCTTTTGTAGGTCAGGGTGTTACAAAAACTCTACAGAACTCTCGTCTCTAAGCACTGGCTAATCTTGAACCAAACACCTGGTAGGGTCATGCTTAATCTGGGCAGGCCGGACTCAATACATATACAAGTTTTCAGAAATTTCGGTAAAATTCACACTACGAAACGAAAAAACTGGGTAGGCCGAGGCCCGGTCTCCACTCCAATAAGAACCGCCCCTGTCTCTAAATACGCATGCTTTTAACTTTGTAAAGAACTATATACACATATTTTGCCAAATAGTCCATCTTAACGCGACCGTCTAAAACCAACTGAATTTGCTTTTTGTTTAGGTTGAAATGGGTCAGGCTTGGTCGACCTCTACTGTAGTAAGGCTCCATAAGCAACAATAATAGAAAATAACATAATCTAATTAGCATCGGGATAAACAGAGTTATTCAAATCAATGACTTCTTTAGTACTTAAGTTTACAGAATAATTAACATTAAAATGTTGAATAATTAACATTAAAGCCTATTTTTGGTGATCACTAATTAGTTATTCCTGGCTCATTACCTTGGCACTTAGGTTTATATTTATATCTATTGAGATTTGAGCTTCATTTACAAGTGGTTGACTATACAGAAAATACACTTGCAAAAAAAAAAAAAAAAAAAAAAAAATCTCTTTTCAATCATCATCATCATACTCAGTTAATCTCACCTATAGCAAAGCTAAGGTATGGTCTGAGGAGGGTAAGATGTAGACAGCCTTACCTCTACCCCTAAGAATAGAGAGGCTGCTTTCAGTGATACCCCCAACTCGATATGGTTTGGTATCAAGCCTTAGACATAAGGCACAGTTTTGTCTTTTGGCTATCCACGCCACCACATGAGGCATGATTAACCGCCTGTCATTTTAAACATTATTTTCACGAAATTAGTAAAATAACGATAAAACTAGTGCAACTTTACTTTTACCCCTCATGGGCCACACATATATACATTATATGCGCACACTGTATGTAAGTGGGGCGTATGTAAAGTCAAATTTTAAGTTGGTTTCCATTAGCACACCATCAAAGGGAAGAAGCAAGCTTTTCATTAAACAAGGAAGTGGACGTGTGAAACCATCATAGATTACATACAAGTCCTACTTAAGTAGAGCTCTCTATATATATCAGAGCAAGTCAAAGAACAAAATAGTAGGCTTGTGCATGTCATAAGATCCTTCTTCATACATCAAAGTATTCCTCAGGAAGGTAAAACTTCAATCCAATTTTCTGAAACCATAAAGATATTACTTCATCAAAGACCCAAAATTATTATATCATCATACATAAAATGGAAGACGATGGTGATAATGGTGGTGGTGGTGACGGTGATGGTGGCCGTGGTGATGTATATTACCTCAGCAAACTTCTTGTCAGCATCACTATGATCATCTTTTCTTCCAGCAGCATCACCAACATAAAATGACCTTATAAGACATGTCACAAACCACTTGTTAATTATATGATAAAGTCACAAACCGCTTGTTAAGTATATGATAAAGTCACAAACCACTTGTTAAGACATGTCACCAACATAACTAAGTCCATTTTTTGTTATAAATCATCCCAAGCAGATTCACATGCCAAAAACCTTCCTAAATTGTTATCTAGAAAATCGGATTGTTCTTTTTGTAGTATAATTTAAATGGTCAGCCTAAAACGAGAGATCCGGTATTTTGGTATACGAAGTTATCGAAAAAGAACAATACTGATCCATGTCGATTGGAATTCCAGAGTTAAAATATTGTTCCATGATGCGCCACATCCCAGGTTGTGGTTTGCGAAAAGGGTCCACCTCTTGACCTTTACTTGCACCACAAGCAATAAACACCTGTACAGAATTTTCTCAAGGGTTTATATTATCAAAGGAAACACTTATATACACGTTAAAAGCATCAGAACTGATTGACAGGCCACCTGAATTGGGACATATACGAGCTTGATGAATGCGTCTAGTCTTCCAATTTTAGAATCCACAGCTACCTGACGTTTGTTCTTCCAGCGCTCGATATTTGATTCATTGGTGAAGATAACCTGCTCAAAGGTGTTGGTTAGCTTACATGTAACTAACAGGTTCTCATGGTCAATAAAAAGAAAAAGAGAAAGGGAAGTCGCGAACCAGTTTGTATCCATCATTATACAAGCTCTGCAACTTCTTTGGTATGGAAGCGTACATAAGAGACCATGCATTTGCACCTACCCTGCAATTATACAGCAATGTTTGTAATATAAACCAAATGAGCACACCATAGAGAAGAAAATTCAAAAGCAGAGATCTAAGATATTATATACTGGCAAGTACCTTTGAACTGACGTTTTTGCAAGACATCCATCAAAATCGAAGGCAGCAATTTTTTTTGAATCGTTGAGACCGTCATCCTACATATCATATGATTGATTAATCCCAAAGCATGTCATGGTGACATGGTGTTGACTTATTTAGTTATTTACCTTAAAAAACTCATTAACAAAAAGAACTCACCCGTTCAAGATATATGATAGTCTGGAATGCCTTCCATTTCGGTTGTAATGTAGCACCCTTTTAAAAGAGATTATCATAAGTATGTGACGTGGCGAAATGAGCAGAGCAGATAAAGGGTCAGGTCAAACCACAAATTTTCATGTATGGGTTGGCATTAGGAATGAGCACATAGCACCGAATACCGATCCCTTCCCGTCCCAATCCCTATCCCTATCCCGTACCGAACCGATACCGAACCGAGGGTGTTCGGTATCGGTACCCACATTTAGAGGTTTTCGGTTTCGGTATTATCGGTATCGGTATCGGTACGGGATCGGTATGGTATTGGTATTTTAAGGTAAAATACCGATATCGAACTGGTACCGTACCGTATGTTTTCGGTATCGGTATTGAGATTTTGGACTTTTCGGGATCGGTATCGGTTGGTACCGATACCGTCCCAAGCTCATCCCTAGTTGGCATGACTCAAAACACTTGTTAAATATGTTTACAAGAATTGTAATACCCAATACTTACCTATTATTTTGTATAATATAATTCAGAAGGCTTTATGCATTAAGAAAACACTTTAGTGACTTCCAATATGTTTCCTTTTAAGCTAATTAAAATTTTCCCCTTTGAACCATCAAGATATATGACATTTATTAATTAATATTGATTTTAAAAAAATGCTAAGTCATGAAAACTACGTAAAAATTGTTGACTGAGAATCTTACCTTATAATTGTCCTTGACATCACTAACTGCAAAGGCTATCTCTGATCCAATGTCCTCGTCTAGTGAAACAGATATCTAAAATTGGAAGGTTAAAGCTATCATTATATTTAATGCCCTGTGTGGCACAGTGGCTGCTTTACAAAACTGCGGAACTCTTTGAAATGAACAAAAGAGCTAGAAACTAAGGTAAAGCATGTGGCCTGAATTTTGTTATCTTGCTATACAACTTCCAAATGAATGTATAGTAAGAATTCTGACAGGTGTAAGAAGTTTAAAATTGAAGCTCAGATATAGATGCAAGGGATTTTAGTGTCCAATACTTGATGCTCTATACTTGTTCAATTTGGGATTTAATACCTTTTCACTCTTCTTATCCCCTTCCTGCAGCTCGGTTTCACCATCTTCATTTGACTGCACCAACCAGAACAAGCCAGCTATTTTAAAGTCTATCCTCATTGATTTGTGTGTGAACATTGTTGCGTGCAAACTAACATTAAAAGATAAGTTATGCCTTTTAAACGAATCATGAGCTTTAAATCAGTGATTGTATCATCAATTCTACAAAACTACAACCGTTCCAGATCTGAAGAGTGCCATTTAAAGTGGCAAGACATGCATACATATAATATTGATTTTATTAAAAATGTTAAGATCATCTACGTTTAGTGTTAACCTTTATAGAGAGCACTACGTCCAATTAAAAAAAATCACTTCAGAATTTATCTTAATATTTGAGATCAATCTATCACCAAAGTCAATTTATATTGTAGCATTAAGATAAATCAATGTCAATTAACAGCATAATGACCACAAACATCTAGTTAACTTCAAACCAGTAAAGAGGAGGGAGGTACATGGGATACAGAGGAAACAGTCTAGGGTGATTATACAATCCTTCTTTTTATCTTCTTCTGCAGTATTTTAATCAAAAGGATGCCTAATGGTTAAGACTTCTATAGGAATAAGAGAAACCATGATTTTATAGTTCATAAAAAAAGCAAAAAGTTTTTTCACAAATCAAAGTAAGACACATAAGCATGGATCTGACAATTTAAGTATTACACCGTATAAGCAATGTTGCAGAAGGCGCTAGGCGGGCGGTGAGGTCCAGCCTAGGGACTAGCCGGGACTAGGCGGAATTAGGCGTTTTGGTATTTTTATACGTATTTTATATATATATATATACACAAATTTAGGTGTTTTTTGAAAATATGTTAAGATATATACACATAATACTTAGATATATGCACATAATACTAAGAAATACTTAGAAATTTAAAAAAAAAATAAAAAAAAAAACACCGCCTAAGCCCGCCTAATGGCCAAAACGCCCAGATCTCCGCCTAGGGGCTTATTCCTATATTAGTCACCGCCTAGGCCGATTTTTACAACACTGCGTATAAGTGGAACATCTTGAATCTTCAAATGCAGTCAATTAAAAATAATGTTTTTTTAAAAGTCATCATCCAACCCTATGTTAAGCTGCAATGTTCTTGCAAAAAAGATCTCAAAAAGGCAGAAAATAGGATAAACTCAAAGAAATTACCTAATGATGTGAAATACTGCTAACAGTGTAATTATATAGGTAGATTGTAGTAAGCATTACCTTCTTACAAGATTGATCCTGTTCAGTCATCAGTTTCTTCAACTTTTCTTGATCGCTGCTCTGGACAATGAAAAAAGAGGATACAATTTAAACAAATGATCAAATATTGTACAGAATTTCCTAATCAAAACTTGAATAGAATAGCAACAAATAAAAAGAACAATATAATAATAATGAAAATAATATAGCCAACAAGAACTGAAGGTCAAACTAAAAGATTGATGTTACGGGAGGTCACTGGCGCAGCTTAGTTGGGGCGGGCGGAGTTCCGATTATATAGTATTCGTATAGAAAATTTTGGAAATATAGGGTATCGACCCCCCGAACCTTCGGGTCAAGCTTCGCCACTGCTGGAGGTGAAAAAAATTATGTATGATGAAGTGATGAACTAAAAGAATGATGAACTTTCAACTTTTAAGAATGTTGCCGACTACTTTAAACAAATGTGCTTTCTTGTTCCTTGGTAAGACTGCTAAATAAATTTCAACGGTGGTAACATAACATTGGCTAACTGGAAACAATACAAAGCCTTAAAAAGTTCTAAAACTGAGAAAGTACCAACCTTATGAGAAAAAAAGTGATGAATGAAAACAAATTAGTAGCCACAAAAATGAACAGAACCCAATGAGTTCACCTTCAAATCTGTAAACCCTTTGATCGATTCTGGTGAAACCAGGTCTGCATCTACAGGAAAGAAGCAGTCGAGGTGATGCCACTTGGTATTTTCAAAACCGCGCGAGTCCCAACTACTCAATCCCAATCTTAAAGACTTGGATTCAATCTTCTCAGAGCATTTCTTGCATGAAGATCTTCCTGACTTTGCATACTCTGCAACAATCTTGACAACAGTAGAAGAAGACGACGCAGAAGTAAAGTTATTGTACTGAATAATCATAATTAAATGAAAATGATTGCTTGCGCATATACGCCGACAGCATAACACAGTACCTTTTCGCTGGTAACATTCTTTTTTTCTGGACCAATTTTCTCATTTTCATCGGTCTATAAACACAAAGCAGAATTACATGAATGTCAACAGTTTCATCAAGATTTAAAAAATGGAAAAAAAAAATCACAGAATAAAAGATAGAGAAAATGACCACGAAATTTTCATGGTTTTTTTTTTCAAGTGCAGACTTTTACGGCTCCACAAAAAGATTTCAGTAACAGTCTCCTAGTCATATCTATTACATCCTTTCAACTGGATTTATTTATGTAACTGAACTTCCTCAGGATTGAACTTAACTAGTTATATTGGATAAGAACTGGAATAATATAATGCAATCAATATGATTGTGGGAATTAAAGTATGTTACTGGTAGATAATTTTGTAGATGTATCAAAGTCAAAAGACCACGATATTTTCAATAAGACAAATACTACATTGACTGGCCTACCTTTAGTTTCTTTGTATCTCTTCTGTCCGTCTCAGTCTCTACATCTCCTTCTCTCTGTTTCAACAATAACAGTTATCTCGTAAGACAAAAAGCAAACAATAAAAACGCAACATTGCAAAAAAAAATCACTAGTTAGTAGTTACAGCATTGCCTATAACACGATTCACATGATAATGACAGCCTTCTGAGTCATGTAAAAATCAATAAAGAAATAGCAAGTAAAAGGCCTCGTTTTAGACTTTTAGTTGAAAAGCGTCAGTTCAATCCTATATGATGATGTTGTTTCAACAAATTGTTACCAAGAGATAGGGCATGCCCATTAGCAGTAAAATGAGCTACTAGCAAATGCTATGTTGTCAAAAGTGCTCAAAGCGCGCCTAGGAGCAGAAGCGCACCTTAGCGTTGTACCCAGAAAGATGTCTTTCAGGCAAGCCAGACGCAGATTCAGGCCAATTCTGGCTAAATTCCAGCCAAAACTCGTCCAAAACCCCTAAAAATTGTATTTTATACTATACGCGCCTATATTAAAAAGCTCAGTCTACGCGCTACGGGCTTTTGACAGCATAGACCAAATTATAACAAATATATCATGTTTGGCATAATTATGGGCGAAGTTCAGCATCCCCATACGTAAAAATAAAGCCAGAAGGTCCTGCTTCTCAACACCATTCCTGCATGCATTCTAGCAATAAATCTTTGTGAACTGAATATGTAACCCACTGGAATAAAAATGCACATCCCACAACCACTGTCACTAATTGCCAATCGAGACAGCAATGTTTGCGTATACGACAATGTAATACTTTTGTTTCAATCTCTAGTATTCTAGAAAACACCAATAGGTAAGTCTAAAATAAGGCTAATTAGACAATTCAATGTCTTCACTAATGTTGTGTCACTTAACAAATACATATTAATTTGCATCCCAGTCACTCGGGAGCTCGTGCACCCGAGGACGTCTACGTATAAGCACAATACAAACACTAGTATCATACATTACATAACCAATTACCTTTGTAGAACCCTGATCCCCTTCACTCACCATCAACTTCACCTTCTCCTGATCACTTCCCTACACAACATACATAACAACAAAGTTACAAAACCCTAACCTAACAAGTAACAAAACAAACAAACAAAAAAAATCCAGTTCAATCACTATTCAATACCATCAGTTCCGAAAACCCTTCGATATCGGTTTCGGCTTCGGAAACCGAATCGAAAGAAGAAAAGCAATTGAAGTGATGCCATTTGACGCTATCAAACCCTCGAGGGTCGTGGCTCTTCAGCCCCAGCCTCAGAGACTTAGACTCGATCTTCTCGGAGCATTTCTTGCACGATGATTTGCCTGATTTTGCGTACTCTGCGATTATTTTTGTTGTGGAAGACGATGACATTATTGTGTAGAGGTTGAACAGTACGGACCTAGGGTTATTTGCGAAGGAAATGATGCGAGGGTTAAGGGATAATGATAAGAACATAAAGATATTTATTTAATCAAAATTAATGGAGTTAAAAGAGTGGTTTAGACAGTATTATCGGGTTTTGAGCCTCTGTTGTGTGAGGAGGGTGATAATGTTTTCCCGCCATTCTTTAGGGATGTGTAATGTGTTTTTTTAGATATGATTGGCAAAACTAGCTGGAAGCTGATGGGTGTAAGCTGGTGGCTGAAGCTGTAGCTTTTTAGATATTTAAGTGTTTGGCAGAGTAGCTAGAGCTTTTAATAAAATGTATGAATGACCAAAATAGACATAACTAAAAATATAATAATAAACGTAATCAATTAGATTATAATGAAAATCAAAATTACAAGTAATGATGTGTTATCACACAACTATCTATATTTATTCCAGCAGTGTGGTGCTATACCAAACTTATTGTTAGTTCATCATTCATAAATAAATAAATAAATTGGTGGCCAGGTTGATGTTTAGAATACAACGAGGGTCAAATTTACTTTAGAATACCATAGTCAAAAGCCACGTTTATTAAATATATAATATATAATTTATATGCCCATATGATAAATTAGATTTGAAGTCAGAGAAACAAAAAGCTTAAAGACAAAAGTGAGCTCATAAGGGTATTTAAGTAATTTATTATCTTACAGTTCTTTGCTTTTTTTTCAACGCTTGTAACACTAGCGTTCAAAAGTAGAGCTTTTATCTTGTGGAAGAAGCTTAAAGCCTCTCCAAACAAACGAGACTTTTTGTTGATTAAGAGTTTTTTCTTAAAAGCTTAAAGCTCTTAAAAGCCCCACGCCAAACATACCCTTAGTGTGTCCGGTACTCCAGTATACTCGATTGCTGTTTTTTTTTTGTTGTTGATGAAGAGTTGGGTGTTACAAATGTACTCAAAGCTACTCATGTTAGGTTATTTTATGGTTAGAGTTGGAGAGGACCGGACTATGTAGCTTGCCATACATTTAGTCCCACGTATGCTTCAAAACCGATAACTTTATAAATAAGGATCAATCAATCAAGCGTATCTGGTATATCTTTTAAATAACAAACGTATTATTAGGGCCAGTAGAGGGTTTCACACATTTCAAGTCAATTTAGGTCTGCCTTTACTTCTCATTCCCTCCATAGTTTAGGTTTTGACTGCTCTAACTGACGTTGTTGTTTACCTACTCTTCACATGCCCAAACTATCTTAGGGGCTGTTTGGCAAGTGTTAAACCAGTAAGAGGTCTGAATGGTTAAAAGGTTCTAAACCAGTAAGTGTTTAGTCAGTAAAATGTTGTTTGCTTAGACCTCTGAATAAGTATATGAAATTACTATTTTACCCCTCACCTTATTTTTATAAAAATATATAAAAATCAACTAAAAAATAAAGCACACTACACACATACACTCACACACGACACTACTACAGGGAGAATCTTTTCTTTTTTCTTTAACCTACTTCTTTACTTTAACCCACACACACAAACAAACACACACATGCTCTCTCTTTCTCTGTTTCTGCTTCTGTCTTTTTCTTAAATCCACACACACTTGGAGGTCGCAGGAGGAGAGGAAGAAGGGTGGGGGGAGCTGGTGGTCGGAGCAGAAGGAGAGGAGTATGAGAGGGCGGCGACGAGAGGAATGAGATGGATGAGAGGGGCAGCGAGAGAAGAATGAGAGGGAGGAGGAGGGCGACAAGGGGTGGTGAGGAGAGGGGTGGGGTGACGATGGGAGGAAGACATGGAGAAAGAGAGGTGAAGTGGGGAAGAATGTATGGTTTTGGTTTGGTACAGCAAGAAAGAATGTATGAGGGCTTGGAAGTCTTTTTTTTTTTTCATTCAGCAATGTTCTAGTGCTGAATGATACAGCACTAAATGGGACTATTAAGAGGTTGAGTTTTTGTCAACCAAACAACTCCACCTCTGGCCGATTCAAAGATCCATCTCTGAATGGAATCATTAAGAGGTGAACCAAACATGGCCTTAATCTCTTTTTCCTTTATTTTCTCTAACATACTAGCACACCTAGCCTTTCTTTAAAACCATTGTTTTGAAACTCGGATCGAGAACCATGGGTCGAACTAGTCAGGTTATTGAACATGGGGTGCATTGAACCCCGGGGTTGGACTAGTGAACCAGCTGTCGGACTGGGAACCAGACCGGTTGAACTGGATTTTTTTATTTTTAAAATTCTACATTATTACTTTTACGACACTTGTAACACCCCGAAAAACCACTTCATTTAAAGATGTTAATAGGCGAGGTTAATATATATAATATCGAGTTAAGAGATTGTAACTTGGAGGGTGGAATATGTCATTTACCCAAAGTTCATAATTAAAATTATAAAACAAAATAAAAACACACATTAAGTGTGTGTTATGGTCGACATCATGGAAATGGAGAAAGGGGCTCCAACCCTATTTCAACTACCAAGCTCAATCTAGCAAGAATACAAAGGGGAAATCGATGCATTAACAAAAAAATGGACCATCTAAGGTCGATTGAACCCAAAGGATAGGAATGATGGACTCAAGCATGGGAGGCTAATGGGTCAAGATAAGGCAAGCACACAAGCATGAACTCGGAGGACTTGAGGTAAGTGATTCCTAAACTTAACTTACATTAGGATATCGAATTTATATGTTCATGTAGTATGGGAATCTCGAAGGAAACAAATAACTAATGGTTGTGCCAAGGTAAGAAACGTGGTAATGGGTCAACCATAGACTTGACCCATGTTTGGTTGTATATAGAGGGGACAAACGGGACATGTTAATTTATATTGGATGATGTTTTATTGACTTAACATAAGTTAAATGAGTGAGCGAATGGGAAGCCATTAGGCGTGGTGCCTAAAACCTCTTAACGGGTCGAAATGGACTTGCATATATGGATAAATAAATATAAATGTTAGAAACCGAATGGGATGATAAAATCTGTCCTTTGAGGCTTCAAAAAGGCTAAGTTTAAGTGTATATTGCTTTGGGGTATCAATATCTTTGATTTTGTGCAAAAACCCCAAAGTTAGTAGCAAAACCGGTCGTGGGAGCAAGGTCAGAGCATCTCAGAGCACCTTATGCTGGTGCCTTGCCAGCTTGCGCTGACATTCTGATGTGGTTAGACAGGGGGTGTAAGGTGGCCAGCGCACCTTGCGCTTTTGTGCACCAGCTTGCGCCCCCCACTAGATCATTGTCCGTTTTTCGTGTATTCTGATGTTTAGCTTATACGCGCAATCCGTATTTGCATCTAACGCTTTCGGCAAGCAATGTTGGACTTTATTGTAACATCGCGTGATTGTTACCTTTCTTGTATTTTAAATTCTATACATAACAAATTCCAAGTACGTCTTTATTCGCTTCTTTTATGTTACTCTGGCCTACCAATTCTTGACGAGTCCTCAATATAATTTATCCTAATCAAATTAGGAACTCATTTAGTTAAGATCTTAATATATATTTATTTTTAAAATAAAACATATATATATATGTTATCTTAATACTTTCATTAAAAAAAAGAAAAATGAAAAACATGAATTTATTATCACTTGATTTTGTTTTCATCCAAAAATGTCGTTCGTTTTCTTTTATTTATTTATTTTTATTTCTTTGAGCATATATCTCCCAGCTAATCCACTTCTAACCATCTTATTAACTCCCTTAATGACCCAACCACCTTTCCTCACCTATAAATACCCCTCTCCCTCACTTCTTAATCCTTTGTTCATCCCAAATCACTCCTAAATCTCTGTAATCTTCAAGCTTTTCAAGCAAAAAAATTCTGCACAAAATTTGTGAGATGAAAAGCCTTAATCTTCACTTTTCTTCCACTTTCTCCACCTCTCCTCTTCTTCTAACCGCTTGGGGAAACCTCTATGACCTTACTCTTGTTTGCTATGGCAAATAAATATGAGTAGGACACCAAAATGAGGCCTCAAATGTGGTTCATCTTCTATTGTTTTTATGCACTATAAGGTTAGTTGTAGTGATACCAACCAAGTTCACCAATAGCTTAATATTGGATGGACTTGTGTTATGGTTAATGGTTGACAAAGGAAAGCCAAGGCTCTTCCAAACTAAGTCACCATACACTACTTTAATCTCCTACTTATATTATGTAAATACTAAAATATATACTTTCAAAACTCTACTAATCTAATAACTTGGAAGGTTTGTGGATACATCCCTACCTTACCAATACTTGACTCTCTTGACCATCCGAATCACCTTTATGGTGGTTTGTGTTTTGGTTAGCCTTAAAGGCACTACTTGACTCTCATGACCATCCGAGTCACCTTTATGGTGGTTTGTGTTTTGGTTCGCCTAAAAGGCTTGCTTGACTCTCTTGAATCTAATAATCCAACTCTTGAATCTAAAACGCTTTCCTTTCCAATTCTAGTTATTCGGAGCTAAAATCCTCAATTCTCAAGACCCATTTTTGGGGATTTATTAACGCACTCTAAGGTGAGCTCATAGTTGTCCCCCTTTATTCTTTATTCTTTGGGGCTCAACATGTATCACTATCAAAACTTAAACGATTTCATACTCTTAAACTATTATGCTCAATCTAAATGGTTATATGCTATGTCATGCTAGAATTCTAGGTCTTACATACAAATGTTGGATTAGCCGACAACCCACCTTACATGTATAACGCTATAGGTTGACACGCCACCCCCTTTATGGTTCATGTTAAGTATTAGTCTTTTGTGTTATCGAGTGTTGTTGTCGTGTGTATGGTTCTACGTGCATATGCCTATAACATGATGATTCTAGTAGACTTTTCTTATACTATGTACTTAGACTCAAAACTAGTATGCTGACCAATGCTTTATGTGTTTACGGATATTTTATACATGTTGCAGGAAATGTTTAATGCAAGATTATCAAGAAAACTACTTATGATTGGACTAGAAACTCGCAACTAGTTTAATTTTTCTATGTTTTGATGTTGTATTTTCCCTTCTATGAGACAATTTGTATTCTGTTTACTTTTAGACAATGAAATGCTATGAACGAAATTTTATCTTTAATCTATATTGTCATAACTAGCGTCATGAAGTCTTTGAACAATCTATCCCAAGTCTCGCCCCGATGTATTCCACCAGCGGTTGGGGTGTGACAGATTGGTATCAGAGCCATGACTATAGGGAATTAGGAAAAATTGCCATGTTTGACCTAGACTATAGTTTGGAGCCCTTTTGACCATTCCTCATATCATGCTTAATATACTTGTTCTCCTTATCTTGCTTCTACTCTATCCTTTTGGTCTTTAAAAATTTACCTCCTTGTTAGTGGATTATTCTACACTCGAAGACACTCGTATACCACAAAAAGAAAGAAAATCACCGAAATTGTGACATCCATCAACAATCCATAATTGAAACCCAAATTTTTATTATTATTATCATTACAGTGACGATGATTTAAGTTTTGTAGGATTAAACTAATCAATATGATTTATTTTACCTAAGAATTTAGTTTATTTAGTTTTCATTTTTGTAATGGTTATAAAATGTAAAAATGACTTTATGGAGTCAAATAAATTAATGTAATTAAAGTCATTCATTTAAGCCACATCAAGGAAATGTATTTGTAATTATTGAGTAGGAAGTGAATTTATTAAAATGAATTACACCATAATGACTCATACGTTTTCTAACAATACAAATTATAAAGTCCTTTGCCTAATAAACAAACAAAAGGGTTGGCTTTGTGTTGTGTGCATCGACGCCAAGGGCTAAGATCACAATTGTAATTTGCATCTTATCCCTTTGACAGCCTTTGTACTCGAAAGACTCGCCTGATTCAAAGGATTTTCATGCTCACTTAATTGGTTAATTTAGAGTACATCTTGATTATCTTCGCTCCAAGGTACGGTTAACATATATGTTATTTTATATAAAATTATTTATCTTTATTTTTATGTCTTGAACACTTATCTATATATGTAGGAGATTATTAATCTAATTGCCTTTATTTTTATTTAGCAGTTTATTTGGCTAATAATCTTATTCAAATATTCTTTTATATATATACACACACACACACATATTAGTGTAGACTTTGATTGTTATTTTATTCAGAAAATAATTATATAGTTTGACAAGTGTTCTCATATTCATTTTTCATATTCACTATTCTAATTATATAGAAATATCTATTTCATCACGTTATATAACTTAGTCATATTTATTCATTTTATATATATATATATATATATATATATATATATATATAACACTTGACTTTTCCATATTCATATTGTTAGTTGGTGTTTAAACCTTAGACATGTTTTACATATGTATAAACTATACATTACATTTTATTTTGTTACTTTCAAAGTCAATATTCAATTCTAGATGACTTGATTTATTAATATAATACTAGTCAAATAATTCCATTTTAGTCACATCTATAATCTATACGCATATGTGTAGGTATAGTTATTCTATATAAATATCGTGTAAATATATTGAAATCTAATTGATCATGTCGTTATTCAATGAAACTATACTCTTGCCATTTTATATAAATATGAATCGGTATTTTTTATTATATTTTTTGTTACATTATACTATTTAGACATTTTAGAGTCCTAGACTATATACCTAAACCCACATGAACCTAGAAATCTCAAATTCATTCTAATCCATTTTATTCTATTACTCATACATATATTATTCACTCTATTAGGGTAATTTTTGGAGTTACCTAAACCGCTATGATTTGTGTCAGTCGTACTTGCTATTCTTCGCAACTATGAGTATACTTATCCCCTTTTGCGTTTTCTTGCACTTTTGGGGTGAAACATATACACCTATGAAACTTACACTTACACATATTCATAAACGTTTTACATACAATTCATACTCGTGTTATGCTTTGAATTCTTGTACTTTGTGCTTAAACATAAAAGTAGAATACTTGCAATCATTACGAAATCATTAACTTAGCTAGCCGACTTTAACAATGAATAGCGCTATTTGGATTGACAACCCGCCTAGTGGAAAGTACCGATGTGTGTGGGAAGTCCTAGGTCATTGTTAATGATTTAAACTTTATCACATAAGAGGTTTGATTTTGACCCGCATTATGTACTTATGTGTTTTCCATATTTGCCTTGAATGATTCATGACACTTGAATTGTAAACATTTTTATACTTATACTATATGTACACAAAACTAAGTGTACTCACCAGCATTATTGTTGACGTTTTATTTTGTACATGTTTCAGGGAACGCTTGATGATTGTCACATAGGCTTGGACTTAGACATAATAAACAAGTTTTATGTATTGTTTTGTTTTGAGACTTGATGTATTGGTTTGACTTTGATGTTTGACTTTTTATCATGAATTTAAATAATATTTACACTTTAGTACCATGAGCTTTTGAACAATCATCATTACATGACACCTCGATGTTTCCGCCATCGGTTGGGGTGTTACAGAAATAGGCGTGAAACCCTCACTTTGGTGATAACTTTCAATCCGCGTAAATTCTTTGTGTTTTTGAAACTACACCAAGATAGGAGTGATATCATCACCTTGGTGGAAATTTCACGATTCTCGTTCTAGTGGACACTTACCAATTGAAGGTTAGAATTAATTTTCTTACCACGTTGGACAAAATGTACAAACCACACTCAAGAAACGACCTCGCTAAGATTGGAGTGGAATCCGCAACTTAGCGATTAGTTTCAATCCTTGATTTTTTTTCCAATCTCGCTGAAGTCTCAAATTTACTAATGACAAGGAACATGTAGTAACTGGAAGGGTGAATATCGTTAACCGAAAGTTTCGGCGAGAGTATTTCCACCTATTATGCCAAAGCATGTTTCCGAACTCAAAGGTAAATTCAATTTACTTTGGTTAGTCTTGGTTCCGTTCCGGAACACTCCAATTGTTTTGTTTAAAACAAGCCTCTCTTTTTATGTTAATATTACTTTCTGTGTTGTTTTCATACTATGTTTTCACTATATATATTTGATTTATTTTACTCGCAAATGCTCTCAAGACTCGCATCTCAAGTACTCTAGCAATCTCCAAACAATACTAATAATCGCAAACCAACATTAATCAAAGCTCCTTTGTATTGCCTAAATGCACTATGCTTGCTTATACTTGTGTGTTATGCTATTTAAACAATGTGAAACTTGCGCCCTATACGTGTAACTTAAACTTGCATACTAAATCTATGAGAATAACTTGAGCTTATGTATTTTGTTTATCTAAATTTGCATCAATTTCACCGATCTTATCTTATCCGCAAGCTTTTCATTGTTAACCAAAATTCTAGTAACTTATTTCCTAAATCCAAAAGTCACCTTGCTTAAAAACGCTTATGCAAAAATTTCTTATGTATAATTTTCGTAGATGTCTTATGTGATACCCCGCAATTTCATGTTCTCACTTTAACTAAACTCTAGTTACATTCATTGTATTCTACATAACTAGGGTTAGCTAGATAGGACACACGTTGCACAGTTATAGGTTAATAACTGCATGAAGTGGTAATTCGGGGAATTACCAGTCTGTATACATGATTAGTGAACCTCGGACGTTGGTGAACAACGAAGTTAAATAATTGTAAATTAATTGATTGAGGATTGATTGCAATTATGTTCTTCTATGATACTCTGTGAAACTATATGCAAACTGTATGTGATTACGTGAACTTAAACCGAATACGTTAATAAAAATCGTTAAAGGTGGACCATTAGGATGGTTGGGGTCTTAACACATGGGGATACACTCATTATGGTCCAAAATAGTGAAAACATCGAAGAAAACACGCTATACAACGAAGCAGGCCACTCGGTGCGGGCCGAAGAGGAGTGAGCGGCTGCTCACTCCCTCCGAGCGGCCGCGCGCGAGTGACAGACTCCACCAAACCGACTTAAACCACTATTTAAGCAACCTTAAGCCTCTTGTATCCCCTAAACTCAAACCCTAATCGCCCACTACTGTCCTTTTACGAAAATATCAACCTCTAACACCTGCTAAGGCGCAAGAACATCGATCGGGAAGCTTGGAGAGCATTCGGTTGATTGCTTTGAAGAGCTTGCGGTATAACATTCAATCTTTTGTGTTTTAATCTTCTTTAATATGTTATAAAACCTTATAACTAAGTTTGTCCAGGTCTGAAACCTTTTCATAAAGATTGAAACTTGAAGTTTATAAAGATTGAATGGGTTAAACATAATCCTATGCGATTAGAATTGATAGGTTGCATGATTATGCATGTTCTTGATGTTTTAGACTCCTAGGGTTTATGAATGATGATGTTTATGATGTATCATTAGAGTTTTGATCAGATGTGGCTCTTTTTGATGTTTTGTGATGATTATTAGGTGTTATTGATTGATAATATGCAACTAGGGTTTGATATAATTGATAATATTGCATGATTAGAATCTGGACAGAATCTGAATGTCGACTTGTCGTGTCTGTTACATGCCATTAATGTGTTGATTTTGATCGATTCTTTGCACGAATGGATTATACATGGTCTTAGCTTTTTATAATGGGTAAAATCATCTGATTTGGGTGTCGTTTGATATGTTTTTGGAATTTTCTTTGATTAAAGGTCATATCAGATTTTCGGATTAACAAACTGGGTCAACTTTAAACAATCATAACTCGAGTTTTACAAGAAATTAAGTTATGAAATTTGGATAGTAGGTTAAAATTGGAATAACTCGGCTTTTCCAAGTGGATTCATCCCATTCGGATGAACACACGAGTTTTGGGAATTTTTCTACTAAACTGATCTGTTGTGTGTATTTTCTAAACATAGCCGTGTTCCGTGAATTTTCATAATTTTTGTACAAGGTTTTATCACAAACTAATAATATGGATTTGTCCAGTAGACCCCCTAGAATATTTAGTAAAATTTTGGGAGTCTAACTCACGGGATAAGTATTTTTAATAAATTAGTTGTCATGGCGCATAATCTGTCCTGAAAATGCAGATTGTGTATTGTGAGTTTATGTGACTAATTGGAGTCCTATGTGGTATGTATATGACATGTACTTGAATAGGCACTTATATGAGATGCATATGAAGTGTAAAACTAATGATAACCAACATATTCACCAACGGGTCCATAGGGTTTACTTATGCATGTAGAATCACTAGGTGTCACTTACACGATTTTGAACATTTAAATGTCTTGGACAAACGGGTTATATGGTGTAATGGTATTACACATATACTTACTTAGTGACACATGTATTAGGGAGTCGGTAGTACACCCTACTTTGGAGTTTGGATTTACTTGCTTGCATACTAAGGTGAGTTTCACTACTCTTTTCTCAAAAGCATGCGTCTCGGGTTTGAGACAACTTACTTAACTTTTCCTAGTCCAGTTTGGGACTACTTTCACATCCCGGGTTGGGGTGCTATGACTCCTTGTGTGGGTCGGATTTTGACTCCTTGTTTGGGTCGGGTTTTGCTAGTTCGCAAACTTTGTCCTTGATGAACTAAACCAACACTATCACTGTAGGTCCTTCACATACCGAATGAGTTGTCGGGTTATGGCAAGCAGGTTATTACTGATAGCGCTATTAGGTCTGACAAACCTCACACCGGCTCAGGGGAGTGCGGGAGTGAACTATAACTTAATAGATTATCATTGTTGATAGGCAATGATGCAAGGCAAACTACTCACATTTGTGACAACACGTACATTAGCAGTTCGGTATATCGGTGTTAGTTATCATGAATGGGTTAGCTACCCTTGGCATGCGATGAACTAGTGGTTACACAGTTTTTGGAACCAACTTAATTACTTACGCTTTTATTTGGTTACATGGTTTAGGAAACCAACGAATTTACTTACTCACTTTCTTTACTTTGTGAACTCACCAACATTGTTTGTTGACCCACGATATACATGCTTTTGCAGGTAGTTAGCTTCCGGTGCTACGATTAGAAAGCACTGCACACTTCACTACATTTGAGTCTTGGGCATACACCTAAATTATATATCATGCTTTTATGTTTTCTTTCATAAGGTTTTAATTTGGGCGCGTTGTTTTGCGCATGGTTTAAAAAGGTTTAAATTTGGTTTACGCTTCTGCAGTTTAACTAAACTTGGTTTTTGAAAACGAACTAAATGGTTTGGGCATTTAGAGTTCGTTCATATGACTTATGGCTATGGGATCCTGTTATGTCATGCGCCTCACGGTATAAACTCCGCAGTGGAAATTTGAGGGTGTGACATCTTCCCGTCTCAAGAGCATCGATCTCCACCAACTGGCGAGTCTTATTGCCCAAGCATTTATCAAGATTCTCCCTAACCTAGAGACACCAACAAACCCAATTCCAAAATCCGGTGATACCATCCAAGACAACACAAACCATGTAGACACTAAACAATCCACCCATACCCCCTACCAAACAAACGAGAAAGGATAACCGAAAACACAAAAACCTCAAACGATACCACACTTCAACAACCCCTGAGACTCCAATCCCCAAGAAAAAGCAGTACCGTGGAACCTATCCGCTATGCAACAATTGTAAATTCCACCATCTCACTCACACACCATGCCGCATATGCGCCAATTGTGGTGCATATGGTCATTTAGCCAAAACCTGTCACCACACCACTAAACCACGACCCGAACAACCTACTAGTACCACCTCATTCACTAAAAACAATGGATGGATATGCTCCGAGTGCAACGACCCAACCCATGAACGCAACCAATGCCCAAGACTTGCCATGGTGATCTACGATGCTGGAAGACCCACTCACCACACTAAAGAAGATTGATTTTTCTTTTCTTTAAAAAAATGAGAATTTCTTTATGTAATGTTTTCAAGAAATTGTTCGGATGTGAAATTTTCTTTTATGAATTATGAAATACCATCTTTATCTTATTTTACAATCATAATTTATCAGCAAAATTCAAACATCGCAAAACCCTTTTCTCCTCGCGTACAATCTCTTTCAAAAATTTTGAACAAAATTCTTCCTACTACTTCTAAGAGGATGCATATTCTTCTATAAAATCCTCACTTTCAACTTTCAAACCACTAACAAATCTGTGTCAAGTCGGTATGACGAACGAGATTTTAAATAATAAAAGTGTTTAAATAAATTTTGCTTTCAGGATGCCCAACGTCTTCCATAACAAAAGAATTTTTTTTTTAGCAAACAGGACTTGTGAGCAAAGACACACTAAATCAGACAACCTACTTCTTTATAATCCCAAAACCTTTTCTCTTGAAATCATATCACGAGTCAAAATATTCACCAACGACAAACTAAAATTCTCGATAAACTATTTTCCTTGCTTAATAAAATGGATTTTTCATAAATCAAACGTCCATCTTCGGTGAGACTTTTACACTAAATTTTCCCCACTTCAATTAAATCCGTTTTTCTTTAACATCCAACGAACTAAATTCTTCTACCATCAAACTTGACCCTTAGTCTTGAAAAGCTAAAATTGCTCGCGTACCCATAAAACTCAATAAACTCAAATTTTATGTTACCCTCAGTCACAACATTTTACGCGTAAACGTTTTCATTAGGAATCCAATTGTCAATTCTTCTGTTTGCCTTATACATCTGAACGTAACCACATATGCACGAGTCTACACCGTTATGTCATGAAACCATGCATCCACGTCAAAAACGCGTGCGGTTAACAACATCAAAAACCTGCTTAATGCCTTATTCACATTATGTGTTTATATGTCACGTTGCTTGCTATGTCTTAGTTTAAATGTCGTTTCCTTTGTATAAATAATTTGCGTCAACCCACACATAACTAAGACGAATTATGTGGACCATGCGACAATTGGAATAATTACGGGTGCACACGTAATTACAAAAATTGGGTGCATGGAAGACATAACAAGTCCCGGTGTGTGTAACCTATCATAACTTGAATAACAACACGGATGAGGTATGACAACGGCATGGTGGATACGCCGCCAGTACATCCTATACATAAATGTCCTGTCATACTACCAAAAGTAGAGTTATTCGTGCCATGAGAAGTTTTGGGTGTCGAGTTAAAATTTTGATCCAACACTTACGTTATTTATCTTTTGCGATACCATTTATGTTATAGTTTACTAGTCTAATTACGCTTTCATCATTTGTCTTTTATGCATATCATAACCTTGTTTTGAACCACACTTTCCACTATGCAACATCATCCTTGCTATGAATAATCTATACTTGCAATCTCCATCAAACTTCGTTCCTTCCTCGTGCTTTCCTTGTTTAATCAACAATCCTTCCATTATCAAGAATCTATTTCTAAATCCCGTAAGCTCTGGCCTTAATCTCTAAAAGCATTTATACATGTAAAGCAAGATTCGTCTCTCACTTTCATATATTTCCTTGACTAATTATGTACTGGATTTCAAAACTAAATAACTACTATTTATTTCGCCAAAAAGTTGTTTTCCAAATAGTCCGAGTTCTCGTTTATTTAATCACTTCTAAAAAGTTTTTCCTAACAAAATTTTCGACCTTGTGCAAACAAAATATCTATTACTAAATACTACTCATTCCCACATCTAGTCACTCATTATGCTCACATTTTTACTATATCACCCAATTACCCAAGGACATTCTTTTTACAAGCCAAAATTTCTACTACTTCATATATGTTATACAGTATATTTACTTGTCTTCCCAAATTTTTTACTATTACATATATTTTATACCGTATATTTACTTAACTTCCCAACACTTGTTACATTAACCCCATACACAAACCAACTTATACGTACCCATTTTCTTACACTATTAAAAAAAACAAAAATTATGCCGTAGTTGGTTAAACTTACAAATTCTACGTACCAACCCCCACCTTCTAAAAATGCATATTTGAAACATTAAAGTCCGGCTAAGTGAAATTCATACGACCTTGGGTTAAATTAAATATATATATATATATATATATATATACACACAAATTTCCTTTACGAGCATATTATCACGCAGTGACTAGGTGACGTATCTGATTTAAGCATAATAAACTAACTAGTTTTGTTTTATTTAAACCATATCAAACTACTTACCTATTTTTCAAAAGGTTGACTCTTAATTAAATTTCGAGACGAAATTTTCTAAAGTATGGGAGACTGTAACATCGCGTGATTTTTACCTTTCTTGTATTTTAAATTCTATACTTAGAAAATTCCAAGTTCGTCTTTATTCGCTTCTTTTATGTTACTCTGGCCTACCAAATCTTGACGAGTCGTCAATATAATTTATCCTAATCAATTTAGGAACTCATTTAGTTAAGTTCTTAATATATATTTATTTCTAAAATAAAACATATATATATATATATATATATATATATATTTTATCTTAATACTTTCATTAAAAAAAAAAGAAAAATGAAAAACATGAATTTAGTATCACTTGATTTTGTTTTCATCCAAAAATGCCGTTCGTTTTCTTTTATTTATTTATTTATTTATTTTTATTTCTTTGAGGATATATCTCCCATCTAATCCACTTCTAACCACCTTATTAACTCCCTTAATGACCCAACGACCTTACCTCACCTATAAATACCCCTCTCCCTCACTCCTTAATCCTTTGTTCATCCCAAATCACTCCCAAATCTCTCTAATCTTCAAGCTTTTCAAGCAAAACAATTCTGCACAAAATTTGTAAGATGAAAAGCCTTAATCTTCACTTTTCTTCCACTTTCTCCACCTCTCATCTTCTTCTAGCCCATTGGGGAAACCTCTAGGACCTTACTCTTGTTTGCTATGGCAAATAAATATTAGTAGGACACCAAAATGAGGCCTCAAAGGTGGTTCATCTTCTATTGTTTTTATGCACTATAAGGTTAGTTGTAGTGATACCAACCAAGTTCACTAATAGCTTAATATTGGATGAACTTGTGTTATGGTTAATGGTTGACAAAGGAAAGCCAAGGATCTTCCAAACTAAGTCACCATACACTACTTTAATCTCCTACTTATATTATGTAAATACTAAAATATATACTTTCAAAACTCTGCTAATCTAATAACTTGGAAGGTTTGTGGATACATCCCTACCTTACCAATACTTGACTCTCTTGACCATCCGAATCACCTTTATGGTGGTTTGTGTTTTGGTTAGCCTTAAAGGCACTACTTGACTCTCATGACCATCCGAGTCACCTTTATGGTGGTTTGTGTTTTGGTTCGCCTAAAAGGCTTGCTTGACTCTCTTGAATCTAATAATCCAACTCTTGAACCTAAAACGCTTTCCTTTCTAATTCTAGTTATTCGGAGCTAAAATCTTCAATTCTCAAGACCTGTTTTTGGTAATTTATTAACGCACTCTAAGGTGAGCTCATAGTTGTCCCCCTTTATTCTTTATTCTTTGGGGCTCAACATGTATCACTATGAAAACTTAAACAATTTCATACTCTTAAACTATTATGCTCAATCTAAATGCTTATATGCTATGTCATTCTAGAATTCTAGGTCTTACATACAAATGTTCGATTAGCCGACAACCCACCTTACATGTATAGCGCTATAGGTTGACACGCCGCCCCCTTTATGGGTCATGTTAAGTATTAGTCTTTTGTGTTATCGAGTGTTGTTGCCGTTTGTATGGTTCTACGTGCATATGCCTATAACATGATGATTCGAGTAGACTTTTCTTATACTATGTACTTAGACTCAAAACTAGTATGCTCATCAATGCTTTATGTGTTGACGGATATTTTATACATGTTGCGGGAAATGTTTAATGCAAGATTATCAAGAAAACTACTTAGGATTGGATTAGAAACTCGCAACTAGTTTAATTTTTCTATGTTTTGATGTTGTATTTTCCCTTCTATGAGACAATTTGTATTTTGTTTACTTTTAGAAAATGAAATGCTATGAACAAAATTTTATCTTTAATCTATATTGTCGTAACTAGCGTCATGAAGTCTTTGAACAATCTATCCCAAGTCTCGCCCTGATGTATTCCGCCATCGGTTGGGGTGTGACATTTATGAAAGCTAGGTATGGGTGTGGGAAGTAATAGGAATGTCGGATTTGCAAATATGACATAAGTACAGAATGATGTGTGTGTATGTAATTAAATTGATATGTGTGTATATATGGTAACAAGTACCGTAAGTAGATTTGTTATGCTTTTGTAGATTGAGTAATGTGATGTATGTATGGGTACTTATACCCGAGTTTGTGTAAGAGTTTATGTATGTAAAGGTTGGTCATTATGTGTAGATTGAGTATAGGATTGGAAACGTCATGTTTGTCCTAGTGAATACCTGAAGGAAGAATAACATGATGAGTCAAGATAAGTTGTGTGGAGGAATTGTACGCATGCATGTATTGTAGTATTATTAATCCTTTATTATGAGAATGGTAATAAGGATGTAGGTATGTAAGTACGAATGCTTGGAAATTGGAGGCTAGGATCCGGATATCAGACCCGAACTTGCAAAAGGCGTTTGAACAGGATCAATGAGTATTGTTGGATGTTATTTCCACATTGTTAGTAAATTGCATGAAGTCGCTTAACAAACTAACGAAACAGTTATGTGGTGATTGTAGGTTGTCTTGTCTACCTAGTAAAGCAAGGGAAGGATAGAGATCGAGCAAGGACGCGGATTATACGTGGTCACAGACACGTAACCAAATAAGATGAGTTATGTTGAACGTAATAAGAAACAATAAAAGATGTAACACCTAAAATAGCTCTTAGATATGGTTTCCAAACATTCGAAAGTGTTTTTATAAAGCAGGAAATTTTCTAGTTCGTAACTCCGTCGCGTATTTTCAATTAAAATGGTCTAGGGTATTACAAGTTGGTATCAGAGCCCTCGTTTGAGTGAAATCTTCTACAAGGAAGTAAGTACTTGAACTCAAACTTGTGTGCTCTTGAAATCAGTGAACCGTACAATCCAAGACTTGATCAAGACCCATAGGTAGAATTTAAGATTAACTCACATGACATGTTAAAAACTAATTGCGATGTTTATGTTAAGGTGAGATTTTGTGGATGATTAAGAGGTCTTAAGGACACAATCCAAGATAGATCTCGGAAATTGTGGAAAGGATAGAATGCTCATAGATACGTAGTATTAATACATCGGTACCGGTGGGAGAAAATTCTCAGTGATGGTAAAATTTAGATGGAAAAATAACCATCTTGTTTAGGAAATTGAAAGTGTAGCACGAAGCTGAAAACCAGTCCTCAGGCATAAGGTAATGATTACATGAAAACATGTGGATAACATGTGGACTGCGCACCTGGCCAGTGCACTGGAAGCATGCGATACACGTGAGACCATGAGAATCATCACAGGTATGCCTGGTAAATTAGAACGTAAGCGATCGTGTGGATAGACGGGTGGAATAAACCTTATTTAAAGGGGTAAATGGAAAGTTGTTCCCTCAAAAAGGTATTAAACCAAACGTATGTGAATTGTGCCTATAAACTAATTATGGAAATGAATAGATAAGTAACTAGAGGTCAGTGGTGGGTTAAGGTAGAAGACTCTCAAGTGATAGAGAGCAGCCTGTATTGCAAGGAAGGGTAGGAATGAAAGGTTTGAATCCGTAGGTAAGCACGGATCAAACCTGTATGAATGAAAGGTTGGAATGAAAGGTTTTAATCCGTAGGTAAGCACAGATCAAACCTGTATGAATGAAAGGTTGGAATGAAAGGTTTGAATCCATAGGTAAGCACGGATCAAACCTGTATGAATGAAAGGTTGGAATGAAAGGTTTAAATCCGTAAGTAAGCACGTATCATACCTATATGAATGAAAGGTTGGAATGAAAAATCTGTAGGTACGTACGGATTAAACCTATATGAATGAAAGGTAGAAATGAAAAGTATGAATCCGAAGGTAAGTACGGATCAAGCCTATATGAAGGAAACGTATGAATGAAAGATTTGCATCCGTGGGTAAATACGGATTAAACCTATATAAATTAAAGTTAGGAATTAAATATTTGAATCCATACGTAAGTCCCTCTACTTACTCATTAGTCGGCTCATCCTTGATAACATGAACATGTCGAACGACCTTAATGGGTCAAATGTGTGTGAAGAAGTAAGAACCTGGTGGGGGTACTCTGAATCTTCTATCTGATGCAGAAAAGGGAATTCCTTCCAACTCGTCTCGAAATAATAAGTATGAAGCCTGTAAAACAGAACACCGTTAGGACTCGCCACAGGATTGGGGGTAACCCTGTGACCACCCTCCGGCGTGAGAATAAGTATCTGTTTGGTGTAAGAGATAATGTTTATATGAATTGAGTATAGAAATTGTATAACCTGTCTTTTACCTTTACTCCTCCTTTTATAGTTGTTCTTTTGCCTATCGAGGGGAGACAATCCTTGCATGATTGTTTCCTCGCTGAATTAGCCTTTTGACCAGCTCCTTATTTAATACGTTTGACCTGTGTTGACTGGTCTGACTTTGTAGAGTCGGTGGGCTTTCTATTGTTTGGGCTTATGGTTTTGAGGTTTGGGCCAAGTTTGTCTGGGCCATACCTCGTCATGTCCCCCCAGTCTAGTGATAAGAACATGTGATTGTTACTAGACTTAAAAATAAAAAAGAAAAAAGTTTTGGGTTTGTTTTGTATTCCTGATAGCACGTGATGTAATCATGGCTATAACCGTCACATCAATCCTCTATTTAATAAGTTTTAAGTGTGTAGGGAGTTGACATGTGGCATTTCTATATATTTGAATTTTAAACTTTCTTCAACTTTACCCAATCGTTATTTCCTTCATCAATTGAACGGTTTGTTCCCTTCACTTTTCTCTCGCTCCACTGCTTAATCCTTCCATGGCTCCTAAAGCAAGTTCTTCACGGGTTGCTACAAGCGTATCCGACATTCCTTGCCACTGGCCATCCTTCTCCTCTTTCCTTAGTGATTACCATGTTCCGTTGGAATGGGGGCCTGTGCTTTCTGGTAAGGATGATCGGGCCTTTCCCCTCAAGGAAGGGAAGATCACTTTGTACGGCGAGTTTTTACTTTTTCTCACTTTCGTTTGCCGGTTACCAATTTCCTTCTTGCTATCCTGTCATATTATAAGGTACACCCCTCCCAATTGCATCCCCTAGGTTTAATAAAAATTCGACATTTTGAATTTTGTGCCCTAGGTTTGGGTAGGGCACCCCTTTTGGAGATTTTCCGTGTGTTGTATGTATTGAAATTCAAAGGAGAATACTTTACTTTTGATCGGCGTCCTGGATCGTTGCCCTGCATTGACAGCTTTCCTCAAAGTGTTCGGGATAAGGATTGGAGGAAGAAGTTCTTTTATATTGACGAACGTGTTTTTCCTGTTCCTACTCCGATTAGATTTCCAGAGGCTAAATCTAAGTTGACTGATGAGTGCCCTCTTCCTTCTGTTTATGAGAAAGATCCTTTATATCTTGCCCTGACAAATAATCCCACAGAATGTACGTTTATTCCGGAGCGGGCTTTAGTTGCTGTTGGTATGAGCCGGTTATGGGTGGATGAAACTGTGTTCCCGGAGTACAGACGTGAAGATCAGGGAGCCTGGCAATACTTTGACGTCCTGGACGAGGAGGTTTCTTCTCAATTGATTGAATATGACCGTCCTCTGGGTTCGGATGAGCTTGATGTTCTTAGCCAGACTATTTCTAATTTTTTTATCCCGGGTCCAATTGTTTCTGCCTCCGAGCAGATAGTTGGCCAGTCCGTATCCGCCGTGGAGACCGTGCCTACAGGTGTTGATGAAAATCTCCCGGATCCCCTTGATGCTGATCCCATTAATGTTGCTCCTCCTCAAGGTGAGGGAAACGTTGAGAAGAAAAAAGACAAATCTAAGAAGAGGAAAACTACGGCGACCTTGGATGCTGAAGCCCTTTTAGCCAAGCGGCAGCAGTTATTGGAAATGAAGCAAAAGTCACTTGGTAAGCATGTTGTATTTGTTTTTGTTGCCTTTGTATTGCCAGTTCCTTCCTTGAGTTCAATCATTCTATGCAGGTGAGAGGATTTCTGTAGACACCTCTGCTTCTGCTTCCGGAGGTGCTTCTACATCTGAAGTTTCCAAGGTTATTCCTATCGCTGAGGGTAGCTCTGAGGGAGTTACTGCTGTTTCCTCGTGTGTTCTAGGTAGCTCTGTTCCAGCGTCTGCTGTTGCTGTCACTTTGGTTCCGTTGTCTACATTGGTCCCAGTTTCAGTGACTCCTGTGGCAACTTCTCTGCCCTCCACTACTGTTCCAGTCTCTATTCCATTGCAGCCGGTCTTTTCTGTTGCAGGTCCATCTATGGCCTCTGGTTTTCCTGCTGGTCAGAGTTTTTCCCAGCTCCTTCGGGATGTACAAAAGAACCCTATCCAGTTTCCTGGTGGTTTTAGGACCGACAGTTCGTCGTCTGATGATGCAAGTGGTATCCCAAGCAATGTCTACGTTCCCGGGATTAATTGGCGACCGTCCCTGAAAGATATCTGTTATGTGCCTAAATGGCATATTGCTGAATCCAGCCGCCTTATCCATCCGGAGGTCATTCGTCATTGGTCTGAGCATGCCTTCCCCCCAGCTGAAAGGTTTTATTTGCAGGGTTTAGATAATGCTCAACTTGCCGAGAACATTCTTGGTGCTGGTGCCAGTTACACTGCTGCTTCATATGAAGTCCTTCGCCGGTGGCGGTCAGACCTTGCTCACCTTTTAGAGGCCCGGGATAGACAGGGACCACTTTTGTCTCAGAATGACAGGCTTGCCAAACAATTGTCTGAGGCTGAGGTTCAGTTGGTCTCTCATCAGGTTGCTGTGGACAAGCTTGAGGCGGATAAAGCTCGTATGGTTACGGGACACATGGAGGAGAAACTGGAAATTCTTCGTGCCAATGAGTCCCAGGCTGGTATTATCTCTCGTCTTGAAGGACGGGTTGAAGCATTGACCAAAGAGCTTGCTACTGAGAAAGAATTCATTGCTCGGAATCAGGCAGAGATGGAGAGATGTAAACATTTGTCCACTGAGTTCAGTACTTTCGAGTCCCGGATCAAACGTCTAGAGGAAGAGAAGGATGCTATGGCTGAGAAGCTTAAAGAGTGCGAAAGGCAGCTAAGTTTATCAAATGACCGTGCTGATCAAGCAGAGGATGCTACCGAAGCTGCCAAGAATCTTGCCATTTCTCTCCAATCTCAGCTGGATCGCTCCCGGGATGATCGTGATTGGTTGATATCCCGGGGTATACCCGCTGCCTGGCGTTTTATCCGGACTAGTCAGACCTACCAAGATCGTATTAACACCTTTTACGAGGTTGCTACGGAATCCGGATATCTTGGCGGGCTCACATATGGGAACGGTCTTGGTCTTGTTGGTCAGAAAGTACCTCCTCCAACTGAGCAGGAGAAAGAGGTCGGCACCCGGATTGCTGATTCTATGCAGGCACTGAGCAGTGATTCTCTAGAGCCCATATCCCAGCTGAGCAGCCACGTAGGTGATGATGGGATTTCTTCTCTTCGTGCTTTGCTCGAGCCTTTTGTCAAAGGTTCGTCTGATGCTGAGGCTTCTTCCCCTAGTCAAGACTGAAGAACTGTCTTTCTTCTTTTCTTTAGTTTTTTGTTTGAACATAATTATTTTGTATGTTACATGTGTTATGAATGTGTGGTGTGTGTGTGTGCCACCTGTCACAGATATCATTACTTTTTGCTGACAACGAAGTGACGGTTATTAATTATCTTTTGCATGTCATGATTATCTGTCGTATCGAGTCGCCTTTTGCACTATTTGCACAGATATTTGTGTCAGTTGCATTAAAAGCGTATCTTTTGATCTTCCCAAAAAAGGATCTATATAAGTCACTTGACTTATCAAACCGTTCACCTTTTTTTACCATTTTCACTCAAAGAGAAAAATTTGTTTCTTGCTTCCTTTCTTCTCTATGGCACGCCGTTCAGCTTCTGTTACACAACTATCAAGAGAACTCGATGCTGTTGAAGCTCTTAAGATGTTGTATCAGCAATCTCGTGAGATGGATGCTCGTGTAGCTGCCATAGAGGAGTTTAATATTAGGTATGCTGATTATGTTCCAGCTCGTAGGTATGGGAAGGTATATTCCCGTGGTCCACGGAAGTTATTTTTTGACGTGGATGATGACAATGACCAAGCTCCCCCGCTTGTTCATGATCTTGATGTGGCTGGGGAGATCCCTGGAGTTCGTGACCCGGAGGGGGTTGTTCATGTGCCCGAGGCTCCTGTTCCTGCAGGTCCTATCATTTTGGTAGGCGATGACGGTCGTGCTTATGACAATGGAGATCCTTTTGTTGAAGACGTTGAAGACTTTCCTGACCATCCAGTTTCTCCTCCTTTTAAGGAGGAAGAGTTGTTGTATTCTCCTTGGGAGGTGTTAGCTATCCTGGATGGTAGGATTTGAAGATTATGTGTGCCTGTGAGGCCATTTTTGTGTTTTAACATGTTTGTAGGGAAGTGGCATATGGATTTTTGTCCTGCCCCCTATTTTTGTCAATGTCATGTTTATGACTTTTTGAATATCATAGTTGGATGTAAAAAAGAATATGTAACTAATGTATGCCGTAAAAGGCGTTTTATTAACACGGTGTTCCGTGATTATGATGGTGTTTACATAGAATGTGTTTTGTCATAAAACACAAATTTCTTATACATTGTCCGTGTTTGTTCAGACATAACATTTTTTCAGTTGTGCTGCGTTCCATGTCCGGGGGATTGGTTCCCCGTCTAACTGCTTCAAAGAATATGCTCCCTTTCCGAGCACTTCAGCTATCTGATACGGACCTTCCCAGTTAGGTCCCAACTTCCCTTGTTTCTCGGACCGGCTTGCCTCGTTATCTCTCATTACGAATTCTCCAACTTTGAATGTTTTTTCCTGCACCCGTTTGTTATAATACTTTTCCAAGAGCCGCTTGTATCGTGCCTCATTGATGCATGCTGTCTCCCGGCGCTCTTCTAGGATCTCCAAGTTTTGCCGGATCAGTCCCTCGTTAGCCTCTTCACTTCTGTTTCTTCTTGGGGAAGGGATCCCGATCTCTGCTGGGATCATTGCTTCTGAACCATACGTTAGGCTAAAAGGTGTCTCCCCATTACTTGTCTTTGGCATTGTTCTATGAGCCCATAACACGTGAGGCAGCTGCTCCACCCAGGACTTTCCTTCCGCGTCCAGTCTCCTCTTTAGGCCATCCAGGAGACTCCTATTTGCTCTTTCCACCTGGCCATTTCCTTGTGGGTGTGCAACAGAAGTAAAGACCTGCTGGATGTGTAGTTCTTTACACCATTCTTTTACTGTCTTGTCCGTGAACTGTGTTCCATTATCACTTACAAGGTATAATGGGACACCGAAACGGCATACTATATGCTCCCATAAGAATTTTTTGATTTTTGCAGCCTCAATCTTTGCCAGTGGCTTTGCTTCCACCCACTTGGTGAAATAGTCTACCGCAACCACCAAATATTTCAACTTACCTGGGGCCAAAGGGAAAGGCCCCACCAAATCAACCCCCCACTTCTAGAACGGCCAGGCAGCCGTGACTGGGATTAGGTTGTTTTTGGGCCGTATTGTTTGTGGCGCGTACTTCTGGCAACTGATGCATTTTTGTAATTCTTCTACTGCCATGTTGTGCATTCCTGGCCAGAAATATCCTGCATTGGTTATTTTGGCAACCACTGCCCGAGGGCCGGCATGTATGCCACATATCCCTGCGTGGATGTCCTGTATCAGGAACCTTGCCTCGGACGGGGTTACACACCGCAAAGCCGGTCCCAAGTATGATTTTCTGTACAACACTCCCCCATGCATCTCGTATTGTAAAGCCTTGGTTCGCACCTTCATTGCTTCTCCCTTGTTTTCCGGGAGAATTCCCCTTTCTAAGTGCTCTTGGATTGGTGTCATCCACGATGTTTCCTGCATGTGAACAGTATGCACTTCTGCTTCCCAGGTTGCCGGCTGTTGCAAGGTTTCAATGTGGACGTTTTCTTCCGTTCCTGAGGATGCCAGTTTACTGAGGGCGTCTGCAATGTCATTTTTGTGCCGCCTTACGTGAGTTAACGTCACTTTTTCAAATTTTGCCATCAACTCTTTTGTCATCCTTAAGTACTTTGCCATGATCTCATCCTTAGCTTCATATGACTCGTTCACTTGGTTGTTTACTAACAATGAATCAACGTGCGCATCCACCTTTCTGGCCCCCATTGACAATGCTAACCGCATACCGGCCAGGAGTGTTTCGTATTCTGATTGATTGTTCGAGCAATCGAACTCAAATCGCAGTGCGTGTAAGGATCTCGCGCCTTCCGGGTTAACCAACACCAGTCCGGCGCCTGACCCTTTGCTGTTGGATGACCCATCAGTGTATAACTGCCATGCTGGGTCGCTATCATCCGTCGCGGTCGCGCTGCCATCCTTTGGTACCTGCACCTCTTCTCCTTCCGGGATTTCCGCCATGAAGTCCGCGATTACCTGCCCCTTGATGGCTGTTCTCTTTTTGAATGATATATCATGGGCCCCTAGTTCAATAGCCCATTTTTCCAGTCTTCCTGAAACCTCGGGCCGGTTTAAAACCTGTGCCAAAGGATAGCCGGTCAGAACCTCGATCTTGTGCCCCTGGAAGTACCAGCGTAGGCGCTGGGATGCATGAACCAGGGCCAGGACCAGCTTCTCCAACGTGGGGTATCTTCCTTCAGGATCCGAGAGAACCCGGTTGATGTAGTACACTGGTGTTTGAATTTTTTCCCGTTCCACCAAAAGGACCGCACTGACCGCGTGGTGCCCGGCTGCTAGGTACATTTTCAATGTTTCGTCGGGCCCCGGGGCTGTGAGGGCTGGTAAGTTGCTGACAAATACCTTCATTTCCTGAAACGCTTTTTCCGCTTCCTCCGTCCATCTGAACTTATTCTTACTTAGGCACTCTTTTAGGGTTGATATAAAGGGAAGGGATCTTTCTGCGTGCCTTGCTAGGAATCGGTTAATGGCAGCTAACCTCCCGTTCAACGTCTGGGCTTCTTTCAGCGTTTTAGGGGACGGCATGCTGGTTATAGCCGTGATCTTCTCGGGATTTACCCGGAACCCGTCTTTTGTGACCACTACTCCGAGGAATATTCCCTCCTCCATCCCGAAAGAGCATTTCCCCGGGTTGAGCTTGATATTGTATTCTCGTAGCGTCTTAAAGGTTTCCTCGATATCAGCCATGATTTTCTCCTCTGTGGAACTTTTGATGACGAGGTCGTCGACATAAACCTCGAGATTGCGGCCGATTTGTTTTTCAAACGCTTGATCCATCAGCCTCTGGTATGTGGCCCCGGCATTCTTCAGCCCAAAAGGCATCTTCGTGTAGCAATATATACCGGCGTCAGTGTGGAACGTCGTTTTTTCCTCATCTTCTCGTGCCATTTTGATTTGGTGGTAACCTTTGTACGCGTCCAGAAAACACTTGAACTTATACGGTGCTACTGCGTCCACCTTGAGGTCTATTTCTGGCAGTGGATATGCGTCCTTTGGACATGCTTTGTTCAGATCTTTATAATCTACGCACATCCTCCACGTCCCATCATGTTTCTTGACCATAACCGGGTTCGCCACCCAAGTATGATATCTTGTCTTCCTCAGAATTCCTGCCTCTTCTAATTTTTTCACCTCCTGGACCACTGCCGCTCTCCTTTCAGGAGCCATGCTCCGTCATTTTTGTGTGACAGGTTTAATGGATGGATAAGTGGACAGCTTGTGTTCCGCCCTTGATCTTGCTATTCCCGTCATGTCTGCATGCTTGAAAGCAAATATGTCTATGTTGTTTCTCAGTACCTGTTTCAGCTTTTCATGTGCTGCTGCGGATAGGGTATCCCCTATCGTTACTGTTTGCTCCAGGTATTCTGTGTTCAAAACTATCGGACTCCCTCCAAACAGGCTTATAGTGATTTTGCATTTGTGCGTATATGTCTTCTTCATTGTTACCAGCCTGGTCGCGCTCTCTTATGTAGTCTGCTACAGTCTTTCTTCCACTAGCATCTGGCATCCTAAAAATCTCACTGCAAACAGACACTAAACAAACAAATCACGGCACCAGATAGAAAAGATATAATAGATAAAAATTTTAACTAAAAAGAAATAAATAATAAAATAAAGAAGAATAAAATTATCTACAAAATGACTAGATCCCCGACTCGGGTCGTCCTCGAAAGCGCACTGTGTCCCCGGCAACGGCGCCAAAAACTTGATGTGTGAAAATGTGTATTAAATAAATTCGGGCCAAGTTTTAAAAAATGGATAAACCCGCTAAACCACACACTAACGGCAAGTGCACCGGTCGCAGTGTAGCAGAGCAAGTAAGTCTGGAATATCGATCCGTGGACACAATGTGGCGACTCTCGGTACTAGACCTCTGTCGACTCCTAGCCTAGAAAATTGGATTTTTTTGTGATTTTTATTAATTAACTAATTACTAAAGCAAATAAACTAAAAGACTTAAATTAAAAGATAGCAGAGGATCACTAATGAGGAAATCAGAGATGGGAAAAGCAACCACCTAGGTATCGAATCCTACTAATGAAATTGGAACTGCCCCGGCTTTGGAAACTATGTTGGCAATCAGGATCTTATAATATTCACCCTTAGTATCCTAGTGGCTCCCGGATCATTTACCAAGACTGACCGAAAAGGAATCCTAAAGGCTACTAATCTCACTGATTGGTTAGATCACCTCTCGGTCTCACTAACTATGCTAAAGTACTCGCTAGACTGGTTTAGATTTCTCACTCTCCAATCACAATACACCCTAAAGTGCAAGGAGTAACCTGTAAAGTCAATCTATGACACAGATAAGCAAATAATACTAGAGAACCTAGGAAAACCTGATCTCTCAGCGTTTCTAGCCTAAACCTCTAACACCAAAGACAAACCTGACTACCTATCACCTCTCGGTCTCAAGAGTAGGAAGAATACTAATCACCTCTAAACTCCCAATTAATGTTCCTATGGAATTTAGGCCTAAACCCATAAAGTAAACTACAAGCACAAAGCAAGTAATTCTAACAAGTGTCCAAACATGAAAGACATTCACTAAGACACTCGTGGAACATTAAAAGATAATAAATTAGTAAAAAGTACGCACACACATCATAGAATCATAAACAAGTTTCTTACTAAAACATAAATCCAACTATAAAATCCAATACCGAAACATAAACCCAAAATCAAAAAGTCGTCATGTCAAACCTAGGTGGCCACTAATGTTTTAGCCAAACATAATTAGATTAAACAATAAAAACATAGGTTTAAGAAAAATAAAAGTTATAGTAATAATATTCATAAACACCAAGTCAATAAATATAAAAACTAAAACTTATTATAATCAAACCCGTTGGTTCAATTCTTAAACCCGTGCCTTCTGGCCCTTCACTTCTTCTCCTCCAATGGCGGCTCTCAATTCGTTCGTGACGTTCCAATGGCGGCTGCTAAATTTTCTCTGTTCGGTCTCAAGCCTTCGCGATGTGTTCTGTGATGATATATTGCCACCCCTCTCCAAGATGATCGAGATCTATTATATATTTTTTTCGTGGCTCTTGGGTCCCCCTCGTCAATCATATTGTGTTCCTTTATATAATTCTTTTTGCAATCAATTGTGCCATCCCATAATATGTTTCCTTCCGAAAATAAATGTTGCCATCCTAGAATTCCTTAACCTCCAAGATTCTTTGACTTTCTTTTTTTTTCTTTTCTATTATTATTATTAATATTATTATTATTATTATTATTATTATTATTATTATTAGTAGTAGTAGTAGTAGTAGTAGTAGTCCGTCTTTGCTCGAACCAGGTGCTCGCGTCTTGATTATTTTTTTTATCGTTTTAAGCTCTTTTCTCACGAACACCTACAAAATAATAAAATAAATAAATTACAATAAAAATGACTCAAAACGAATAAAAACCTGACCAAATAATATACAAAATACAAAGGAAAAGAGATGTGTTTTGCAACACATCAAACATCCCCACACTTAAATCTTTTGCGTCCCGAAAAAGAATTATACAAAATCCCAAACAACATTTTCAACAAAGCACTTAACAAAAACGATAGCATCAAACAGGGTCAAAAGCAGGCTACGAAATCAACAAGCATAGCGGTTTCACAAGACTTACATCGTTCAAAAGGCTGACTAGTCAAGATGATACAATTTTAAAAACAAGGCCTACCTAGTCAAGCTTCACTTACCTTCAAGCAACCAACTATGCACAAGCAAGCACCCCTCACAATATCACTCATCTCTCGGTTATATATTTATTTGGAGTGAATCTTTCAAAACCGAACTATGAAGCAAAATTATCATAAGCTTGTACGTCAATCAAATTTCCACCAAATTGCTAACACTAACACAAATCAAGAGGACTTCGAAAGGGTAGGAAAGGGTTAAAGGTAGGTATTTTGTTGGGAAAAATTGGCTAAAAAGAAAAATAAGAGATAAACCGGATAAACGATGAATATATAAACTTTAACTCTTTGGTCCTCTCGACCCACAACCTTTATTCTATTTTTTTTTCTCTCTCTTTTTCATATATTTTTTTTTCGATTTTTTTTTTTTGTCAGCTACTCTTTATGCTGATATATTTTTCTCTTTTATTTTTTCATTACATAAATATATACAATCCGGTAATCAATATAAAATAAAATGGGTGACAAACGAAAGGTTTAGGCTCAAAGTGGTTTCTAAAGGTATAATTGGTGAAACGGGTCAAATAACAAAATCAAACGAAAAGGTTAAACAAATGGGTAATCCTAATGCCTCTATCATATTTGTGTCAAGTCCAAGCTTATGGTCTCAAAATGCATCAAAACGTACAAGTTCTAAAATAATGCAACAAAGTCGGTATATCACACATGAAACGAAATATATAATGTTTTAAAGGCTCAAAACTCACTGTCATGTGGAAATAAGGGTTACCGATACTAACAAGTGCAAAACCAGTTAACCATCCAGCTTGATCCACTATCCCAGGCACCCCAAACATTTTATTTTAGAAAAACAACTCAGTCAAGCCTACTATCCCGCAACTTAAAGAAACATATGCTAAGACCCGTAAACCCGACAATCGACCCCGCTTTTAACCGACGTAATAAATTGAAAATGCTTGTTTACTACGCGCAAAAAGGATCGGGACTAACACCAAACAAACTTTTTTTTTTTTTTTTTTTTGACTCAACCTACAACTAAGCGAAATAAAAACGAAGTTTCCCATCCCCACACTTAGAAAGGCACAGTGTCCTCAATGTGCTCCAGGATACAACGCAGACTAAAAATAAAAATACAAAAATAAAGAAGATTTAAAAAAAAATATATATATATATATAACAACAAAATAATAATTGGAACGAACTCCCCTGGAATATGTGGCGATAGATCGCAGAAAGTGTCCCGTCCGTCCATCATCTACAACCGTATAGCATTTCCTTCGCGGCCATAGTCGAAATCCTGCAAAAATAGACTAAAAAGAAAATAAAAGTAAAATGACTCAATGACAAGTGAGACGCCTGTTTACAAAAAATAATTTTAAGATCGACCCCACCCAAATGGCGATTGAGTACGGGCAGGGGAGATCCAACAGTGAAAAAGGCCAAGGCAATCCCACATGACTCGATAAACAAAAAAAAAAAAAAATTAACTATAAAAAAATAAAATAAAGAAGAATGAAAATAAAATAAAATAAAAATATACCTGGCGAATGATGATACAAAACTCTACACTTGGGTTTTAACCCAAGTTCAATCAGGTGGCTTCTCTTTTATCCACCCTTTATCCAACCCGTTTAATTCAGATCGTTCACCATTGTTCGTCAAAAAACGAATGGTGAATCTAGAATAACGTTTGAAAAATTCAAACGGGTCAGAGCACCTATTCTTACACTTACCTGGACCAAACCTTGTATGTGGCATATGATGTTGGTCCTTGTGACTGTGAACCCTCTCCTGTGATGGTGGCGGCACGGGCCGGCAATCCTGAATGTGCCAAGGTGGTTCGGTCTTTTTCTTCGTTACCACCTCTTCCTCTTTTTCCTCGTTTGGTGTATTGAACTCCGTTGTTGGCATCCCTGCAAGTAAAGTTTCTAAAAATAATAGATCGCCAACATGGTCAAATTCTCCTTCTTCGAGAGTTGGTAAATCTACCAACTCCTCACCAAACTCGTCCTCCCAAGATGGTATATGTATATCTTCATCTTCATCTCCCATCTTGTTCTCCTTCTCACTAACCTCTTCAATCAACCCGACATCTTCTTCAACCTCACTATCACTCAAAAGATCATCTTCAATGGGGTCTTGTTGGACCGGAGGTGGGACTTCTTCGTCCATTATTGTCTCCGGTGCTGGAGTGATATCATATGGTTGTAAGTATGGATTCTCCCCTTCATACCAATCTACATAGATCCTTGGTACTGAAGAGGCAAGAAAACTATCGGACTCCCTCCAAACAGGCTTATAGTGATTTTGCATTTGTGCGTATATGTCTTCTTCATTGTTACCAGCCTGGTCGCGCTCTCTTATGTAGTCTGCTACAGTCTTTCTTCCACTAGCATCTGGCATCCTAAAAATCTCACTGCAAACAGACACTAAACAAACAAATCACGGCACCAGATAGAAAAGATATAATAGATAAAAATTTTAACTAAAAAGAAATAAATAATAAAATAAAGAAGAATAAAATTATCTACAAAATGACTAGATCCCCGACTCGGGTCGTCCTCGAAAGCGCACTGTGTCCCCGGCAACGGCGCCAAAAACTTGATGTGTGAAAATGTGTATTAAATAAATTCGGGCCAAGTTTTAAAAAATGGATAAACCTGCTAAACCACACACTAACGGCAAGTGCACCGGTCGCAGTGTAGCAGAGCAAGTAAGTCCGGAATATCGATCCGTGGACACAATGTGGCGACTCTCGGTACTAGACCTCTGTCGACTCCTAGCCTAGAAAATTGGATTTTTTTGTGATTTTTATTAATTAACTAATTACTAAAGCAAATAAACTAAAAGACTTAAATTAAAAGATAGCAGAGGATCACTAATGAGGAAATCAGAGATGGGAAAAGCAACCACCTAGGTATCGAATCCTACTAATGAAATTGGAACTGCCCCGGCTTTGGAAACTATGTTGGCAATCAGGATCTTATAATATTCACCCTTAGTATCCTAGTGGCTCCCGGATCATTTACCAAGACTGACCGAAAAGGAATCCTAAAGGCTACTAATCTCACTGATTGGTTAGATCACCTCTCGGTCTCACTAACTATGCTAAAGTACTCGCTAGACTGGTTTAGATTTCTCACTCTCCAATCACAATACACCCTAAAGTGCAAGGAGTAACCTGTAAAGTCAATCTATGACACAGATAAGCAAATAATACTAGAGAACCTAGGAAAACCTGATCTCTCAGCGTTTCTAGCCTAAACCTCTAACACCAAAGACAAACCTGACTACCTATCACCTCTCGGTCTCAAGAGTAGGAAGAATACTAATCACCTCTAAACTCCCAATTAATGTTCCTATGGAATTTAGGCCTAAACCCATAAAGTAAACTACAAGCACAAAGCAAGTAATTCTAACAAGTGTCCAAACATGAAAGACATTCACTAAGACACTCGTGGAACATTAAAAGATAATAAATTAGTAAAAAGTACGCACACACATCATAGAATCATAAACAAGTTTCTTACTAAAACATAAATCCAACTATAAAATCCAATACCGAAACATAAACCCAAAATCAAAAAGTCGTCATGTCAAACCTAGGTGGCCACTAATGTTTTAGCCAAACATAATTAGATTAAACAATAAAAACATAGGTTTAAGAAAAATAAAAGTTATAGTAATAATATTCATAAACACCAAGTCAATAAATATAAAAACTAAAACTTATTATAATCAAACCCGTTGGTTCAATTCTTAAACCCGTGCCTTCTGGCCCTTCACTTCTTCTCCTCCAATGGCGGCTCTCAATTCGTTCTTGACGATCCAATGGCGGCTGCTAAATTTTCTCTGTTCGGTCTCAAGCCTTCGCGATGTGTTCTGTGATGATATATTGCCACCCCTCTCCAAGATGATCGAGATCTATTATATATTTTTTTCGTGGCTCTTGGGTCCCCCTCGTCAATCATATTGTGTTCCTTTATATAATTCTTTTTGCAATCAATTGTGCCATCCCATAATATGTTTCCTTCCGAAAATAAATGTTGCCATCCTAGAATTCCTTAACCTCCAAGATTCTTTGATTCTTTTTTTTTCTTTTCTATTATTATTATTAATATTATTATTATTATTATTATTATTATTATTATTATTATTATTATTATTATTATTATTAGTAGTAGTAGTAGTAGTAGTAGTAGTAGTAGTAGTAGTAGTAGTCCGTCTTTGCTCGAACCAGGTGCTCGCGTCTTGATTATTTTTTTTATCGTTTTAAGCTCTTTTCTCACGAACACCTACAAAATAATAAAATAAATAAATTACAATAAAAATGACTCAAAACGAATAAAAACCTGACCAAATAATATACAAAATACAAAGGAAAAGAGATGTGTTTTGCAACACATCAAACATCCCCACACTTAAATCTTTTGCGTCCCGAAAAAGAATTATACAAAATCCCAAACAACATTTTCAACAAAGCACTTAACAAAAACGATAGCATCAAACAGGGTCAAAAGCAGGCTACGAAATCAACAAGCATAGCGGTTTCACAAGACTTACATCGTTCAAAAGGCTGACTAGTCAAGATGATACAATTTTAAAAACAAGGCCTACCTAGTCAAGCTTCACTTACCTTCAAGCAACCAACTATGCACAAGCAAGCACCCCTCACAATATCACTCATCTCTCGGTTATATATTTATTTGGAGTGAATCTTTCAAAACCGAACTATGAAGCAAAATTATCATAAGCTTGTACGTCAATCAAATTTCCACCAAATTGCTAACACTAACACAAATCAAGAGGACTTCGAAAGGGTAGGAAAGGGTTAAAGGTAGGTATTTTGTTGGGAAAAATTGGCTAAAAAGAAAAATAAGAGATAAACCGGATAAACGATGAATATATAAACTTTAACTCTTTGGTCCTCTCGACCCACAACCTTTATTCTATTTTTTTTTTCTCTCTCTTTTTCATATATTTTTTTTTCGATTTTTTTTTTTTGTCAGCTACTCTTTATGCTGATATATTTTTCTCTTTTATTTTTTCATTACATAAATATATACAATCCGGTAATCAATATAAAATAAAATGGGTGACAAACGAAAGGTTTAGGCTCAAAGTGGTTTCTAAAGGTATAATTGGTGAAACGGGTCAAATAACAAAATCAAACGAAAAGGTTAAACAAATGGGTAATCCTAATGCCTCTATCATATTTGTGTCAAGTCCAAGCTTATGGTCTCAAAATGCATCAAAACGTACAAGTTCTAAAATAATGCAACAAAGTCGGTATATCACACATGAAACGAAATATATAATGTTTTAAAGGCTCAAAACTCACTGTCATGTGGAAATAAGGGTTACCGATACTAACAAGTGCAAAACCAGTTAACCATCCAGCTTGATCCACTATCCCAGGCACCCCAAACATTTTATTTTAGAAAAACAACTCAGTCAAGCCTACTATCCCGCAACTTAAAGAAACATATGCTAAGACCCGTAAACCCGACAATCGACCCCGCTTTTAACCGACGTAATAAATTGAAAATGCTCGTTTACTACGCGCAAAAAGGATCGGGACTAACACCAAACAAACTTTTTTTTTTTTTTTTTTTTGACTCAACCTACAACTAAGCGAAATAAAAACGAAGTTTCCCATCCCCACACTTAGAAAGGCACAGTGTCCTCAATGTGCTCCAGGATACAACGCAGACTAAAAATAAAAATACAAAAATAAAGAAGATTTAAAAAAATATATATATATAACAACAAAATAATAATTGGAACGAACTCCCCTGGAATATGTGGCGATAGATCGCAGAAAGTGTCCCGTCCGTCCATCATCTACAACCGTATAGCATTTCCTTCGCGGCCATAGTCGAAATCCTGCAAAAATAGACTAAAAAGAAAATAAAAGTAAAATGACTCAATGACAAGTGAGACGCCTGTTTACAAAAAATAATTTTAAGATCGACCCCACCCAAATGGAGATTGAGTACGGGCAGGGGAGATCCAACAGTGAAAAAGGCCAAGGCAATCCCACATGACTCGATAAACAAAAAAAAAAAAAAAATTAACTATAAAAAAATAAAATAAAGAAGAATGAAAATAAAATAAAATAAAAATATACCTGGCGAATGATGATACAAAACTCTACACTTGGGTTTTAACCCAAGTTCAATCAGGTGGCTTCTCTTTTATCCACCCTTTATCCAACCCGTTTAATTCAGATCGTTCACCATTGTTCGTCAAAAAACGAATGGTGAATCTAGAATAACGTTTGAAAAATTCAAACGGGTCAGAGCACCTATTCTTACACTTACCTGGACCAAACCTTGTATGTGGCATATGATGTTGGTCCTTGTGACTGTGAACCCTCTCCTGTGATGGTGGCGGCACGGGCCGGCAATCCTGAATGTGCCAAGGTGGTTCGGTCTTTTTCTTCGTTACCACCTCTTCCTCTTTTTCCTCGTTTGGTGTATTGAACTCCGTTGTTGGCATCCCTGCAAGTAAAGTTTCTAAAAATAATAGATCGCCAACATGGTCAAATTCTCCTTCTTCGAGAGTTGGTAAATCTACCAACTCCTCACCAAACTCGTCCTCCCAAGATGGTATATGTATATCTTCATCTTCATCTCCCATCTTGTTCTCCTTCTCACTAACCTCTTCAATCAACCCGACATCTTCTTCAACCTCACTATCACTCAAAAGATCATCTTCAATGGGGTCTTGTTGGACCGGAGGTGGGACTTCTTCGTCCATTATTGTCTCCGGTGCTGGAGTGATATCATATGGTTGTAAGTATGGATTCTCCCCTTCATACCAATCTACATAGATCCTTGGTACTGAAGAGGCAAGAAAACTATCGGACTCCCTCCAAACAGGCTTATAGTGATTTTGCATTTGTGCGTATATGTCTACTTCATTGTTACCAGCCTGGTCGCGCTCTCTTATGTAGTCTGCTACAGTCTTTCTTCCACTAGCATCTGGCATCCTAAAAATCTCACTGCAAACAGACACTAAACAAACAAATCACGGCACCAGATAGAAAAGATATAATAGATAAAAATTTTAACTAAAAAGAAATAAATAATAAAATAAAGAAGAATAAAATTATCTACAAAATGACTAGATCCCCGACTCGGGTCGTCCTCGAAAGCGCACTGTGTCCCCGGCAACGGCGCCAAAAACTTGATGTGTGAAAATGTGTATTAAATAAATTCGGGCCAAGTTTTAAAAAATGGATAAACCCGCTAAACCACACACTAACGGCAAGTGCACCGGTCGCAGTGTAGCAGAGCAAGTAAGTCCGGAATATCGATCCGTGGACACAATGTGGCGACTCTCGGTACTAGACCTCTGTCGACTCCTAGCCTAGAAAATTGGATTTTTTTGTGATTTTTATTAATTAACTAATTACTAAAGCAAATAAACTAAAAGACTTAAATTAAAAGATAGCAGAGGATCACTAATGAGGAAATCAGAGATGGGAAAAGCAACCACCTAGGTATCGAATCCTACTAATGAAATTGGAACTGCCCCGGCTTTGGAAACTATGTTGGCAATCAGGATCTTATAATATTCACCCTTAGTATCCTAGTGGCTCCCGGATCATTTACCAAGACTGACCGAAAAGGAATCCTAAAGGCTACTAATCTCACTGATTGGTTAGATCACCTCTCGGTCTCACTAACTATGCTAAAGTACTCGCTAGACTGGTTTAGATTTCTCACTCTCCAATCACAATACACCCTAAAGTGCAAGGAGTAACCTGTAAAGTCAATCTATGACACAGATAAGCAAATAATACTAGAGAACCTAGGAAAACCTGATCTCTCAGCGTTTCTAGCCTAAACCTCTAACACCAAAGACAAACCTGACTACCTATCACCTCTCGGTCTCAAGAGTAGGAAGAATACTAATCACCTCTAAACTCCCAATTAATGTTCCTATGGAATTTAGGCCTAAACCCATAAAGTAAACTACAAGCACAAAGCAAGTAATTCTAACAAGTGTCCAAACATGAAAGACATTCACTAAGACACTCGTGGAACATTAAAAGATAATAAATTAGTAAAAAGTACGCACACACATCATAGAATCATAAACAAGTTTCTTACTAAAACATAAATCCAACTATAAAATCCAATACCGAAACATAAACCCAAAATCAAAAAGTCGTCATGTCAAACCTAGGTGGCCACTAATGTTTTAGCCAAACATAATTAGATTAAACAATAAAAACATAGGTTTAAGAAAAATAAAAGTTATAGTAATAATATTCATAAACACCAAGTCAATAAATATAAAAACTAAAACTTATTATAATCAAACCCGTTGGTTCAATTCTTAAACCCGTGCCTTCTGGCCCTTCACTTCTTCTCCTCCAATGGCGGCTCTCAATTCGTTCGTGACGTTCCAATGGCGGCTGCTAAATTTTCTCTGTTCGGTCTCAAGCCTTCGCGATGTGTTCTGTGATGATATATTGCCACCCCTCTCCAAGATGATCGAGATCTATTATATATTTTTTTCGTGGCTCTTGGGTCCCCCTCGTCAATCATATTGTGTTCCTTTATATAATTCTTTTTGCAATCAATTGTGCCATCCCATAATATGTTTCCTTCCGAAAATAAATGTTGCCATCCTAGAATTCCTTAACCTCCAAGATTCTTTGATTCTTTTTTTTTCTTTTCTATTATTATTATTAATATTATTATTATTATTATTATTATTATTATTATTAGTAGTAGTAGTAGTAGTAGTCCGTCTTTGCTCGAACCAGGTGCTCGCGTCTTGATTATTTTTTTTATCGTTTTAAGCTCTTTTCTCACGAACACCTACAAAATAATAAAATAAATAAATTACAATAAAAATGACTCAAAACGAATAAAAACCTGACCAAATAATATACAAAATACAAAGGAAAAGAGATGTGTTTTGCAACACATCAGGTATACCGCCCCATGATCACATTGTATTGAGAGTTAGCCGGGATGACCAGGAAGGTTACTAACACGGTCCGTTCCTTCCGTCCGTCCCCTATCGTGACGGGGAACGTTAGTTGCCCCAAAGGTTCGACGCTTTCTCCTGTGAACCCTCGAACAGGTCCTCTGGCAGGCTCAAGCATTCTCTGGTCCTCCGGGCGCATGCGCCGGAAGCATGGTTCGTATATAATGTCCTCCGAGCTTCCCGTGTCTACGAGGATTCTTCTCATGCTGTAGTCGCCGACTGCCGCTGAGATAACTAAAGCTTCCATGCTCAACATCCGATAATGAGGTGGGATTGTTATTGTTGCTTCCATCCAAGGCTCGATTCTTTCAAACGATCTCTTCCGGTCGTTCCTTGTTTCAAATCTAACCATGTTTATTTCCCATGGCCTTTTTCCTGCGGCTTTGTCTGTCCCGGCCGAGGACGGGCCCGGCTTGATATCTCTTACTAGGTGGGCTAGCTTTCCTGTCCTGACGAAATAATTGATCTGCTTCTTCAGCTGAAAACAGTCGTTTGTCTCATGAGCGTTTCCTTTGTGGTAAGCACAATATTTGGATTTGTCTTGGGACGGTGAATCTTTCATTGGGCGGGGGGTATTAAACTTCAGGTCTTCAGACTCCAGTATCTGGAGGGGTGTCTTTGTTAGGTCCGGGTACTCGAATTTAGGTCTAAACGAGCCCTCTCCCTTCCCTGCAAAAGTATCTTGTGACCTTTCAGACCTTCGCCTGTCATCTCTCCGATCTTCCCGTGTGTCATTGCGAGAATATGGGTGCCTTTCCGAGCGTCCCCTGTTTTTGTGGCCCTGGTGCTCCCTGGGAGCTTCTTGGCTCTTCCCTGCCTCTTGCTTTTTTCGTACAGCATGATTCATGGCTATGGACTTTTCTTGCTTCACGTAGGCCTTCGCGATAGTCATCATTTCGTCCATGGTCTGCGGATAGCCTGTGGGGCCGTGTAACTTTCGCAAAAGGCCGTCATCATTTACTCCCATGGTGAAAGCCGTGCATGCCAACTCCTCCGTTAGACCGGGGATCTGTAGTCTTTCTTTGTTAAAGCGGATTATGAAATGTTCCATTGATTCATTATCCCTTTGTCGGATGTGCATCACTTCATCCCTGTATTTCGTGTGTCTTCTCTGCTGGCTGAATTGCTGGGAGAAACCCTTTACGATCTCCCTCCAATTGGATACCGACCCCGTGGGCAGGCTGTCCCACCAGACCCGGGCCGCCCCAATGAGAGTCTGAACAAACATATGGCACCAAGCTGGCATGGGCCAATCTTTCGATCGTCCAGCCGACTCAAAAATGCTCAGATGATCGTCTGGATCACCTGTCCCGTCATATTTTCCCACAGTTGACGGTAGCTTCAGGTTTTGAGGGAGTGGTGCATTAGCTATCCGGGAAGTAAATTTAGAGTATGTGACCATTGCCGGGGGACGATAGGGGCGAGTAAGATCTTCATCATCCCCTTCTTCTTGATGGTCTGGGACCCGCGCGCGAGTCGTGTCTACCCGGCCAGGTTGTGTCGTATGGCTCAACGGTTGGGTGAGGGCTGGCGTGTCCTCGTAGGATAGCCTTGTTCCCGCCCCTTCGTAAGACACTCCTCTATCTTGTCTGGAAGTCTGGGTGCCATTCCCTAATCCCAAGGGCATGGATTGTGTAGGCGGGTACATGTAGGGAAAGCCATACGGGTTTGGGTTTCCTGCTACTGGAGGGTACATGTATCCGTAAGGGGGTATAGGCAGTTGCAGGAAGTATGGCTGATTTCCAGGAGTTATTAGGGAATACATCGGCATTGAAACGGGCGCCAGGGACGCGTTCATAGCAGCCGAAAAAAGTGGTAAGGTTGACGCAGCCATCATCCATGAAGTGGTTCCCGGAGCGGAAGAGACCCCCATCATTGCCATGGGCGTCGTGATTGGTTGCAAGTATGTGCTAGTTGGGATTGGTCCGATGAAAGGTAGCGCGGAGGGGACCGGTGTTACAGAAGGTGTGGGCCGGGACCCGCCTTGCGTCCCCCGGGGGGATGTGAACCCCGGGGGTTGTTCCATCAGAATCTCTTCGTCGACATGTTCCGGTGATTGACGGTCCTCTTCCGGCCTTTCCTGAGCTCCAGACGTGATTCCGCGCAGAGATGTATTGTTGGTCGTCATTTTTTTTTGTGAGTAGAAAGAATGCCTTTCTGCCTTGTTTCCGTCCCACGGATGGCGCCAATGAAGAAGTAAGAACCTAGTGGGGGTACTCTGAATCTTCTATCTGATGCAGAAAAGGGAATTCCTTCCAACTCGTCTCGAAATAATAAGTATGAAGCCTGTAAAACAGAACACCGTTAGGACTCGCCACAGGATTGGGGGTAACCCTGTGACCACCCTCCGGCGTGAGAATAAGTATCTGTTTGGTGTAAGAGATAATGTTTATATAAATTGAGTATAGAAATTGTATATTCTGTCTTTTACCTTTACTCCTCCTTTTATAGTTGTTCTTTTGCCTATCGAGGGGAGACAATCCTTGCATGATTGTTTCCTCGCTGAATTAGCCTTTTGACCAGCTCCTTATTTAATACGTTTGACCTGTGTTGACTGGTCTAACTTTGTAGAGTCGGTGGGCTTTCTATTGTTTGGGCTTATGGTTTTGAGGTTTGGGCCAGGTTTGTCTGGGCCATACCTCGTCAGTGTGGAATTGTAGAATTGTAGAAATATAGAATAATCCAAGTAATGGGTCAAATTTGGTAGAATGTTGTAGAAATATAGAATAACCCATGGAACAGGTCATTCGGATAGAAATGAAACGGAAAAAGTTTTCATCTCTAACGGAGGTAGATTGGAATGTTGTATGTACTTAGTTGCAATAACTTAGTTGGGGATACATGTGTTATGTGACCTACGGGACAACTTATATACTAAGACCGTGTGAATGATTCAATTTAACAAGAAAGGAAAATTTTGCATGAAATGATAAAATGGGGTTTTGTATGTATGCCTAAATGGAAAAGAAGTAAAACCCATAATTTAAACTATAAATAGAATGAATAGATAAAGATAATGACTGAAAGTCATAAATTAGTAGGAAGTGGAAGTTCACTGCATAAAGTCAAACAGCTGAGACTTTGGGAAGTAACAAATAAAATGTAAAGATCATATGTAAGAATGTTAGATGTGTAACTTAGTTTTGGTGACGTAACAGGAATTCTATCAAAGAATTCTAGATAGTTAGACGTGTAAGGGAAAAATTTTGCATGGACTAATGGAATACAATTGTTATGAATGCAAAATATATGTCTACCTAATGACTTTGTAGATACGAACGGTCGAATTTTGGATATAGAGAAATCTATGGGATGGGTGATATGATGTTAACAAGTTGGAACTTGTCTTGTGACTGAACTAAACCAAGCTAGGTATGGCGTGGACTTGTGAAGGAGGAAGTCAATCCGACATATGGATGTTGGTTAACATTGCGAAAAGAAGGTTAGTAAATTTGGTCATTTTGTGATTGTTAGGTAGGAAATTGGTATGTTGAATAATACCCCGTAAGAATGAATGATAAATTCAAGTATGATATAGTTTGGGAAGTTTTGACTTTTGAAGGTCAAAAGATGAATGAATTTCTTTTTCTTAGACTCAGTATTGTTAAGCAATGGGTGTCTATAGTGAGCAGTGCATGAAATGAACTAACAAACAAATTAGCATGATTAGAATGGCTCTGAAATTTACCAAAAAAGGTTGGGGTGTATATGGTAGATGTACCAATTCAGTAGTGCCTATGGAATTATCCCTAACTCTCAAGTTAAGTGAGAATGAATGGGGAATAAATTAGTAGATATGTTATGAAAATGATAACCATGATTTAAGGTTTGGGATATACGTATGTATATAGTCTAACTAACTACATGGTTGAAGGGACTAAAAAGGAATGCTAATAGTGGAATAATATAGTAACCCCGTGATGGACGCCTTGTGACTAATGCAGGAATGAATGGCTAAGTAGGATTTATGGGTTAAATATGTAACTAATCAATTTATTGTGTTTAATAAATGTGATAGGCCTCTTGTAATATAAGATCGTAAGAACAAAACATACAAATATATATGTTTTGTCACGAGTAAAGTTATTTTTATAGTCTAATGTGGGCTTGCGACATGGCATGAAACCTTGAATGAAACAAGAGATTAAATAAGTAAGTGGAAATGATGTTGGCTAACAATTTAGCATTATGAAAGAATCTTAGCTTTGATAGACTAGAATGAATGCCTAAGGATAATAATGTCAAGGAATTCGAAAAAAAAATGCCTAGTGGATACATGGTAAATAGTATCGCACCACATACTTACGCATGTGTGTGTGTGTGCGCGCTCTAATTAAGCTAGTTTAATAAGTAAATAAATAGTAGAGAATTCATGGTATGGTAGTAATGAAAGAGGTTTCGGGGACGAAACCTTCTTTAAGGGGGTAGACTTGTAACACCCCGAAAACCCACTTCAATTAATGACGTTAATAGGCGGGGTTAGTATATATAATATCGAGTTAAGAGATTGTAACTTGGAGGGTGGAATATGTCATTTACCCAAAGTTCATAATTAAAATTGTAAAACAAAATAAAAACACACATTTAGTGTGTGTTATGGTCGACATCATGGAAGAGGAGAAATGGGCTCCAACCCTAATTCAACTACCAAGCTCAATCTAGCAAGAATACAAAGGGGAAATCGATGCATTAACAAAAAATGGACCATCTAAGGTCGATTGAACACAAAGGATAGGAATGATGGACTCAAGCATGGGAGGCTAATGGGTCAAGATGAGGCAAGCACACAAGCATGAACTTGGAGGACTTAAGGTAAGTGATTCCCGAACTTAACTTGCATTAGGATATCAAATTTATATGTTCATGAAGTATGGGAATCTCGAAGGAAACAAATAACTAATGGTTGTGCCAAGGTAAGAAACGTGGTAATGGGTCAACCATAGACTTGACCCATGCTTGGTTGCATATAGAGGGGACAAACGAGACATGTTAATTTATATTGGATGATGTTTTATTGACTTAACATAAGTTAAATGAGTGAGCAAATGGGAAGCCATTAGGCGTGGTGCCTAAAATCTCTTAACGGGTCGAAATGGACTTGCATATATGGATAAATATATATAAATGTTAGAAACCGAATGGGATGATAAAATCTGTCCTTTGAGGCTTCAAAAAGTCTAAGGTTACGTGTATATTGCTTTGGGGTATCAATATCTTTGATTTTGTGCGAAAACCCCAAAGTTAGTAGCAAAACCGGTCATGGGCGCAAGGTCAGAGCATGTCAGAGCACCTTGCGCTGGTGCCTTGCCAGCTTGCGCTGACATTCTGATGTGGTTAGACAGGGGGCGCAAGGTGGCCAGCGCACCTTGCGCTGGTGTGCACCAGCTTGCACCCCCCACTAGGCCATTGTTCGTTTTTCGTGTATTTTGATGTTTAGCTTATACGCGCAATCCGTATTCGCGTCTAACGCTTCGGCAAGCGTTGTTGGACTTTGTGAATGCTAGGTATGGGTGTAGGAAGTAATAGGAATGTCGGATTTGCAAATATGACATAAGTACGGAATGATGCGTGTGTATGTAATTAAATTGATATGTGTGTATATATGGTAACAAGTACCGTAAGTAGATTTGTTATGCTTTTGTAGATTGAGTAATGTGATGTATGTATGGGTACTTATACCCGAGTTTGTGTGAGAGTTTATGTATGTAAAGGTTGGTCATTATGTGTAGATTGAGTATAGGATTGGAAACGTCATGTTTGTCCTAGTGAATACCTGAAGGAAGAATAACATGATGAGTCAAGATAAGTTGTGTGGGGGAATTGTACGCATGCATGTATTGTAGTATTATTAATCCTTTATTATGAGAATGGTAATAAGGATGTAGGTATGTAAGTATGAATGCTTAGAAATTGGAGGTTTGGATCCGGATATCAGACCCGAACTTGCAAAAGGCGTTTGAACTGGATCAATGAGTATTGTTGGATGTTATTTCCACATTGTTAGTAAATTGCATGAAGTCGCTTAACAAACTAACGAAACAGTTATGTGGTGATTGCAGGTTGTCTTGTCTACCTAGTAAAGCAAGGGAAGGATAGAGATCGAGCAAGGGCGCAGATTATACGTGGTCGCAGACACGTAACCAAATAAGATGAGTTGTGTTGAACGTAATAAGAAACAATAAAAGATGCAACACCTAAAATAGCTCTTAGATATGGTTCCAAACATTCGAAAGTGTTTTTATAAAGCAAGAAATTTTCTAGTTCGTAATTCTGCTGCGTATTTTCAATTAAAATGGTTTAGGGTGTTACATCACCATCCGGTGTAACCAGGGGACCGATAAGGAGACCGGTTAATGTCCGGTCCAGTTCTGAAAACATTGATAAAAACCCATTTATGTAGGACTGCAAACGAACCGAACAAACATGGACAAAGGCATGTTCGTGTTTGTTCATTTAACTTTAACTGAACACGAACACATAATCGAACACATTTTTGTGTCTGTGTTCGTTCATTAAGAAATTTGTTATGTTCGTGTTCGTTTATGTTCATTTAAAACCTAAATGAACACTTCATGAACGAACATAAACGAACATTCACGAACATGATAAATGTAAACGATTTTGTATTACTGAAAACCCAATTCCTATTTGGTTATATGCATACAAGTAGCTAAAGCTTAATTTGTGTTTATATTCATATAAATATTAACACTTATATAATTAATAGACTTAAACGAACATAAATAAACAAATATAAAAAAACGTTCACAAAAATAAATAAACGAACATAACGTCTGTTCAGGCCTACATTGTATTAAAGTTTACACAATAAAAGGACCCTCTATGTTCACATTGTATTATTTTTATTAGTATCTTATCTTATGGTTTTTTACAAGTTACCTAATCTTATTTAGAGGGTAGGGGTGAGCAAATTTTGGTTTGGTTCGGTTTTTACATATAACCGAAACCGATAACCGAAGTTCGGTTTTAGGAAAATCCATAACCGAAACCGTTCGGTTGTGTCGGTTTGATTACTTCGGTTAATATGTAACACCCCAACCAATGGCGGAATCATCGAGGTGTCACGTAGTGACGATTGTTCAAAAGCTCATGGTACTAAAATTTAAATATTTGATTATTTAATATTGTTTTACAACATGTGAAAATAAATACATGACAACAAAAATAGAGATAGTTGATTGATTTAATCTAAGTCCAAAGTTCTATGTGAAGCGTCAAGCAGGTTATCCTGAAACATGCATGAAAATAAATTTTGTCAACATATGATGTTGGTGAGTATTACCTAGCTTTGTACATATAGTATAAGTTTGAAAAGCGGTACAATTCATGTGTCTAGCATCACCAAGGCATTATGTAAACACATAAGTAACCAAACAAGACAAGATCAAATGTAAAGTTGGTATGGTAAAATTGATAATGAGCACCCTAACACGTGTCAAGTCTAAAAGAGCACCATAACATAAGTTATGTCTAAATGAGCACCGTAACATAAGTTACGTCTATATGTAAAGAGCACCATAACATAAGTTATGTCTAGATGTATGATTTTGTACGTAAGCTACATTCATGTTCAAACATAAAGCACAAAGATAAACAAGACACGTATATGAATTGTAAATGAAAAAAATGTACATGTAAGTGAATGTGCAAGTTTTGTATACTTGTGCATGAATCACCCCAAAAGTGTAAAAACGAAAAAGGGGATAAGTAATACTCACCTTAGCAAGGTGTTAAGTCTTGTGGAATTGAATAAGTGTAATCCAACGTTGCCAAGTATCACCCTATGTTTAAGGTAATAAATGAGTTTAAGTCTTTCTAGTCTACAAGTATTTCTAGGGTTCCTAATTTGGTGATAGGCATTTGTTTAATTGTTAACTTAGAAAAATTATTAATGAACTAGTATATAAAAGAAATTTGAAAAATAATTAAATAAAAAGACTTTTTGTAAAACTTCGGTTAAGGATGGTTATATTATAATATAGTAGATATGAAAATAATTTTTATAAAATTATTTTCTTAGTAATTGAATATATAGTATATTTATATTTATTTGTCAAAATATAATTTTAATATCTAAAACTATTAAAATTAATGAAATATCAAATTAAAATTTGTATTTCCGTTCTAAATAAACAAAAATAATTTATGTAAAATTTTGGTATAAAAGTATTGAAAATTAAATTTATTATGATTTATTTATGATTTAAAATAACAAAAATCAATTAAAAATATGAAACGAACGATTTTTCTGAAATAAAAATTATTTCTGAAATGCCTTTTGATCTACAAGTTTAGAATAATTTTTGTGGAATTTTATAAAATCGTTTAGATATTTTAATAGAATTTTAAAATTATAAATAAATAAAATTGTAATATTTATAATATATAAAATAAATGATTTTTGAAAAAACTAAAAATTGTATAATAGACTTTATCAGTTGTAAATCATAAAATAATTTTTGTAGAATTTATACGTCAGATTAAGTATTTTAAATATATTAAAGAGTTTATTAATCAATATATTTATAAAAAGGGAAAAAGAAAATCTGAAAAAAAAAATGAATGTTTCTTCTGTATAATGGTTGATTAGGGTTTATTATAAATTACAAAAAAAATAAAAAAAGGGTGTTGCTTGTGTTCGAACACCAGGCCCCAAGCCAATTCAATGTTTAACATAAGGCTGACCACCATCTGATCTATGTGTCAGTTGGTGTTCTGTTTGATTCAGAATCGTTTAAATCCAATTATATGGCATAGTCATCTTCCCCAATTATTAACATGAGAACCCTAGATTTTTCAATTAAACAAATTAGCGATCAATAGCCACAGGGATGTTAGGGTTATTGATCGGCTGAATATGAAGAACGAAACCATAAGTTTAATTGGAACTTACAGAGCCTGATTGAAGCAGGAACACGAGTCAACGCAAAAGTCAAACGCGAGCAAATTCACGATCAATTACGAAGTCTAAACAGAAATTGAGGGTGATGGTTTTGTTTTCGGCACCTTGGAATGGTCTGAGAGGGTTCAATTTATACTATAACATTCGAATTGGATGATTTGGAAAGTTTGACCTCTCATTTAATAGGAACGCGTCTAGAGGCTTCGATTTGGGATGATTATACGTAATTGGTAGCTGGCATTGACGAGGATGGTTGTTTTACTCCTGAATCAATAACGATTGTTTCCAAATATACACTAAGGCGCGTCAATTTTTGAATCAAAAGTGTCGGTTATATGGGTTTTGATTTTCTTGATTTTGACCAAAGGATTTTGATTATGTATTTGTATTATTTGTTTCTAAAATTACCACGAAACACTAAAGTGGCGTAGTGGTTGTGTTGAATGTGTTAAGGTTTGGGCCGGCTTGGGCGCGGGTTCGAGTCCCGGCCCAAGCATATATTTTTTTTAGCTATGCAGAAAGGGAAGAGGTGGAATGGGCTAGCTGTTGGGCCTGGTGATGTGGGTTGGATTTGAGCTTAGTGAGTTGGATAAACTTAGTTGGGTTGGGTTAAGTTAATGGATTTAGGATATATGGTTTATTTAGTATAATGTTTAAAACTAACATTGTTGTTGTTATTATTATTATTATTATTATTATTATTATTATTATTATTATTATTATTATTTATAAAAGAAAATAATTTTTCTCAATTACGACAACGATTCGAGTAGATGTAAATTCATGAAAAGAGGGGGACTAGGGTCGGACAAAAGATAGAATGAAAGGTGACGGATGTCACAGCATCACCCACTTTTAGAAATTTCGTCCCGAAATTCTTTCAAGTAGACGTATGAACAGGGTTCTGGGTACTCGAGTAAATGTTATAGTGAGTATGGTCAAGTTTAATGAGAAAGAGAGCTTTGGGTAGCGTGATAACCTAATTTTAATGGACTTTAATGTTAGATATAATTGGATTAAATATATCTAAGGATCATTACTAGTGGTCAAGACCCAAAGTACTAGGCCTTGAAGATAAAAGTTAGGGTGGTTGGAAGGAATATCTTAGACTATGAATCGACGTTTTTAACTACCAAGAGAATTGGGGTTAGTTCCTGGTCTAACTTCCAGTCTCATTTTTAATGCATCATTAGTGTTTATATATAGGGTGTACCGCAGCTAACCCACCACACCTTTGATACATTGAAAACGTACTGGACGCCTACCAAAAACCCTAATAGAATTTCACACCACCTTAATGTACCTGTAAATTCATGATTACGTTCCGGACCGGAATCATCAATTTACCTTACATTAGGGTTTTATGTCCTTCTATGAACCTAATCTAACAACACATTAAAGCACATAAGTTTCACAAGAAGATAACACAACAAACACGTTGGGTTACAATGAGACGCTATCAGCGCAATGAGACTATGTAATAATGAGATCAATTACATTGGTTTGCAACGACTTGCAAGCATAACAAAATTTAAGTATGAGCTACCACTCATCCGGGGAGCCCTTTAAGTGAAATGTTTGTCTGAGTTGAGTGGATAAATGTTGTAATTGTCTTTCATAGATCACCATGCAAATTGATAATACACACATGCAAGCAAGTTTGTAATTACGACAACCATTAAGTATAAGTGTTATCTTAGTTGACTATAATAGTTCATATTTGGCCAGCCATGTTTACGAGTATCATGAATAATTAAATGTTCAAAGAAAGTCAAATTAAGAAAAATCAAGTTTCATATAACAAAAATTATGTTTTTAGCAAAGTTCTGTAGGATCAAGTATCAAGTTTTTTTTTATAGTTTGATTTTCATGGAAATCAAGTCCAAATGTTTTAATAAAATGTAAGGTAGAGTCCTAAATTTCTACGATTAATATAAATGGAACCAAATATGATAAATTTCCAACCTGCGTTCGTACATAATAGTATGCAAGGAAATTTCTAGATGTTATATGCTTATGAGTACGACACAATTGGGTACAAAATGATAATAGGATCAAGAAAATGAAAACACAAGTATTGGATTCTCGAGTCTTAAGAAGATTCCATCCATGGCTTAGCCAGTGGGGTTGACGCCATCCTGACCAGTTGCTTCGTTGATGTTGATATTGAAAGCTCATCCATGTGCCACCTGGTTTACATTAATCAATTCAGGGCATCGATGTCGCATGTGGTTAGGGTCTCCACAATTATAACATGCCCGGCCGTTAGTAATCGGCAGTGGTTCCTGGGCAGCTATTTGATGATTATCTTGTGTCCTAACCATTACACGACAAGTAGTGGCAAAGTGTCCAAACCTTCCACATCTAGTGCATTGACGACATGGAAAATTTGCAGGGTGATGATACTTGCAAGTGTTGCATTGAGGATGGACTCCCATGTAGGCTTTCTTGATAGGAGGTTGAGTCACAGGATTCACAACAGCATGGTTCTGATTATCGCCCATTCGTTTCTTAGAGTTCGAAGAAGTAGTGGCGGCCTTTGCTAAAACAGTCTTAGATGGTTCAACGACATGGGTGGTTTTCTCAGCAGACGTCTTGGTGCCCTTCCTAACCAAGTTTCCTTTCCTTACGTGTTTGTCTGTTAAAGTGGCTGCGAGCTGAATTGCTTCTTCTACCGTAACGGGTTTGCTACTAGTGACAGTATCTTGAATTAGATCAGGTAAACCCTCAATATACTTCTCAATTGCTCAGGATAGCGGGGTAACCATATGAGGAACAAGTAGGCTGAGTTCATGATATCTGGTAGTATACACTAGGTTTTCTCCACTGTCTTGTTTCAGCTCATAAAATTCACCCTCTAACTTTTTGATTTCATTTCTAGGGAAAAACTTTGCAATCATCAACTCTTTAACTTCCTCCCAAGTCAGTGCTAAAGCAACTTCAGTGCCCCGGTTGCGTTTTTCGCCGTTCCACCAAGTTAATGCCTCTTTTTGAAGGACACTGGTGGCATAGCGAACGCGGAGTTCGTTAGGACACTCGCTGTTCACAAAGGTGTTCTCCATGCATTTGAACCACTAGAAAAGGCCAGTAACACCCTCCACACCAGTAAATTTTGTGGGGTTGCAGGAGTTAAAGTGTTTGAAAGTGCACCGAAATTGAGTCGTGCCTGTGTTAGCACTGTTACTATTCTGGGTTAACTCACTGACAAGGTTGGGGATCACTGCAGCAATTTGCTCAGCGACTAAAGATGCGAGGCGACGATCAGAACGTTGTCCAGAAGCACGAACAGTGCGTTGGCTGGCATCACGGAGCATGCGGCGAGCAGACATCTATGAGGCAGTCAATGAATAATCATGAGATTATAAAATGTAAGTGTATAACTGTATAGATGATTATGAAAGTATGAACTTATAAGCAATATACGAAAATCATGAAATACAAAATATTGTATATGAAACGAGAGAGTATTATTGAAAAACTTGCATAAAATGCTTGGAGTGCCCTTGTCTAGCTGTAAAGCCCAACAAGAACGTTGACTTTTCAAAGGAATTGAACCCAATGGTGATCAAAGAAGACATGCTTTAGCCTATAAGTGGACAACACTCCAGGAATCCCCAGGTAAGCATAACAGGTCCGTTATTGGATTTATGCGCTATGCTTGCCTATGCCAGAAAACCCAGTGTACAGGCATCCACCCTTCCAGATTGCACGTGTTCCATCACACTCATTAAAGTTCAACAACTTTGAAGGAGCAAAATAAGAGTAGGCATTATGCCTAAGAGTGTCTTCATGAAATGTACTGCTCCCGCTCCATGATGATGTAGTCTTTCCACTCCTTGTAGGACACCATCTCTATACACCATGATGAAAGATGATGAGAAATGGGGAAGAAGGGAAAGATAGAGGAAGGAAAGTAGAGGGAAATGACGGGTAGGGTAATTTAGGAAATATTATGCATGAAAGTTGAAGTCCGGTTATAGTCTAGGCCATTTCATCTAATAACCTAGTTCCCTATAACCATAGCTCTGATACCAATCTGTAACACCCCAACCGATGGCGGAATCATCGAGGTGTCACGTAGTGACGATTGTTCAAAAGCTCATGGTACTAAAATGTAAATATTTGATTATTTAATATTGTTTTACAACATGTGAAAATAAATACATGACAACAAAAATAGAGATAGTTGATTGATTTAATCTAAGTCCAAAGTTCTATGTGAAGCGTCAAGCAGCTTATCCTGAAACATGCACGAAAATAAATTTTGTCAACATATGATGTTGGTGAGTGTTACCTAGCTTTGTACATATAGTATAAGTTTGAAAAGCGGTACAATTCATGTGTCTAGCATCACCAAGGCATTATGTAAACACATAAGTAACCAAACAAGACAAGATCAAATGTAAAGTTGGTATGGTAAAATTGATAATGAGCACCCTAACACGTGTCAAGTCTAAAAGAGCACCATAACATAAGTTATGTCTAAATGAGCACCGTAACATAAGTTACGTCTATATGTAAAGAGCACCATAACATAAGTTATGTCTAGATGTATGATTTTGTACGTAAGCTACATTCATGTTCAAACATAAAGCACAAAGATAAACAAGACACGTATATGAATTGTAAATGAAGAAAAATGTACATGTAAGTGAATGTGCAAGTTTTGTATACTTGTGCATGAATCACCCCAAAAGTGTAAAAACGAAAAAGGGGATAAGTAATACTCACCTTAGCAAGGTGTTAAGTCTTGTGGAATTGAATAAGTGTAATCTAACGTTGCCAAGTATCACCCTATGTTTAAGGTAATAAATGAGTTTAAGTCTTTCTAGTCTACAAGTATTTCTAGGGTTCCTAATTTGGGGATAGGCATTTGTTTAATTGTTAACTTAGAAAAATTATTAATGAACTAGTATATAAAAGAAATTTGAAAAATAATTAAATAAAAAGACTTTTTGTAAAACTTCGGTTAAGGATGGTTGTATTATAATATAGTAGATATGAAAATAATTTTTATAAAATTATTTTCTTAATAATTGAATATATAGTATATTTATATTTATTTGTCAAAATATAATTTTAATATCTAAAAATATTAAAATTGATGAAATATCAAATTAAAATTTGTATTCTGTTCTAAATGAACAAAAATAATTTATGTAAAATTTTGGTATAAAAATATTGAAAATTGAATTTATTATGATTTATTTATGATTTAAAATAACAAAAATCAATTAAAAATATGCAACGGACGATTTTCTGAAATAAAAATTATTTCTGAAATGCCTTTTGATCTACAAGTTTAGAATAATTTTTGTGGAATTTTATAAAATCGTTTAGATATTTTTATAGAATTTTAAAATTATAAATAAATAAAATTGTAATATTTATAATATATAAAATAAATGATTTTTGAAAAAACTAAAAATTGTATAATAGAGTTTATCATTGGTAAATCATAAAATAATTTTTGTAGAATTTATACGTCAGATTAAGTATTTTAAATATATTAAAGAGTTTATTAATCAATATATTTATAAAAAGGGAAAAAGAAAATCAGAGAAAAATGAATGCTTCTGCTGTATAATGGTTGATTAGGGTTTATTATAAATTACAAAAAAAAATAAAAAAGGGTGTTGCTTGGGTTCGAACACCAGGCCCCAAGCCAATTCAATGTTTAACACAAGGCTGGCCACCATCTGATCTATGAGTCAGTTGGTGTTCTGTTTGATTCAGAATCGTTTAAATCCAATTATATGGCATAGTCATCTTCCCCAATTATTAACATGAGAACCCTATATTTTTTAATTAAACAAATTAGCGATCAATAGCCACAGGGATGTTAGGGCTATTGATCGGCTGAATATGAAGAACGAAACCATAAGTTTAATTGGAACTTACCGAGCCTGATTGAAGCAGGAGCACGAGTCAACGCAAAAGTCAAACGCGAGCAATTCACGATCAATTACGAAGTCTAAACAGAAATTGAGGGTGATGGTTTTGTTTTCGGCACCTTGGAATGGTCTGAGAGGGTTCAATTTATACTATAACATTCGAATTGGATGATTTGGAAAGTTTGACCTCTCATTTAATAGGAACGCGTCTAGAGGCTTCGATTTGGGATGATTATACGTAATTGGTAGCTGGCATTGACGAGGATGGTTGTTTTACTCCCGAATCAATCACGATTGTTTCCAAATATACACTAAGGCGCATCAATTTTTGAATCAAAAGTGTCGGTTATATGGGTTTTGATTTTCTTGATTTTGACCAAAGGATTTTGATTATGTATTTGTATTATTTGTTTCTAAAATTACCACGAAACACTAAAGTGGCGTAGTGGTTGTGTTGAATGTGTTAAGGTTTGGGCCGGCTTGGGCGCTGGTTCGAGTCCCGGCCCAAGCATATATTTTTTTTAGCTATGCAGAAAGGGAAGAGGTGGAATGGGCTAGCTGTTGGGCCTGGTGATGTGGGTTGGATTTGGGCTTAGTGAGTTGGATAAACTTAGTTGGGTTGGGTTAAGTTAATGGATTTAGGATATATGGTTTATTTAGTATAATGTTTAAAACTAACATTGTTATTATTATTATTATTATTATTATTATTATTATTATTATTATTATTATTATTATTATTTATAAAAGAAAATAATTTTTCTCAATTACGACAACGATTCGAGTAGATGTAAATTCATGAAAAGAGGGGGCCTAGGTTCGGACAAAAGATAAAATGAAAGGTGACAGATGTCACATAATATGTCAGTTATCGGTTCGGTTTCGGTTATGTTCGGTTAATAACCAAACATAAAACTTATGCAAAATTATAAACTTAAAATAGTTAGTAAAGTATTTTGAACATTTTTCAAGAATACAAATATATATAAAAATGCAAGAAAAATACGTGAAATACCCATGAAATAAATAAAATATTCTTTAAATATATGGATATACATGAAAAATAAATGAGTTACATAAAAAATATATTTCAAATACATAGATATACATGAAAGATACATGAAATATACCGAAAATACATGAAAATATATTCCAAATATATGGATATATGTATGAAACATAATTAAGTATATAACTATCGGTTCGGTTTCGGTTATATTTCAGTTACGGAAGAGGGGAAAACCGTAACCGTAACCGATTGGTTAATTCGGTTTCAGTTATTTTCGGTTCGGTTCAATTTTTTTTTATTATCGGTTTTAATATGCTCACCCCTATTAGTGTATGTGTAGTGGTGGAGGGTTATGGGGGGTTATGTGTATTAAAATATTAAAAAGTAATAAAAGGGGCGTTATGGGGGGTTATGGAAAAAGAGGGTGTAGTGGGAAGGTGGGTTATAAATGATTAGGTAATCATTGTTTAATTATTATTTTTTATTTAAATAATAATATTAATAAAAGTAAAAATAATAATAAATAAGAAAATATAGGCCAAGCGTTTGAATTTCAAATTTTCCCTCCCAAACGTTTGAATTTCAAATTTTCAAATTTCCCCCCAAACGTTTGAATTTTAAATCCCCCCCCCCCCCCCCAAACGTTTCCCCTCCCCCCAAACGTTTAAATTTCAAACGTTTTCCCCCCCAACCGTTTTCATTTCTACCCCTATAAATATAAGACCAAAACTCAATCTCAGTCACAACTCTTCCTCTTCCTCCTCCTCAATGAAAGATATGGGTGGCGGTTATGCTTACCTCCTCTTACTCCTCCTCCAGATGAGGATTTAACCGAGGAGGAGTTGGTGTGGGTCCTTGATTATGCCATGGCTGAGCGGGAATTCAACCTTCTAAGGTTGTCGGCACCCACCCCCGGTGTAGCGAGATTACACCCACCCCCCACTACCAGGTTACACCCTCCCCTCTTCCTCGTGAGCCATATGAGGAGGAGTTAGAAGCTGCTAGGGAGATTATGGAAGAAGAACGCTTCTCCTACTACTCGAGAGCAACTTTTTCTCCTTGCCGGTTCCCCTCGGATGCGAGGTCAGATGGTCGCGATAGCGACCGTTTCGTGTCACCTCTGTATTATACGCTGGAGGACTGGGACAATTACTCCCCGTAGAGGGGGGTTTAGGTTTTAATATTATGTGTTTGTGTAATATGTTTTTATACTAGCATATAACCCGCGCGTGTTGCGGCGCGCTAATCGGTATAAGCCCGCACGTTATGGTGGGGACGCAATGGGAATGATGCTAGTATCGACTTTGTTGCGTACAGTGTCGGCACATGCTATGCAAGCGAAAGAGAGAACTCGAAAAATTAAGTTGTATTATGACCAAAGCATTATGTAAACGTGTTATTAAGTCTTAACAAACATGAATAATGGAAAATTGATGTTTCATTATTATCTTTAAAAAATCTGCAATAATCATAACCTGCAAGTCTCAATTAACATATGTATAAGATTCTAAAAACCTGCATAAATCATATAATAAATCACAATAACTGACCCCGTCAACAAACAAGTGTCGAACAAGAATGTGAGGTGATGCAAACAACTACCTTAAAATTGCTCAGCATCTTTAAAGTTGCCGGATAGAAATACTGCAAAAAAAGAAAAAGAATACTATAATCAAATATGAATAAATTACTTAATACTCTCTAGACCATACAATCAGTAACTTCATAGGGAGGCTATCCGATGATGTGGTGCCATATGATATTAAATAATATATAAATAAAAAAGCACATTGTTGGAGGCTGACCGAAGAAAAACGAAAGCACGCATCAACATATAATATATTTTTTAAATTAGTTTTATGTTAACAAGGATCACATATATAAAACAGAGTTACATGGTCCATTCCATTTTACAAAAAAAAAAAAAGGATAAAGATATGTAGTGGATTAATCCTTAAGATCTAAAAACCTGAAGGCGCTAACTTTCACTGAGAATTCCCTTGAGTTTTATCCTTGCTATATCTCAATAGATAAACGGTAAATCAAATTATGGGACTTTGAAAAGCTCAATACTTAGTATGTAGAAGTACCTTCTTGATGAGTGAGTTGTTTCATTCCTGCAACGTCTTCTCCTGTCATCAAACATAAACATGGTATATATCAGGGGTTGATTAAGAACCAAAAAGGACGAATTCGTATTATGTTTTATCTTTAAAGGTCAGTAAAAATTAAATATATCAGGCCATGTGTTCTTTTTTATGAATATTTTTTTAAATGTTATTGTAATACACACACGCGCACACACACACATATATATGTGTAGTGAAGCGGGGATGTAGGGAAAATGGGTAGTTGGTTGAAACCAAGCACCTACTCTTGAACCACTTATACTAAATGTCACAATGAAAGTAAGAAACCTACTTAATCAAAAACCATAATAAACACCACCTATACTAAATGTCACAATGGTCAAGATTGGCGGCATTTAGGCTGTTAGGTGTAACAAAAGATGTCAAGCCAAGGTAAAACTCTTCTAGAACTCTAGGAAAAAGGTGGCACCTTCAAGGACACAAATAGATCTCCCTTGCCTCCATCTGTCCTTCAATTAGTATTTTTTGGGTTTTTCCTTATGGTGATAACAAGGAACACAAGTTATATTAATTTAACTGTTGTAAAGATATATTCAAAAGTATAACCCAAGTATAAAAATATAAGATTCACTATATGGACAAATGCATTATAAGGATATTTAGATACTGTTGTGACAATTCTATGAACATTACAACAAGGGAACCCATCCCTTGGCCGTAAATGTAATAGGATTACGGTTAATACAAAACTAACCTTGTGTTTCCATGGGCGAATAATTAAGGCTAGGTAGTTAAATGACAGAGGGCGCCTTTAAGATGCAAAGGCATCGCGTACCACATAGGCACAAGGCATACACACGTATCAAAAGGAGCGCACAATTAGTGAAAAATAAAAGCAGATGGGCTGAGAAAAGTATATCAAATCTAATAATAAGCAATTCCAAAATTCAAAATTAAACTAAGATCTTGATGTTTCTGGCAAAATTGAACTTTGCCAAAAACCTGCACACTCCACATACCTTGGCAAACTCTCCTCCCTCCCTCCCCTTCTAACCCCATTTCTCCTCCACCTCAGATTAGTATTGTGATATATTGTTCATTGCTTAAATTTTTAGATAGAAACAGAAGCCAGAGCCGCTCAAATAAAGAAGAAAGAAAACATTGTCGTGCAGCACCTAGGCGAGCACTAATTGACCACATAGTGTCCTACATATTTCATTATGCCATAAATCTGTTATTAACTATCCTTTCATCAAGTTCAAATTGAAAATAAGAATACAGACTTCATCATTAATATTCATAATGAATTTGTTTATTTCATTCTATCAATTCTTTCATGGCTTCTTCAAGTTAGGCAAATTCATATCTCCATATTAGTAATCTTTAATTTCAAACATATAATTCACAAACTTATGTGATCTTAATTCTTTTACATGAGTGAACTTGTTTCGTCATTGAAGAACCAAAAATAACCTAAAGGCACAATTTTATCAAAATTAAAGCTAATTGAGAGAGAGAGAGAGAGAGAGAGAGAGAGAGAGAGAGAAGCAAACTTTAATGTTAATGAGTGTGAGATCTCTTCTTTAATTTGCAGAAATTGTTGCTCCTGTGACAGGTTCCACAAATTCTGGAGATCCTTTTAGCCCCACATCAAACTTCTGTCTCATACTCAATCAAAACCCATCACCAAGATCATAAGATACCAACATAATAAAAAAATTGACTATATAAAATTAAACAAACTGTCACAGCATCTCCAAACATGTTAGAAACCTAAACTCAAAAGTAAAATGATCACACCTGCTGCTGAAGATGGCACTTGCGGTCTTGGAAGCGGAACTGAATAGATGTTCCCGAAATCTCGGTAATGGTGGCGGAGAGATTGGTTCCGAAAGGTCACGGGATAACAGATAGCTGACGGTGACGACAGTGGAGGTGGATGAAGTAGGACGACTGTGGTAGAGAAAGTGGGTAGAGATTGCATACGCGACGTATATGGCGGTTGAGAAAGTGGGTAGGGAGACGGATAATCGGTGACAGAACCAACCAAATCTATGGGCCTCACCACCACAAACCATACAATGAAACCACCCTACACATGACCTACCAAACACACCCACCACCGCCCAGCACCGGTTCAAACACCTCGCCTGCCACCACCAATCTTAAACCTGAAAAATTAAAAAACAAACAATCAAACACCAAACAACAAATAACAATATAAGAAGCTAAAAAACTGTACCAGAAAACAGAGTAACCGGACAAAAACACCGCAAAGAAACCGCCTTTTGAAACATCAAAAAACTTCATCAAGAATTCTGGACAAACACACCCTACCGAATTGATTTACCAAACATTTATTATAACACCATTCAACATACATAAAGATTTCTTATATTACCTCAAAAATAGACTGTTACATTGTAATAGGGCTGACTCGTTCTAAACTACCAAGTCATCAAGTTAATGGAACTACAATCGTATATTGTCATGTGAATAAGGTAGCACATTTGAAATGCGTTATCATCTTGTACTTTCACTATCTATGTAGAAAAAAAAAAAAAGCGTTTGTAGACACAGACTGCTAGGCACCCATTTACTATTTTGACCCAAATATTGTTCCAACCAGCATCAGTCGCCCGTCCACCTAAGAAGCAAGGCCTTTAGATAAATACTCATTTGTATAATCTTTGCAAGGTTAGAAGATTTAGTTACCCTACACCAAAATGTGCAATGGACCCTGCCCATAAAAAAAAAAAAAAAAAAGAAAGAAAGAAAGAAAGAAAATGTATCAGGGCATCAAGCTTTTTATAATAATATTGCTTATTGTGTTTAAACGAGTTGACGCTACCCGCGCGTTGCAGCGAGATGTTGAATATGAAAGTATTTAGCTTGTGGATTGTTAAATAAATATAGTAAATAACAAATTTCTTAAAGCGTATAAAAATCAAATGGGTTAGTTCGCCAACCATTAAGGTTACACATACAAACAAACTTATGTAACCAATTTGTGTTGAGTAAAAGTTATGATAAGATTGTATTGTTAGTAAAAGGTTCACAATTGTAATTGCTATATTTGTTAAAAATAAATTATATAATTATTAAAAAATGACAAGTAACTTAAATGGATTGTGTTTCACGGGTACCTCAGTTGGTGAATGTACCGAGGATTCATCTTGGGGGTCCCGAGTTCGATTCCCACGAGGGACAAAATGAGAAATGATGGATGACTCATGGCCTATGGTCACGAGTTCGAGTCCTGATCTCGCCCGGGTTTTACCAGTCCTTCACCGTCGTGCCTACGGGCGGGTGAGAGGTTGGGTTTTCCCCAGTTTCGGGAACTGCATGGGCGGGTCTGACTACGCCAGCCGCCTGAGGTACGTATGGGCCCTCTATTGGGTTGGTCGTGGGGTCTGTCCATAGTGTGGGGACTCCCCTGGGTAGTCGGGCAGAAATGCTTATTGGCCGTTAAAAAAAAAAAAACTTAAATGGATACAATTTAAAATATTTTTTATATCCAAATGCATTAAGTAACAACCATTAATGTTTTTGATATATGTATGAATTTAAATTAAAATTAGATGTATGTACAACTTTTTTGTTGTGTTTCCAGAATCAAACAATGATGAATGTTTAAAAACAAACAAATTCACACGGTAATATCAAAACTATGGACCCATTATCGTCTCTCTCTAAAGTCCTCCATCATACTCTCTCATATCTCCATCCTCCTTTATCCATGCGCTCCCTAATATCCATCCACTTGATAAAACCATCCGAGCCCTTTCTTCTTGTAGAAGCGTGATGGTGTACTAAACCGGTACCAAAAATGTTGTTTTTTTGGAAAATTGCATGGTGGTCGAAGGAGTTTTCGTTTCAAACTGAGTGGTTAGGTTTTAAAATGTGACGGTGTAGGTAATATAGGGTGCGAAATGGTGGCTAACGATGGGGGGATCGTTGTTGAAGGAGACGTGTCGGTTCATTATCAACTTTAAAGTCATGACAGTAGTTTTATGTTTTGCCGGTTCCATGTTGAATCTGTTGTCCTTTGGGTGCCGGTTCTATGTTGCTGTTTTTTGAGAAAAAAAATGTACGGTGGTTGGAGCCCAGTGGCGGAGCCACCCGTAAACGACGGTGGGCCGGTGCCCACCGTAAGCTCCATAGTTTTTTATAGGTAAAGCCCAAGTACCCATCTAGTTTTCTTAATGAAAAGCCCAGTGCCCACCCTAATCACAGCCCAGTGCCCACAAGGCCATAACCTACCGACGAATATGTGATATAGAAACCTGAACAGTCGGCAAACAACAACCTAGCTTTCTCCTCGTCGATCATTCATCAGCATTCAGCAGTCAAACATCGGCGTGAAGACAAACATCTTATTGATCGGAAAAAACATTCCGGTGGGTGGCCATTGAGCAGAGACACAGAACACAAAGCTAAGTTTGGTAATTGATACATATAATGCTCAACATATCATATTATCTTGTACAGTGATATCTTCATAAAGAATGTGTGATTATATAATTTAATATTATATTGATTTTTTTTTAGCTTTTGTCATTTGTCAGGCATATTCGAATATGCTCTCTTGTGAGTTGTGAATTTTTTGTCACTTTGTGCAAGAATTGTTTATTATTTTTCTTGAGTTTATTATTTTTCTTGAGTTTATTATTTTTCTTGTTTATTTTAATTTAATTGATATTTGTTAACATAATATTAATACAAATTATTTGCTAATTTTTACAAATATACAGATTTTAATTTGTGGTTTTGAGTTGGATCGTTGATTTGGTGGTGATTTGATTATCTAAATATGTCTTCGCATAAAGTTAAACAAGGTGCACATTTTTTACTCTATTAAACAAGTTGTGATTTATGTTTTGTTTTCTCAATTGTATTATTTATGTTAATACTTTTTTTGTTCATTTAGGAACTCTTTTTGACAATTTCTTAAAAAGAAAAGAACCATCCTCAAGTGAAATTCCATCTGGTAGTATGAATATTCCTGGACCTATCTATACTCCTTCTATGCCAAAATTAGTTGATTTGGATAATCTACCTTGGGATCCCGCTGATAGGATAAGAATTTTAGATTACCATCCAAATCAAAGAGATGACATAAGAAGAAAATATTGGTTAAAAGGGCCGTGCCAACCACGTGAACATGTATTCCAACAAACAAAGGTAGGGGATAAAAACCGACGTTTCCAAACTACTTGGTTTGATGATCATCCTCGTTGGTTAGAGTATAGTATAAAAGAAGACAAAGCCTTTTGTTTATGTTGTTATTTATGTAGAGACTATGTTGGGATTGGGATGGGTAATGAAAGTGGGCGGGAGGCATTTATGACAACAGGCTATCGCAATTGGAAAGAACCAAGATTTGACAAACACGTTGGTAAATCTCCCAATAGTTTTCATAATAAAGCCCTTAAAAAATGTGAAGATCTAGTACGCCAAGTTCAGTCTATTCCCGTTGCCTTACATAAACAAGATGACACTGTGAGGAAAGAAAACCGAATTCGGTTAACTGCTACAATTGACGCTTGTAGGTTTTGTTTGAAATGTGCATTACCATTTCGAGGTCATGATGAGAGTGAAACTTCTAGTTTTAAAGGTATTTTTTTAGAATTAATGGATTTAATCCTAAGTCAAAATGAGGAACTTAGGAAGTTGCCAAAATCTCCGGGAAATAATAAATATTTAAGTCCAAGTACTCAAAAAGATGTTGCTCATTGTTTTGAAGAAGAAGTACTTAAACGTATCTTTAATGAAATCGGTGATGATGTGTTTACATTATTAGTTGATGAGTCTAGTGATGTATCTGGGAAAGAACAAATGGCTATTGTTTTAAGATATGTTGATACACATGGAGTTATTAAGGAGAGGTTTGTGGGACTTGTACATGTGATGGAAACATCTTCTTTAGTTTTGAAGTCTTCTATTGACACCTTTTTTGCTAAACATAACTTGAGTTTGACTCAGTTAAGAGGCCAAGGTTATGATGGGGCGAGCAACATGCGTGGTGAGTTTAATGGGTTGAAGGCGAAGATTTTAGAAGAAAACAAAACAGCGTATTATGTGCATTGTTTTGCACATCAACTTCAGTTAGTTGTTGTGAAGGTTGCTAGAAAACAGTTGGGTGTTGCGAGTTTTTTTGAAAAGATAGCCACTTTGATGAATGTGGTTTGTGCTTCTTGTAAAAGAAAGGATATTCTCCGAGAAGCTGAGAGAGAAAGAGTAGCGAAAGACATTAATTGTGGGTTAATTTCAACCGGAAGTGGGTTAAATCAAGAGCGTTCTCTTACACGCCCAGGAGATACACGGTGGAATTCTCACTACAAAACACTATTGCGTGTGGTTGATTTGTTTCCAACCATTGTTAATGTCCTTGAATATATTGAAAAAGAATGCCCTAATGATTCTAGCCAAAGTCAAGCACATGGTATTTTAACATATTTTGAATCATTTGAATTTGTGTTTTATTTGCATTTGATGTTGCACATTCTAGGGCTTACAGATACTTTATCAAAGGGACTTCAAAAGAAAGATCAAGAGATATTAGAAGCAGTTTCATTGGTGGAATCAACCAAAGCAGTCGTGCAAAATTTCAGAGAATGTGGATTTGAGAAAATTTTAGATAAAGTATCTACTTTTTGTAAGAAACATGATATTGAAATGTTGAACATGATGGAAGATTATGTTCACTCAAGAGCTGGGAAACGAAGAAACAAAATCACTAATCATCATCATTTTAAGTTTGACTGCTTTAATGCTATTGTGGATATGTTGCTTCAAGAATTTGGTGATCGTTTTAACGAGGTTAACATGGAATTACTTCAAAATATGGCCGCTTTAAGTCCGCGTGATTCTTTCTCTCAGTTCGACACATCAAAGTTACTTCAGTTGAGTGAGTTTTATCCATATGATTTTGATACTAAAGAAAAGAATACACTTGAGCTTCAACTTGGATTGTATCATCATAGTGTTCTACAAGACACAAATTTTGCTAACTTGAATGGTATCGCGGAGCTTGCTAGAGTAATGGTGAAGACGAGGAAACATTTATCTTATCATTTGGTTTATCGACTTTTAAAGCTAGCCTTGGTTTTGCCTGTTGCAACTGCATCTGTGGAGAGGTGTTTTTCGGTTATGAAGCGAGTAAAGTCAAGTTTGCGCAATCGTATTAGTGATGATTTCTTGAATGCTTGTGTAATATGCGCTGTAGAAGTGGATGAACTTCTCAATGTTACTAATGAAGATGTAATCGAGCGTTTCCAAAAGATGAAAACACGTAGAGGACAATTGTAATCGAGGTATGTCGTTATTACATTCAAATATTCAATGAATTAAATTATTTTATCGTCGTTTTTTTTACCCTTATTAAAAAAACCTGTAGTGTGCCCCCCGTACAAAAAATTTCTGTATCCGCCACTGTTGGAGCCGTTACGGTAAAGGCGGTGGTGACTGTTGACAAAAGTACGAAACTATTAAGTGTGGTAGGAAATAAAAGGGGATGTGGTGAGTTTAAACAGAAACTGTAATGGAAAGCGGTTATTGTAACGGCGAGTTTACGAAACCGTTATGTTACTAATTGTAGTATTATATAATATAACAAGTTGTGTTGAGAGCATTTAGGATAGCTAAATTGTATATCATGCAGAATGTAAAGGAACCTACTAACCATTATCATTTATCATACATCACGAGTCTTCATAGGGCACAACATAACCTGCACATGCAAACATCTAAACCTAAATCAACTAATTCCTGCACCAGCGTTTAATTTCTAAGAATATTGCTGGTTAAAGGGTGTTTGGGATTGAGTTTCGAAACAACTTATTGACTTATTGGCTTTTCCAAAAAGCTAATAAGTCAATAAGCTGTTTGTGTAACCCAAAAGCACTTTCTGTTTTGACTTTTGGCTTTTGGCTTTTAAGGGTGGAAAAGCTGTTTTTGAAAAGTTAGAAATCCTGGCTTTTGGCTTTTGGCTTTTGACTTTTGGAAAAAATTACAAATCTACCACCCATACAACCAATATTCACAATAAGTTAAACGAAACACTTAAAAAAACAACAATTTATTGACTTTTTGACGTTTCTCATCCCAAAAGCTAATCCAAACACTTTTTTTTAAAACTCCTTTTCAAAAAGTCATAAGTCAATAAGCACTTTTGATGAAAAGCACTTTTGCATCTTCAAACTCAATCCCAAACACCCTCTTAATCGAAAAAATCAAATAAAGCAAAAAAAAAAAAAGATTAGAAATAAAAAGAAAAGACATGATGTCATAGTATTTATGCATACCTTCCGTTCAATTTCCGATTATGCGCCGCAGTCGACATCAAGAATTATTCAATTGCAATTGTTACGAACTGATGAAGGGGTGGAGATTTGAAGGGAATCAAATAATTCAATTGCAAACCTTAAATTCAGTGATGGAAACGCATGACCCTTGAGTAAATTGAAGGTGAAGAAGGGGATGGTGATACGAACTGAAGCGTCATGAGTTTAAGATGCGATTGAAGGACCGGGGAATAAGGGTAAGAAAGGGATTACAAGGGTAAGAAGGGAATTAGGTTTTAGTTTTTAACTAAAAGGAGTTAGATGAAATGTCTATATTACCCTTCTTTGTGTCTTAATTGTCATAATTATCCCCATAATGCCCTTAAATTTCATGCTTAAATATGTTGTACATGTTGCTTGTTAAGTTGTACGAAAATGTAAATGACTATGTTAGCCATCACTCCTCCTTAATAAGATAACTAGTGGGAATGCCCGCGCGTTGCTGCGGGTACGTCTTTTTTGTTGCATTTTAGTTGTTGGTGTTTGTGACGTGTGTATGACATTTGTGGATGATTCGTGATGATAGGGATGTAAAGAAACCATTTTTCTGAAAGATCATAGGTGATACAATAGTGAATCCTAGCAAAGTTCACCCGCACGTCACGATGGGAATTTAGTTGCTATCTATTCAGTTCATTACGGTATCGATCCGTTACCGGTACTCGACATAATAACCAAATTAGATAACACAAAATATATGGCCGCCATATGACGGAATGATATTGCCACATGTTTAATATTGATAAAAAATCATAAATAAAAGTTTTCTATTACGATTAAAAATATCACATTTACTTATTATGTTAATCAAAAGATTATCACTGGACTAAAACTTTTGGGGGTTTTCCATTAAAAAAACAAAGTTGTTGTAGGTGAAGCAATATGTATGGAATTGCTGCTATTCTTCAAGGTTGTATTTTAATATGTATAGCAAATTACGTTCGCGCTTCGACATGGGGCTTCATTTCATGTTGTAGGCAAAACTAAAAACATTGCGTCACTTGAGAAGGTGTGAAAGTTAGAGATGCAACTTATCTTCCTAGTTGAAGACTCAATTCTTATAGGTTAAATAATCCTTAACAGTGAGAAAAACTTCAAAAGAACAAACACACTAACTGGATGGCCATGGCTTCTTTAGTGATTTTTTTTCATGAGAAACAATGGAGATGGTCTTCAAGTTAATGGCAGCAAGATTAGGTAAGTTGCCATTTGACCCATAAATCATCAAAGGGATGCCAAACATATTTTGCATCCACTTGTTTTACAACCTTTTTAGTTATTTTACGATTACAAATATTAAGACTCTTTACCATTTCAAGAACAACAAAATATATATATAGTCTTATAGGGCTTTAGGCTTTAAATTGACCTTCATTTCTAACTACTTGCTAAAACTTTATATTTATACACAAGGACATTCCAAACAGATGGCACCAGATTGGTTTGTTTATATTCACAAACAAGAAAATTCCAAACAGTTGGCACCATATTAACTTAACCATATGTATTAACAAAAACAAAAACTACATTGTTTTATTTTCTTTAAGAAGAATACTGCCACAAAAATATTAAGTCATGAGAACCTTTTTCTGGAACGTAGACGTATCATTTGCACTTTTTGGGGAGTCGCTGAAATAGAAGCCAAAGAACAACATAATCAAACTTCATACCAAAATACATCATATGTCTAAACATTGCTTTCTTTCCAGCTTTTTATATTCAGGAGGAAGTGAGAAAACACATATCATGAAGAGGCGATATGTCATGTATGCATATAAACAGGGGAACATCCATTTGAGAATTGAGATATACATATTTTAAGGAAAAAAACATACATGTCTCTCCACCTAAGAAGTGCTTCAAGAAGAGGTACGGGCATGTGTCGGGCCACCAAAGCTAAGGAGTCCAACACTCGCTCAAAGGCAAGATCGAACGGCCGGGTGTAATGTCCAGCCTGTAGTCCGCCCACATATAATTTCAAGAAATGAAAACTTCATGAAAGATAAAGTAAAACGAACTTTTGAGCAAAAGTAAACAAGATGCATGGGACAAATGAACACTTGTTGAATTCTAATGATGAAGAAGTATTCATTAGTCATCTAAATTAGTCAAGCCAATGCATGGAAAAACAGCATTGATGGATGTGACAAGTATGTATACATGGAATGTTACATTCTTACATGAAAGTGTAGTTTCAATCCCATGTCTATCAAGCAGAATAAAGCGTTGAAGCAGGGCATCCACAATAGGCTTGGGTGCACTCATCATATTGTTACTTTATATCAATTTCCGTTTATAATTCGTTATGCTTCCAATTCCACGACTACCATAAAAAATAAATAAATAAGTAGTTATAATAATAATAATAATAATAATAATAATAATAATAATAATAATAATAATAATAATAATAATAATAATCGTGTTGATACCTTACGAAATTCTCGAGGAGACAACCTGAGGTAATAATAGGTGAATATGATCAGAGCAGAGCAATGCTGCTATCCAGTCAAGAATTAGAAATCAGAAGACGTTGAAGATGAAATCAGAAAATAAAATATATACGATACCGGGTTTGTTAATTTGATCACGCACTTTCTTCTGTTGGAATGATTCTGTAACAAGGTCAGGCTAACAAATAAATGATGAGAGTTTCAAACTTATTGGACCGATCCCACGGACACCAGTCCTATTCCTATTATTGGGCGTTTGTGATTATTGTTCACAAATAGAAGTGACAACACGGGTGGGTCAAATATTCAATATTGGTGCTAGTCAAAATAAGCAATGTTAGTATGTGACTATGTGCTTCTGTTCGGCATCAAGTATTCATCACAAAAAAGGCCTTACAAGATACCCATCTTATGAAAGAAAAAAGAGTAAACAATAAAAGGATACGATATAATGATTAGAGACTAAATATTCTTACTTGACCCTTTTCATGTTGAGTAGGGCAGTGAATCTCATTGGGCGAACAGAAAACTTTTCTCCATTATCCAGTGTGAAAAAGGAATGAAGGATCAAGGAGCTCGCTGAAAAAATTGACAACTCATTTGTAAAACTAAATTTCTACATCTTGTTTACAAAACAAAATGCAAAGTAAAGTAAAGGGAAGAGAATACCTAGCAGCCCAACTTTTGTAATGTGTAAATATAGCCTCACACAATCTTGACACAAAAGTATCAAAACAGTTATCCATCTACATATGATAAAGATTACACATACACCCATTGGTAACTATTCAGAAAATTAAACACCAGATAAAATCAAGTAAACTGATGTAACAAACGGCAAAAATGAGGTAATTCCGTACTAATTAATTATGTGTGATTAACTTAATTACGTGCAATTTCGAATTAATTATATTAATTTGGCATTTAGAGAATAGCAAATTCCCCATAAGATGCATAGGAATGCATGTGTTTAATTTGAAGCACGGCGAAATCGCGTGCAAATTAACTTGTGTTGGAACGGACGTTGGTGATTACCTGGTAAAAATTTAATAAACGAAAAAGATCCCGGACACCCAGGATATAAAATAAAGGGTATTTTCACAAAATATAATGGGTTTTGGAACCCCAAAACCATAAGTGAAAACTTTCCATGCGAATCTCCCGGTAACGAATAAAGTGCACGTACCGCACCCGGTACACGTATAACTTATAATTTCACCGAACGAAAGCCTAACTAATCAACCAACACTTAAACTAGGCTATGTTTAAGGGTTATTAGAGGCTATTATAATGTCCGGATAACAAGTAATTAAAATTCGATTAAAACCCGAACGAAGCCCTAACAATAACATCCAAAGGTAACTCTTAGTTAGTAGATATTTTGGTGAGTAGACCCCACCAAATCCTAGCCATAATCGGCATTCATCACCATGCCATACTCAAAATATTTTTTTTTGTACAAAATCCATGATTTGAGGGATTATATGTATGGCTTGGAGATTAAAATAAGTTATATGTACTTGGGAAGATCATGATATAATCTAGAATTTTTACTTAAAATTTTCACACAAAACTTCTCTTTTTCCTCTCCATGGGCCGTAGCCTTTGAAAGCACCCACCACCATTTTTTTTCTAGTTTAAACATCAATAATTCATCCATAAACATCTCATTTCAAGTCCCCTTTGGTGTGTTTCAAGCTTGGAGCTTAACCGTTAGGAAGAACACACTAAGCCACATCCAAATCCAAAGCTTTTGTCTTCCCTAGCCTTGTGCTAGTAGTAAGCTTCTTAATCTTGCTTTGTTTCACTAAATATTTATATTATGTGTTTTTAGGAGCAAGTTGTACATGGGGAAAACTTGAATGAGATTTCATAAGAAAACCTATGATTTTAAAGACTAAAAATGGTGGTTAGTTAGTATAAATAAATTGAAAGCTTAGTGGGAAATGTAAGTATTCATGTAGTTTCATAATGAAAAGATGAATACTTAAAGAAAAATGGTGATTTGGATGACACATGTTAATGGAACTTGAATGACATAAAAATGATTTTAATCATCATGGATTAAAGATTTAAGACTAGTCTAAGTGTTATTTTTACTAGAAAACTAGTATCATAAAAATCATATTACTAAAGTCTACTAACTCGAAATGTGAAAATTTGACATGTTGGACAAAATACACAAACCGCACATGATAGTAGTCTTATGAAAGGCATATGAGATTATTAAAAGTGTTAAAATGTAAAAATAATCCAACATTGTAAAGATGATACTTTAAAGCCCACTAGTTTGGGAGAAAAATGCTAACTTTGAAAGTTAGTATGGAAAAATACAACTTTTATAAGTTAAGGGACTAATGTTGTAACTTTGAAAGTTGAGGGACTAAAATGGATATTTTAGAAACTTGGGTTCAAAAATGCAACAATGGAAAGTTTGGTGTCAAAAGTATAAATAATAAATTTTTCAAGGTTGATTTGGTAAACATTAGTAAACTTGTTTATGTATTTTGTATAAAAAGTGTATTTTTACAAAATGGAATTTTATAAAAATATGGACTTTTACAACATAAGGATTATTATAAAAACAAAGGTTTTTATAAAATGTTAGACAAAATTTAAAACTTGGAAGAACTTATATAAAAATGAACACTTTTATATAAATGGGAATATAAAAGTGTTGGAACATTTTTGTATTTAAGTTGTCAAGTTTTGTATTAAAAATACAAAAGTATTTTTAAAAACCTTCCATGTAATATAAGTTAAGAGATCGGGCTCGAACGTGTTAATAAACAATGACGTAAAAGCGGACAAACGAGAAAAATACCGTTACGGCAAAATAAGTAAATATATATTTTAAAGAATAAAATATATATAACTTGGGTGAAAATTATATAACACTTTCCTAAGTGTTGGAGGAAATATTCGTGGGAGAAAACATCACGTAAACGATTAAAAATGTTAAACGAACGTATGGACTTAACGAGGAAAGTACATGTATATATATATATATGTTCGGCTCGACGAAATTCTAGTATATCTACTTAATGGGAAAGTAGATATACGGGAAGGAAAACCGAGACGAGTAAATAATATATATATATATATATATATATTTATATATATGTGTGTGTGTGTGTACACCGAATCGACGAAATCCTAGTATATTTATTTAATGGAAAAGTAAATATGCGGTGTGGTGAGCCGAGACGGGCGTTAAGAATATACTATCGACCGACAAGACCCTAGTGTATTTATTTGAATGGGAAAATAAATATGCGGTAAAGTGAGTCGGGTCGAGTGCTAAAAATGTATTATTTCGAACGAAACGATCTTAAGTATAATTATTTAATGGGAAATTAATTATACGCTAAGAGAAGTCGTGGCGAAGATAATATTATACAAGTTAAAGAAATATTGTTGCGAATATATATAACTTGTAAGAAAAGGGTAATCCATCACCAACGAACCTAGGATACAAGTTTGATTAAACGGGGAATTGGGATAAATCGTGGCTTGGGAGTTGGGTGTACAACTTGCCGAAGCACATGCACTATAGGTATAGTGGCTTATACGTCTAGGACGTTTGTAGGTTTGTGACCTCGAGCTTACTATTCTCTTTGAGCCGGACACGTGTTCAAGTGAGTCTCACGGCCCCATTTTAAACTGTTTTTACGTTTTTGGGGGAAAGATATGTTTTGTTAAATTGCTGTAACATGTGGAATATAATATTTAGCACGATGGGTACCTGGGTAACTGGAAACCACTTGGGGTAAGACCTCGCTGTTTACTGTAACCATTAATTCAGGGAATGAAACCAAAGGGATATTTGGGTAGTACTATCGGTGCCTGACAAGGCCCACCTCTGGTTGATAGCGTCAACCCGGTAAAGACAAGAGGTGCATGTATTCTGAACTGAGTTGTTGTCCAAGAAGCAACTCGTGGGGCAATCTGTTGTATAGTCTTGGTTTGGTTATGGGCCCGGGAGGGAGTCGCCATCGTCATGTAGGAGCTAGCTACTCCACATATATGACACTACTTATATTATATTTCCGTTACATGCCGGTATTGCAATGTTTTGCTTGTGAAATTAAAACCTGTGAACTCACCAATATGTATATATTGACGTGTCTTTTAAACATATCTTTCAGGTAATTAGATTGCTGAAAGGAATGGCTAGTGCGGGGGAAACGGGGACGTCGGTCTTTTGGGGGTTTTACTCTTATTTTCCGTTGGTTCGGAATATAGTCGAAAAACCCTTTTGTTTAAATTGAACTTGTTTAGATGTGTACGTTTGGGACAACGAAAACATCTTACGACGTCTTAATAATATGATCTTTTCTAATTAATTATTGTTTGTGTTAATCTTGACTTTGATATACTTTTCGAGCGTTGCGCCACGTGTTTCCGCCGTTGGCGTGGTGTGACAACTGATCAACACGCCCATTTTAGTAAATTATCTCAGCTTCAATCTCATCATAGATAAACTCTTGCTTGAGCACAACAAGAGCATGCTGAGCAGAATCATTGTATATGTCAAATGGCATCAAAACACTTTCAAGAACACCACCATTTTGTGACTCCAATACATGATCCACCAACATACAAGGAAGGGAGCAATCAATAGGAAACTTCAGTAATAAGTAATATACAAATATTACAGACTTGTGACCCAAAACCCATTATGATCCATTACCCAACTCACTCATTTTGTGATATCTTTTTATAGATGTTTTATCAATGCTTAGTTTTTTTTTTTTTGAAAGGCGAATTTCTTGCTGCTTGTGAGACTTGAACTCAAGACCTCACACTTATAGTGTATTAAAAGGCTTTGCCTTACCACTGGACCACCAACCCCAATGGCATCAATGCTTAGTTAATCATACAATTATTGAAATTTCTATCTTAAACTCTTAAACAAGCCAAATATGTGCCTAGATACCTTGATCATAAATACGGTAAACTTAAACTCTTAGTTTTCTACACATTCATTCATGGTAGTCTATTTTCTCCAATTTATCCATCAAAATGCATATGAACAAACAACGTAAGCCTGTGATCATTATACACTGCATCAACTTAATCATCCAATTCTTACAATGTATATCAGTAATAATCTTCATCCTATATCTCCTTAAAAAAAAAAAAAAAAAAAAAAAAAAAAAAAAAAAAAAAAAAAAACTAACCTTGATTCCTCTATCCCTATCTAATCACCAAACAAACACATCTACACATACCCTACCTTCCAATCTAAATTAACTACATCTAATCAACAACACACTAACTCTAAAAAAACTACAACATCTAATCAAACTACAATAAGCTTTAAACCGTTCATAAGAATATACGATCGATCGATTCACGATTCACAAAACAGATCAACACAAACAAATTAAAAGCATTCTCACCGAGATGAAACTTATGACCACAGTGAAGCTTCGCAATGGACCTATCACAATCAGCGATGACTAAATCGAGACAGATAACGATCTGAAGTGAAGGTAGGGTCTCTTGGGAGGGAGGCACACCTTCAAGAATATTATGAGTGGATAACTGACGAATGATTCAATTGCAAGAACCTTCAATTGAGTAATCTGAGAAGTAAAGGGAAAATTAAAAGAGATGTCAGTTGAATAGTCTGAGAAGTAAAGAAGAATTGAAAGAGACATCGATTGGTATGGTTAAAGGGTACGTATATTCAATAAGCGGGGGTAGGATGGGAAATGAAGGGTGATATTGTAAATTTGTTTTGATATTGTGAAGGAGGAGATGGGTTAAATGTCTATATTGCCCCTCTAAGCGTCTTAATTGTCACACTTATGCCCATAATACCCTTTAATTTATTGCTTAAATATCTTGTACATGTTGCTTCTTAAGTTGTACATAAATTAAAATGACTATGTTGTACATCACTCCTCCTTTATAATGTATATATTATAGATATAGATAACGTATTAATAAGTAGTTTAGGACTAGGTAATTTAGGATTATGTGTAATAAGTAATTTAGGATTTGTGTAATGTGTTTTATGTAACCTATTAATATGTTTATGTATTATGTATTTATATATTAAGGTGTTTATGTTTCATAGTTTATAAAATAAAACACTAAACATTAAACATAACTTTAAAGCATAACATTAAACATTACAACCAAAGGATAAGAAAATAAAGCCTAAACATTAAACATTAAACATAGTAAAAACACATCATAGACCACGACAAAAGATTGGTGATGTGGAAGTCGCTGTCGTAGCGTTGACGATAGGCATCGTGTGTCAATTGAATTGCCATCTGTTCGCTAACGCCAGGGTGCGCCTGCATCGTCGTTTCATAGACTGTATGCCATATGTTAACGTTATTTTGTATGACAAACCACTTACTGGCGATCTGATCGACAGTACGGTGGTTCTTTCCGGTAATTTGGTTGAACTCCTCCAATACATTGCCTCAAAAATACTCCCTATTGGCTGGCGGGTTCTCCTTAGTGTTGATGCACGCCCTCACCAACTCGAATTGATCTTGATTCGTCCACGCTGCCATTGGTTTGTTTTTTGGTTTGTATTTGGGTTGTGTTTAAGTGTATGTGTTGGTGTGGTTTATGTTTGTTGTATGTGTGTGTATATATATATATACACAAAGAGAGTTTGAAAAAAAAAATGAATTGAACCGTTGTGAAACGATCAAATGAACAAACCCCCAAACAAATCAATTTGAAAACGCCCGTTATGCTCAAAGCGCTTCCCCCTTATAACGCCATATAGCGTCGGGGGGCGGTGTTCCCGGACGCTATAGACACACATAACGCCTCATAACTTGCCACTGCACACAACCTTAGAGGGTATTTGGGGTTGAGATTTGAAATGAAATTTTATAATATTGCGTTTTAAATAATTAGTTTTTTAGTGTTTAGAGTTAAGTTTTGAAATAAGTGTTTAGACTAACAAAAACACTACCTACGTCCTGTCAGTTTTGAAAGCGAAATCCCAAACACTTTTTAGTTCACTCCGGTTGGTACAATTAGATCCCTAAACCAGTCTCCATCTTCTACCCCTCCAAACCCTAGTTCTTAAACATCTTCTTCTTCAATGGATCCCTACACCGAACAAATCTTACGCAACGAAGTAATGTACCTCCATTCTCTCTGGCACCAAGGCCCTAACCCACAACCCATCAACCTACACCCTTCGAACCCCCCTCGTTTCAAAAAACCCCACAAAAAAAACCCTAAACCAAACCACATTAAAAAAACCGGCCCTAAATTCTCCGGCAAAGAATGGCCGGTTAAGCCCCCACCCGCTGACCCACCTTTAACCCCATCCGGTTGGCCCGAGCTAAAACTTAAACCCAAACCCGAACCCACCCGTTTACCCACTGAACAAGAATTAGAAAACATTAAATGGAATAATATTCAGCAACGAGCAATAAACGTTACTAAAGAGTTTTATTTAAATAACGACGAAATTAGCGACGAGGATAACGACGACGAGCTTGACTCAGATTATGAAAATGATATTAATAATAATAATAATGATGATGATATGGAACATATGGGAGATATTGTTGAAGGGTTTGTGATGAAGTTGTTTGATGAGGTGGAAGGGTTGAGGGAATATTATTTGAAGTATTGTGGTGGGGGTGGGGGGGAGTTTGTGTGTTTGATATGTGGGGGAGTGGGTGAGAAGAGTGGGAAGAGGTTTAAGGATTGCGTGGCGTTGGTGCAGCATGCGGTGGCGATTGCGAAGACTAAGAAGAGACGGTCGCATAGAGCGTTTGGGAAGGTGGTGTGTAAGGTGCTTGGGTGGGAGATTGGTCGGCTTCCGGTTTCGAGTGTTTTGGAGCTGAAGTGTGGTAATGTTGTTAAAGATGATGAGAATTTGAAGGGAAAGAGTTGTGATGTTGCGGAAAATGTTGATGGTGAATCTATGGTTTGTGAGGTTAGTTTGATCTTTTCGAGGATGTTGATTTTCGTATATTATTTAGGCGTGTACAAATGTATCCTAGGGCCTGCGCGTTTATTTATATAAGTGTTTGCCTGTTTGGGTGACATGAGGTAAAGGGAGGTTAAGTTAATGATATGAATGTTGAAATCGTGGTTTAAAATTTTAAATAAGCGTGAGGTGGATCGAGGTTTTTAGGGGATGTGTGGCGCACACATCATGTGTATAAGCAGTTGCTCTATGTAAACCAAATAAGTATTGTTTATAACTAGAAGTTGCATCTGATTAACATATCATCCGTTTCATCAAGTAAACCTTTCATAATTTTCTTCAGTTGTTTGGTTGTTGTACATATCTGCCTCCTGCAGACCCTGATTTTTACGTATTTTGACCCTTAAGTACATGAGGTGCCACCTCATGCCCGTGAGGCGTTTTCCAGCTAGCTTTGTGCGGTTAAACCCAGCTGTAAAATTACATGCTATTTTAGACAATGCAGAATTTGAGCTTTTGAATGATAGAATTTTTTTTTTTTTCTTTCTGTTAAAGTGCCTGTCACTCTCTGTGTTTACATTGCCATTTTAAATCATATTGCTTGCAGGACATTTCTGCAGTCGTAAATGTCGAAGAAGAATATAAAAAGAACCAGGTGTTGAACGAAGCAGAAGGCTGCGCAGGGGGTGCTGTCAACAATCTTGTGAGTATCACATTTCTTTAGTTCTTTCTCATAACATTTTATTGCCCGTTCACCTAAAAAGATCAGGTTTTGGGTTGTCATGTATACCGTTTGGTAAACATGTCATCTCTAGTGTACTTGTTTAAGTAAACGAGCCGTGTTTGTGTCAACCCATTTAGTTAAACAAGTCAACAAGCTTAAAGATACTTAATGGGTATTAAAAATACCATATATTGTAACGCGTTTAAAACTTTATTACAACCAATTACAACTTGTTAGACCGTTTGAATCATTTAGATAAATAGGTTTGTCATACACAATAGTGTTTATGGGTTAGTGTGGATGACTTTTGACACAAACAAATATACGGGTCGTGTTTAGTTACATCAATTCAACCCGTTAAGCCAACTTTTGTAGCCCTGTTTCGGGCAATGGACACTTTCGTCTTGTATAAAAATGGATGGTTTATTCAGTGCAGGAACATGTCATCAACAATGGTGCTTGAACCAGAACCAGAACCAGGAGTAGGACTAGGAGACATAAGTCATAACCAATGACTGTGGGCCTGTGGGGTGGTGAAGCTGGGCCAGGCCTGACCCATAAAGTGCCAAAAGCCCAGTTCTGTATGAATAGGTTAAAGCTTGTTTGTCACTATTGGTATGATCGACAATTCGACATTTGAAGTATATTCATATATACGTGCAAGAAATGGTTTCCAACATGTGTCCCCTTTGCATGCATGACAGCCATGCTAGCAGCAGCCAACTCGATTTTCGATCTCATTTTTGTACCTATTCAATCCGAGTTTGTAATCTGCCTAAAAGATTTTCGAGGTTAAACGAGCCGAGTTTGAGGTAAAAAATAAAACCAATCATTATTTTGTTTTAATTGTACAGTTAGTAGTAATGGCTGGGTGTTTCCTTAGAACTTGTTATAAAACATAAGTAACCAAGAACAAACATTTAACACATGCTTACATATGCCGCCATCGCTTATTCAAACTAACATGTTTTTACCAACATGCTGGTTTCAAAACAAAAACACACGCCATTGCCATAGTTGTCGTCTTGCCATCATTTCAGTGCTGTTTGAGAAGGGGGCAAGGCTTAGAGACGGGCTCTAATGGTTGATGACCGGAGGATGATGGCGGGTTGTCAGGATTTAGAAGATGCGTAATCCCCATTCGGATGTCTCTTCTCTTGCTCCACTCGTGTAACGATAGATGTAACTTCTTTGATGCCACTAGGAGCTCTACTGCCTGCAATGGAGTCAAGATGTCGATCATACCCTTCAAGATACCAATCCTCAGCTGGTCTGCTTCCATCATAATTTTGTACAGTTCATTTGCATGAGCGTCCATTGCTTTGTCCACAACCTCACCTTGGCTCCACTCCCCTGGTTTGTTACAGTCGTTTGCTAGCAACACCAGTGGATCATCTGCAATGCCCTCCTGCACATATACATACACGTACATATACACATCAGAACAATTTCGCCCTCTACAATCCAACTAATTAATGTGCAAGGTCGGCTCAGTCGTTTTTGGGATCTAAAATGGATTCTAAAATTGGGGCCTTTACATAAAAGAAAAAATATATTATTTTGCTTTTGGTTATCTAAATAGGCGAGAATATGATTTTTATACGATTTTAAAAAGACGTATTTAACACAATTCCAAAAGAAAATCGAGAGATTGAGAGTTGAAGGAGTTGTGACTGCTGGAAAAAAAGCAGGGCCCCTTAAACATCAGGGCTCCAAGCTTTAGTTTTGGGTTTGGGTTTTCTTTGATCATGTGTTACTAAGTTGTATTTCATGCCTCTGAGCTTGCTAAGCGCGAACTAAGCCTGTCCTCCTCTTTAACAGTTTTGGCATGGAGATCATCTATGCGTTTTAACTGCGAGCTAGATATCTCTCCGAGGTTTCCACGCCTGACTCCTTCAAGAAACTCAGCCAAGTGCGCATTCAACTGCGACCCACATAACGTGTAAACAAGCCGGACGATCACCGTAGGCCTACAACCACCTATCCAAAGAAACGAGTTCTCAAACGTGGAACCCCACGGCGGAGCCAAGAAGGAAGGCGCGTTGTGTTGGGCTAGTTGAGCTCGAGCAGTGCAATATTGTTCAAAGTGGTCTATGGTCTTTTTGGTTACGAGTTGGAGGTAGTCGAGGTCAGTCGGGTAATTGTTGAGTGCTTGGAGTAGTTCATCGAGGTCGAGCCGCTGCTGAGCTACCCAGTTGTGATAACAACACTGGGATTGTTGGTGCTTCATTTGTTTAGCCATGCTTGTGATGTGGTCTAATTCATATGCTCATTTAGGAAGGACTCCCACAAACACTTGTGAGTAATATAGCCAAAAGAGATATCCATTCCATATAAAAGCACACAGATTCCAAGTAACAACTAGCTATACCTCCCAAGTGCCGACAAATTTTTGTAAATACCCATAACATTGTTCCACATTAAAAACATCTTATCTTATTAAGGCTTAATCTAGATTGTTCCTTGGGTCGAGAAAGGGACACAAGAATTTTTTAGGGGGACGGGGCGTCACCCGAATTGGCCACGGGTACCAACAACCAGCACGGTATCACCGCTGCCAATAGGGCTGGCATAACAGGTTACACGAACCTGTTAAGACACGAACCTGTTAAGACACAAACACGAAACTTGTAAACACGAACACGACACGAAATCTAATCGTGTAATTTTTTTCAAACACGAACACGAACCTGTGTATAACAGGTTAACACGATAAGACACGACAAGACACGATAAGGAACACCTACTAAAATAAGTTAACACGACAGGACACGATAAAACACGACAAGACACGATAAGACACGATAAAACACGACAAGACACGATAAGAAACACGATAAGACACGACAAGACCTGTTAAGACATGTAAACGATAAGACACGAACACGAAACAGGTAAACACGAACACGACACAAAATAAACAGGTCTTAACGTGTCGACCTGTTATAGACACGAAACCTGTTAAGGCCAAACACGAAACCTGTTAAAATCGTGTAGGTTCGTATCAGGTTATCGTGTTCGTGTCTAAATTGCCAGCCCTAGCTGCCATACACGCTGGTAGTGGTCATGTGGACCGTTTTGCTGGTACCGTTGATTTCTTTTATTTTGACTTTTTTATATACCTTATTTTGTGATTTCTTTTATTTTTACCATTTGTTTTATGTATATCTCTACCATTTTTTAAACGGTTTGTTTAATAGGAACATTAAAGATAAATAAACATAAAAAACTAAAATTCATAACTATTAAACATAAAAAACTAAAAATAAAATACATTAAAAGAAATAAAAAAAACCTAGAGTTGGCGCAACACTTGCCATGCCTCGACATGGTCAAAGCTGCTGTCGTATCGACACGCATACTCCACATGCGTGAGCTCAATAGCCAACTCCGGGTCAATGCCCGACTCCTCCCTCAACGTGTTCTGGTACATGTTGGTCCACCGATCACACTTATTGGTGAGATCGGTCCACTTCCGCTGCAGGCTGACGGTTGTGCGGTCATTGGTGCCAACTTGGCGGTTGAAATCGGCCAGTACACGTACCCAAAAAACCTGCGAACGTTGTTGAAGTGTCGGGTCGTTCGAGGCGTCTTGGTAGCATATCGCCAATGCAATCTCTTTTTCGGTGGTCCAACGAGTCATCTTCGTGTGTGTTTCTTTGTATAAACGGTGGTAAAAGTGTGTTTTAACCCAAACCCAACCGTATGCTAAGTTTATATATAAAAAATTTCGAACGGTTTGGTGGAACGGTATCAATGCCATTCAATTCGATTGAACGGTTTCCATACTTAATTCTGACCGTGAGGTTGGGACGGTTGAAATAGTATGGTAATTAATTTTAAACCGTGTGAAATAATAATAATAAATAAAAGGTTTAATGAAATTATAAAAAGAAATAAAAGAATCAGTGGAGTGTTGCCTACAAAAAAGTGTTTCAGTGAAGTAAATCAGTAAAATGATGTGCCAAAGCAGGATTGGTTGAAATCAAGGAAAGAAGAAAAAATTTCTAGTAGCACCCCTTATAGCCTTGTATTGACGATAACGTTTTTAGATGTTTCATGATTATGAAACCAGATTTAAAATTTTTTAGGTCGGTTTGACCGTTCAAGGTTGTGTAAGTTTCATGATTTCATCACATAATAAAAACAATATTTATTAAATATTTGGTATCTTCAACAACAAAAAACAAAATATGTTTTATGTATGAAGATTTCTTCATGTATAGTATAAATGATCATATATTTAATTGGGTATTCATTTAGTTCACGTGTAATAGGTTAAAAGGTATAAAAAATATTGTTTTTATTGTAAACAAGCCTAATAGCAAGAAGATGAGAAGAGATAATAGGGAGAGAAAAAGAGGTTTTATTATTAATTGGTGTGTATGGAATAATACATTGTCATGACTATATGTAGGAGAAACACATCTTGGAGAACAAGTCAACATATATAAGGAATTGATAATCAACTAATAATAGATTTATAACACTCCCTCTTGATTATCAACTTCATACACTTGATGCTGCCTCATTAAAAACCTTGCCAGGAAAACCCAGTGGGACAAAACTATAGCTAAGGAAAAAAGAGTGCAGCGCGTATTATCTCCCCCTGATGATGACCAGTCAAGCTCCTTGAGTCGACGCATCCCAATTCCATGAACCAACTTCTTGAATGTTGAGGTCGGAAGTGATTTGGTAAACAAGTCTGCCAAATTTTCGCTAGAACGAATTTGTTGGACGGTAATATCTCCATTCTTTTGCAGATCGTGTGTAAAGAAGAACTTTGGTAGAATGTGCTTTATTCTATCACCTTTGATGTATCCTTCCTTAAGTTGAGCAATGCATGCTGCGTTGTCTTCATGTAAAATAGTTGGTCCCTCATCTTTCGAAGAAATACCACAAGACGCACGAATGTGTTGTATTACATTTCTTAACCAAACACATTCTCGACTAGCTTCATGAATCGCAAATATTTCAGCATGGTTAGATGATATGGCGGTGATTGTTTGCTTTACTGAACGCCATGAAATTGCAGTACCACCACTTGTGAATAAATATCCAGTTTGGGATCGTCCAGTGTGAGGATCAGACAAATACCCTGCATCAGCAAAACCAACCAAACTTGTTTTCGATTGGTTAGTAAAATACAAACCCATATCTTTTGTACCTTGAAGGTATCGAAATATTTGTTTTACCCCATTCCAATGCCTCTTTGTTGGGCATGAGCTATATCTTGCCAATAAATTTAAAGAAAATGATATATCTGATCGTGTATGGCTAGTAAGAAACATTAATGCACCAATTGCACTTAAATATGGTACTTCTGGACCAAGTATTTCCTCCCCATCGCTTGGAGGTCGGAATGGGTCTTTCTCTACATCAAGTTGCCTTACAACCATTGGGGTACTCAATGGATGTGATTTTTCCATATAAAACCTTTTGAGTAGTTTCTCTATGTAGGTTTCTTGGTGCACAAGGATTCCACCCTTAAGGTGTTCAATTTGTAACCCGGGACAAAACTTTGTCTTTCCAAGGTCTTTCATTTCAAATTCTCTGTTCAAGTATTCAATCGCCTTTTGGAGCTCCAACGGAGTTCCAATTATATTCAAGTCATCAACGTATACGGCAATTATAACATATTCAGATTCTGACCTTTTTATAAAAATACATGGGCATACAGAATCATTTTTTATAACCTTCTTTCAACAAATATTCACTAAGACGATTATACCACATACGCCCTGATTGTTTTAGCCCATACAATGATTTGTTTAATTTAATTGAAAGATGTTCTCGAGAACTAGATTTACATGAGTTTGGTAATTGAATCCTTCAGGGAGTTTCATGTAAATATCAGCATCAAGAGAGCCATAGAGATAGGCTATCACGACATTGATTAGACGCAGATAAATCCCTTCTTGTATTACCAGATTAATAAGATAAAGAAAAGTTGTCGCATCCACCATTGGAGAATATGTCTTCTCATAATCAATCCCAAGTCTTTATCCCACATCGAAACTAGTCCCCCGGACCTGCCTGTGGCATCCACCCAATCCACTTCATATTCTCCCCTCCCCCAAAACTTACTCAGGTCAACCCCATGCATAGAAACAAGCTGCGATTCTTGAAATAAAACAAAACCAACCTCGTTCGCCACCCTTACATTTGAAACCCAATCTGCCTTATCCACCCTACCCATACCCCTAATATTAATAGACATGACATTCATTGATCAAACTCTTGAAAGCTCTCCTCATTCACTGCCTTCACAAGAGAATCCTCAAATTTCCCCACATTTTTAACCCCTAGGTCTGTAGCAAACACCATAGTGTCTTCCACTTCTCTTCTAACTATCTCGTCCCTTGCGGATCCACTATAACCCGGCTGAATGTCGAACACATTCCCATCTTCTCTATTCCCAGTAGGCAACACCGAATTATTCAAATCCGGAGTTAGAAATTCCTCCTCCACCTGTTCAGCTCTATCCACACTACTAACTGTATTTACTTGTACCGGATTAGAAAATATAAACCTATCGATATCGAACACGTGGTTATCTTGTCGATACCTTTTCTTTGGTCTATCTTTATCCAGTGGCGAAATAGCCATATTTATGTCTTTTAAGTTGTAACAGATGACATTTAAATGCTTTCACTGCTTTGATTGCAATTTAAACATTTTGATGGACAATAAAAACGGATCAAAACATTTTTCGCATTAATGACAATCAAAACAACAACTAGAACATTTCTTTACTTATTCAGATCACTTACCACTCACACATGACAGTGAGCCGACCTTGTTTCATATATTGATCTGGTAAAGATTACGTACTAGATTAGTGTAGAGTCTTGTTGAATGTTTGACATACAATGGTTTATCTAGTCTATCTATCATTTTTAAAACTCAGTCTTAAATAGAGTAAATAATATTGTATAGAAGAACTCTATATTCAACAAACTACTTTTACATGTAGTGATCAGATGGATGGAATTGGACAGGAGGTGAAGATGATAAGTTCAGAGTCAAATTTTTAAAGAAACAATTGGGGGCAACTGCTAACAGTTTCAACAACACTAGTCTTATATCAGAACCTACAATCGATTCTATCTAGCCACTTCAGAAAAAAAATGAACCCCTACTAGAGAGGCTTTAAAAAAGAGGGGATTGAATACAATGGATGATACTTATGTATTGTGTAACATTGGAAAGGACGAACCGAATCACATTATTGTGAAATGCCATCTAGCAAAACTTGTGTGGAGTCATATTAAGTTTGGTTTAAAATAAATGATCAAAGCGTGTCACAAAATCTACGTTCTTGGTTTATCCTGACATTCAAGAAAGTTATCTTAGCTGTTGTTATGATGAAGTGGCGGATCTAGAAACATCTTTCAATAGTAACGTTTTTCATTTTAGTAGCAACGTTTTTCAAATTTCGTAAAAAAAAAACAAAATTTTCCGCTAAGTTTCCACTACGCGCGCGAAGTTGAGCTGCAACGTCCGCACCCCCTGCTATTACTATAGATCCGCCCCTGTTATGATTTTGAGCTATTGTGTGGAGTCATATTAATGTTTATGAGTTTATGTATAACTTACCTAGATATTTAGGTGTTGTTTGTTTTTTAAGAGGTAAAAAGTCTACAGTTTGTGAACCACATATGCAGGAGAAGAGATGGACCAATTCGGTCTGTCATCTATAAGAAGAAATATTTGTTTGTTAACGTTTGCAGCGTAACCTAACCATAACCATAAGTTATAACCAACCACAACCCACCATAAACATAGCATGATGATTTGGTGAAATCTAATTGGGTGAATGACGAAGCAAAACACAAACACGTTGTTTCCTTTTTCCTTGGTTTGGTGTAGAAGAATGAATATATATAATTATAAAACCCCATTTCAACGGCGGAGGCGACGGGGAGAGGAGGATGGAGGAGGAGAAGAAGAAAAGGGAAGAAGAATGGTGAATTAGCATAAGAGAAGGAGAAGGAAAAAAAGAGGGTAAAAGATGGGAAGATGTTAGAAGACAGAGGGCTGTGTCTGCACCAAGAAGAGGTCAGAAAAACCTTTTTGAGTAAAAAGTCTTCTAAAAACCAAATAATCTGCACACCCCAAACGTTTGCGCGCGTCTGCATCACGCAGACGAAAAAAGTCAGAAGTACTTATGGGGAAAAACAAACACCACCTTAATATATAAAATCAGGCTTAATTATATAAACAAAAATAAATATAATTCACAACAAAAAAAAAATAGTCTGCTTACTCTTGAAGACAACAAGATTAAATGACACAAAGTTACAAAATTGAAATATACACTTAAAGAAAGCAACATCCTATGATCATATAAAAGTTCAGAATTTTGATTGAATTTGATGAACCACTTTGATATCAACTTGAAAGGCCTCTGCAAGAACATCCCCATCAATATCAGGGTTCGACCCAAACATAGCATTTGCAATAGTAATGACACCTGGATTTTGACTACTCAAACCCGCAATAGCGATAGCATACCCCTTTCCAAGGTTTTTCTGAAAGTGAATTAGGCCTTGAGGAAACACAAACACATCACCCTTTACAAGTACTTTTGTGATAAGGCGGTTTTCTGGGTTAGATGTGATAAAACCAGCCAGAAGACGGCCTTCAATGACAGTCAAGATTTCTGTGGCTCGAGGGTGCGTGTGTGGAGGGTTTATACCCCTTGGAGCAAAGTCAATACGAGCCAAAGAGATACCCAACGTGTTGAGTCCTGGCAACACTGCTACATTCACTGCAGTCACATTAGACCCAATGTCATTAGAGGTGTTTCCCATTAGGTGAAACCCTTTAAAAAGAAAATCATCTGCTTTCACAAGCTTTGCATCTTTGCAAACCACACCATTCACAAATACTGCACAAACAAATATAAAAACCTTATTATACACGTACACCTATATACAAATATTGTATTCCATAAAACCCTGAATTGCGATAACCCGTTACCTGGGTTGTTTGAATCAGCCACACAGTAGTCCTGGAGAGGACCAGGGTCCGAAGCTAAAGCAATCAAACATGTTGCCAAGAGAAAACCGAATATAAGGAAACGAGACATTATCAGCAAGAGGCGTAAATTTGCTTTTTTCGGAATTACTTTGGTCGCTCACGAATTGAAATATATGCAACAAAGAAGGTAATGTGGTAATGTTTTTATAGTATGAACATAAAGCCAGGTTGTCACACCATCAATATATAATTTTGTGGAAAAAGGTAAAATGACAATAAAGCTATCAAATACATCCTCATAAGATACATTCACCTTCTGTTCAATTCTTAGTTAGAAAAATATCTTGCACTAGGACGATTCATTTCATTTCATATATTACAATTAATTTTGAAGGTTGAATGTGTATTAAAGTCCTAGCCCAGTGGTTGAAAACGTCATCAGTTAGGAGTTTATAATATAGTAATATTTTTTGAGTGACAACCTGGATAATGATACGGATGCATTCGCTGGAAAATTAGTAGACTAATAATTTCCATTCCTAGCACATGTAACAATTTGGTTATCACATTTATATTATTTATTATTATTCAGCTTTATGCAGCATTTTGTTAGCCTTGTTAGGATACTTATTGATAGTTATCATTGACCCTACTTCGTTTTAAGTTCATCATCTGCCGTAAAAGTTGTTGAATTTGGTTGGCAACAATTATAGGTTGTAATATTTATTTCCGAAGACTTCGGGATGAGGCAAAGAAGACCAACACCGGAAGTTTGGCAAGAAGTTCCGGTGAGAAGGTGGCGAGACAAGAATCTTAATGATGAGGGTATCAAGAGACAAGATCTCACAAAGTTTTACGTGGCAAATCTTCCGGAGAGATGTTCGGCTGATGACATTAAGAGGTTTCTTGGGGATTATGGGGATATCTAGGGGATTTATGTGGCACGTGAAAGAAACAAAATGGGACCAAGATTTGCTTTTGTGACATTTATATATGTGTTATATAAATAATTATTTCCGGGTTTGTGTACTATATTGTGAGAGTATCACAACGAAACAAACTACAACCAAAATGGAGCTAAGATGAATGAGATATCGAAGCTTGAAAGTTGTAGGTTGGAAGAACCAGAGATGAGAAAATGGATTAAGTTGTCAACTTGTCCCACATTGGTGGGATGACAAAACATGAAGTGGTTTATAAGGTGGAGCACTCCTTGTATATTGTTTAGCTTGAGCCAAACACTAGTGGGACCCTAAAGGGTTCGCACCCTTAACTTGCGCGCGTGGCGTGGGCGCAATGTGGCGCTTTGATCGCCCACTTTGCACACTCGAATCGCCGCTAGAGAGCCGCCTTTTGCGCTCCAGTCTGAAGCGCGTGCATGACCTAGTAGCGCCCTGGTCCGTGCATAAGTTTCCAAACGCGTTATGTGGCACGCAGACTGTCGTACTCGTAACGAGTTCTCGAGCGACCGTTTCGGCTTGTTTGACTGTTTCAACTCGAGCCATAAGGAAAATGACAGTTACGAGTTTGACTACTTCAATACTAGTAATTCACTTTATTGATAATTATTATTGTTTATTACAAGATTTTATGATATTGTTAGTTACAATATTAAATATTAATTATATATATGTTTCACCATTTTTGTGTATAAAAGGGGATGAGCTTTAGGTTCATAAACACAAAGAATAAGAAATTCTCTAACACAAAACCGATCGAAAATATGTTCTCATCAAGATTGAGAAGAGTATTCTCAATCAAAATACAACTTCTTTTCTTTTTCCTACATCCCCATGAACACCAAATAACCCGGTGATATCTCGAGCGCGAGAGCCATCTCCGGCAGTACGACTACTCTTCCGGTTGTTGTACCCTGGGAGACAAATCGTCTGAGAGGAGACGCGGAATCTATTTTAAGGGCCCGTGTCAAACACGATCCTCAACCAAAACCGTGAACGACTTCTTTATTCTTGTAGAGACAATTAGTAGAAGATGATGCGGTTGAATTGCTTGAATCAACTTTAGGTACATTTTGTTTGTATCTTATTTATTTAGTTTTGTATACGACATTGTACTTTATATTTTCTATGAATAACGAGAGTATCATTATTATATTTATTTTTATTATTATTTTAATAAAAAGTGAACCCTATTTCCTACAGCTGATAAATATGATTTGGAATTGAGGCTTCGAATGGTTAAGATTGGTGATAACAAACATTTCATTAGTATTGCAAAGTTTGTTGATGGGGAGTATATTGAGCTGGAAAAGAAGCAGGAAAAATTGCATGACGAAAGGAACGATACTTCGGTCAATATTGATAAGAAAGAAAAGACGGTCAATAATAGAAGGGATCAAGGAGGATCGGAACGGTTAAGTGGGAAGTCATTCCATGATATATTAACAAATAAGGTATCGATTAAGGAAGACGAGACAATAACTTTGGCTCCCAATATGAATGTGTTTGCTCTGTGGCATAGAAGGCCGATTGTGGGGAGGGTGTCCGAGTTTCAAAATCTTATTTCATTTAGAAGATGGTTACAAGAGAAGGGTCATCAGGAAGTAGGGATTAAATATGTGGGTGGATTTCTGTTTTGCTAATATTTGGAAGTGAAAAGGAGGCGAATGAGTTTGTTAGCATGAAAGAAAGTTGGAAGGAATGTTTTCTAAAAGTGGCCTTATGGAAAGGTCAAATGCTTGCTTATGAAAGGATTGTGTGGTTAAAAATCTTTGGTGATCCGTTGAGTCTTGCTATAAATCCGGTGTTCAATATGAAAGGAAGTAACTTTGGTTTAGTTGTTCAACCAACGCAGGTGTCTGAGGAAGATGATGATTTGCCATATGTTTGTATTAGGATTTTAAGTGGTGAAGGAGGTAGAATTAATCGTACCATATCTTTAAAATGGCAAGAAAAGGTTATAAGAGTGTGGGTGGAGGAGGAACAACGGGAATGGATTCCGGAATGCTTAGAGGAGGAGATCAGAAACGAAGTCTGTCCGATTAACAAGGAGGTGAACACTGTTATGGAGGAGGATATTAATTTTGGTGATCGGAATGTGAATTCCGATGGAGAGCCGATTGGTCAAATATCCGACGATCTTGGCAATGTGGATAAGGAAACTTTCATGGAAAAAGAACGCTTTAAAGTGGGTATTGATGAGGCACGTGATTATCGGAATCTTCATTCAAAAGATAACTTTTTTATTCGTTTAAAAATAAAAGTCAAAATGTAGAAGGAGTTAATGTTAAAAGATTTAAAAAAAATGGAGCGTAGAGAATGTACACAATCCAGTTATCCACAAGATTTGAATAGGCCCAAAACCAGCCCAGGAATCGAGACCCTTTTGGACTTAATATATTATTGGGCCTTGAGGATAGTTATGTTGGGTCTGTTTCGATGGGTAAGTTTGAAGAACTATTGAAGGAAGTGGAGGATGCTATGGGTTCAATGGGTATTAACGAAGATGGGTTCTCTTATCATGAATGCGAAAGAACGATGTTACTGGAAGTTCTGGGCATAAAGAGAGGAAGCTGGAAAGTGTGAGTATACAAGACGAAGCAACTAACACAGTCGAATGGGGGAAGGTTGGGAGCAGAAAACATTGGGGATTTTCATAATCAGGTAGAAAATACTATTGTTAAAAAAAGGTTTTCAATTGGTGTATCCATGAATTTTTTGACTTTGAATGTGCATGGCTTGGTAGTCCATGGGAAAAGGGTTATGGTTTCGGTGTTTTAATAAGGATCAGGAGGTTGGGTGTGTTTTGGTTCAAGAAATTTTGTCCACAAAGGTGGTTTGTAAGGATTTAGAGGGGTATTAGGGAAACGAAGGTTTTGAGTTTGGCTATGTAGAATCAACGGGCAAGTCCGGGGGTTTGGTTACAATATGGGATACAACTTTGTTTGATTTGAAAGTAGTGGAAAAACATAGGATTTTCATACTGAGTTCGGGATTGATAAAAGGAAGTGGGGAAGTTTTGAATGTATTAAATATATATGCTCCTCAAAATGAAGTCGGGAAACGATAGTTATGGATAGATATTATTCGGATGATAAAGGCGAGGAGTGTCTTATGGGTCGTAGAGGGGGGGGGGGGGGGGTTCAATTCAGTTCGGTATGCGGAAGAAAGGAGGAACTCGATTTTTAACCCATCAGTAGAAAGGGACTTTATAACTTTCATCGTTGATGCGGGTCTCCATGAAATAAGTGTAAGAGGAAGAAAATTCACTTTTGCGGTAGGAAATAAGTTAAGGAGAATTGATAGAATACTTGATTGTTGGGATTTTTTTAATAGGTGGCCGTCACTGGAGTACAAAGCGCTTCCAAGACCGCTTCGATTTTTTAGTTCTTGGTTGGAAAGGAAGGATTTTGAGGAGGTAATCATCAAGGAGAATATAGAATTCAAAGGAAGTGGCTGTTCAGATATGATGTTGTTGCAAAAACTAAGATGGTTTAGAAAGGCCATTAGTGTTTTGAAGGAGGAAACTAACAAAAAGGAATTAGAGGAGGAACTTATATTAAGAGATGAGGTTGAGTACATGGATATGATTCGAGAAGATAGGGATTTGACAGAGGAGGAAGAGTGGGTATGGGAGGAAAGTCAAATAAGAGTTAAAGAAATTGAAGATTTCAAATATCTTACCTTCATCAAAAGGCGATATGCAAATGGGCTATGTATGGTGACGATAATACGAAATACTTCCATGGTCTCATTAATAAAAGAAAGGCATGTAATAGTATCCTGGGGTTAATGATTAATGGGAAATGGGAAACAAAAGCAACAAAGGTTAAGAAAGAAGTTTTTAATTTTTTCAAACAGAAGTTTGTGGAAGATTTGGATGCAAGACCATCCTTGAAATGTCATGGCTTGAAATGTTTGTCTAATGATGAGGCGGGGAGGCTTGTTACGTAGTTCAAAGAAGCTGAGGTTAAGGAGACAGTGTTCGGATGTGGGGATGACAAAGTGCCGGGACCGGATGAGTTCAATTTCAAATTTATAAAGAGGTTTTGGAGTATTTTATCAGTGGATTTTATGAACATTATACCACTTTCGTGGTTCAATTAGTCGAAGAGTGCGATCTTCGTTTATTATGCTAATTCCTAAAAATGCGACACCTATTGGGTTGGGGGATTATAGACCTATCAATCTTATTAGCGTGACAAGTAAGGTGATATCAAAGATTTTGACGAATAGATTGAGGACCATTACGGGGAACATCACTTCGGATACACAATCTGCATTTTTAAGTGGTAGATATATACTTAATGGGTCGATGATGATTAATCTGTAACACCCCAACTGATGGCGGAATCATCGAGGTGCCACATAGTGACGATTGTTCAAAAGCTCAAGGTACTAAAATGTAAATATTTGATTATTGAATATTGTTTTACAACATGTGAAATTCAATACAATACAACAAAATAAACATAATTGATTGATTTAATCTAAGTCCAAGGTCCTATGTGAAGCGTCAAGCAGCTTATCCTGAAACATGCACGAAAATAATTTTGTCAACATATGATGTTGGTGAGTACTACTTAGTTTTGTACATATAGTATAAGTTTGAAAAGTAGTACAATTCATGTGTCTAGTATCACCAAGGCATTATGTAAACACGCAAGTAATCAAACAAGACAAAGATCAAATGTAAAGTTTGTACAATGAACTTGATAATGAGCACCTCAACACGTGTGAGTCTAAAAGAGCACCATAACACAAAGTTATGTCTAAATGAGCACCGTAACGTAAGTTACGTCTAAATGAGTACCGTAACATAAGTTACGTCTGAGTGTAAAGAGCACCATAACATAAGTCATGTCTAAATGTATGATTTTGTATGTAAGCTACGTTCATGTTCAAGCATATGCACAAAGATAAACAAGACACGTATATGAATTGTAAATGAATAAAATGTACGTGTAAATGAATACGAAAGTTTTGTATACTTGTGCATGAATCACCCCAAAAGTTGTAAAAGCGGAAAAAGGGGATAAGTAATACTCACCTTAGCACGGTGGTAAGTCTTGGAATTGAATAAGTGTAAACCAACGTTTGTCAAGTATCACCCTATGTATAAGGTAACAAATAAGTCTAAGTTTATCTAATTCTATAAGTATTTTCTAGGGCTTCGAATTGGGGATAAACGTTTATTTGATTAATAAACAAATTGTTTATTAAATATAAGAAATTTAATTAACAAATAAATAAAAGTTTCTTTGTAAAAATTTTAAGTTGAGTATAATCACAACATAAAGTTTTGAGTATGAAAATAATTATTTCAAATTGTCAAAATATGACTTTAATATCTAAAAATATTAAAATTAAAGAATTTCTGAATTAAAAATTGTATTTCAATTCTAGATAGTTAGAAATAATTTATATAAAATTTTGGTGAAAAAATATTGAAAATTGGATTTATTATGATTTAATTATGATTAAAACTAACAAAAATTGATTAAAAATATAAAATAAACGGTTTTTCTGAAATAAAAATATTTTCTGGAATGTTTAAGAATATACAAGTTTAGGATAATTTTTGTGAGATTTAATAAAATTGTTTAGATATTTTTATTGAATTTTTTAAATAAAAATGAATAAACTTGCATTATTAATAATATATATTAAATAATTTATTTTTGAAAAACTAAAAATTAGATGATGAACTTTATCATTTGGAGATCATATAATAATTTTTGTGGAATTTATAAACCACTTTTAGTATTTAAAAAAAAAACTATTTTAAAAAGTTTAATATATTAATTATATATATAAAGATGGCAAAAAAAAAATACTTGTTGGTTATGGGAATCGAACCCGGGCCTCTGGCCGGTTCGGGTTTTATCACAAGCGTGGCCACCAACTGAGCCATACCCTGAGAACGAGTTAAACTAGGTTTAAATTAATTATATAAGTTTATTGGATTAAAGGTTAAATGAAAGAAATAGAATGTTGCATGTGGGATCGAACCTGGCCAAGAGGCCGGTTCTGTTCCATCATAAGGTGTGTAAACCAACTGGTCTATACCAGTTGGTTGTGTGTTTATTGATTCAAAATAATTAAATAAACTAACTGCTTCAAGTGTTCTTCCCCAATATTATATCCATTCGAGCCCTAATTTTCAAAACCATCCAATTCGTGTTCAATAGCCCCTGAATCTTTGGGGCTATTGTTCACAAGATACCGAAGGTTAAAACCCACTAAAAAAGTGAACTTACACTGAATCGTGATCGGGTATTAAGCCTGGTCAAAGAAAAAGTCAATCGCGACTTGATGCTTGTTTGCAGGTTGTTTAAACAGAAAATTGAGAGTGAAGAGAGGATTATCGGCGATTGAAGCTTGTGAGTGAGGGTCCAATTTATAGGATAACACCCGTGTAATCGTTTTGGTATGTTTGACCCGCTTTAAATGTATACGCGTGAATTTATGCTTGGATGAGTTGGTGCTTCGTGATAATTGGTTGATTATAATTAGTAAGTTTATATTAATCATCATACGAAATTAATTCCTAACATTTAGCTTGATTTGAAGGTCAAAATAAAAAAAAAAAAGGAAACACTTGATTGCCCCTGTTCTTCGAACGACCAACAGACAAGGGAAAGGAAAAAGAAGTTGGAACGTGGGTTTTTATATAATATGGATTGGATTTGTAGCAGGTATGAGCCATAGCTCAGTTGGTGGTGCGTTTGTCTTGTGTTGGAGCCGGCTCGGGTTCGAGTCTCAGCAGAGACAAAACCCCCCCTTTTTCCTTGGCAGATAAGGGAAAAGGGTCTTGGGCCTGCTTCTTGGGCTGGTCTGATGGTGGGCTCAGGTGGTGGACTGGGCCGAAAAGAAAAAGGAAAGGGGTGGGTTATTGTTTGATTATGATTTGGTTTGGGCTTGACAAGTGAGTGTGTTTATATCTAAATAAAATTTGAAAAGTTTTTATTATTATTATTATTATTATTATTATTATTATCATAATTATTATTATATAAAAATAAAAAGTGACGGATGTTACATAATGAGATTATGGCTTAGGCGAAACAAGTAGGAAAGGAAATGTTCAGCTTTGAAATTGATTTTTAAAAACCGTATGATAATGTTAATTGGGGTTTTTATTAGAAATTCTTCGACAAAGTCGATGGTGTTATGCACAATGATAATAATATTAAATAATAATAAATAATAAATAAATAATAACACCAACAATAAATAATAAATAAATAATAATCATACTTAGGCGTCATTGGATCTGACAGAATATGCTCGTCAATATGAGTAAACAAAGAGGCTGCAGCAACACGTTCCGCGATGGCGGTGATGATCCCCCCGTAAGTCATACCCGCTGCCTATTAGGGTAGGCAACAATGTTCTCAGCCAAGCACTGATGCAGGGCAACCGACCTACCCCTGAGGATGCAGTACAGATAAAAAAGGTTAGTAGTAGTAGTGGTAGTGGTAGTGGTAGTGGTAGTGGTAGTGGTGGTAGTGGTGGTAGTGGTGGTAGTGGTAGTGGTGGTAGTGGTAGTGGTAGTAGTGGTAGTGGTAGTGGTGGTAGTGGTGGTGGTGGTAGTGGTGGTAGTGGTGGTGGTAGTGGTGGTGGTGGTGGTAGTGGTGGTAGTAGTGGTGGTAGTAGTGGTGGTAGTAGTGGTAGTAGTAGTAGTAGTGGTGGTGGTGGTAGTAGTAGTAGTGGTGGTAGTAGTAGTGGTGGTGGTGGTGGTGGTGGTGGTGGTAGTGGTGGTAGTGGTGGTAGTGGTAGTGGTGGTGGTGGTGGTAGTAGTGGTGGTGGTGGTGGTGGTGGTGGTAGTAGTAGTGGTGGTAGTAATAGTGGTAGTGGTAGTAGTAGTGGTGGTAGTGGTGGTAGTGGTAGTAGTAGTAGTGGTGGTGGTGGTGGTGGTGGTGGTGGTGGTGGTGGTAGTAGTGGTAGTAGTGGTGACCACAACTTATTCCCTTTATATTTTCTTTAACTAAGTAACATTTTAAACTCTTAACAAAATAAAAGTATAAACTAGATTATACCCCGGGAACGTCCCGGGGTTGAGAAATTTAATATGACATATCAATTTTACATATGAAATAGAATGATGCGCTTTACAGTTACATGCGGGAAAACTTCGCGTAGCACCTAGTCTAAAACAATTAACAATGTATCTCCAATGTTAACGCCTAACCTTAAACAATGTATAAGTCTAATATTAATACATAACCTAAAACAATGTGCAACTCCAATCTAACACATATATGTTGAAAATAGAATTCATATTTACTTATTTGAACATAATTAGTGGTTTGCCTATACATGATTAATGAATTATCTAAACAATTTGTGTTTTTTTCCTATATGAACAAAACCCCACAAAAAAATAGTCGTTTTTTCTCGTTTTTTTATATAGCAATATGGTATTCATTGGAAAGATAATAAAACGCTCGTTAATTCGGTGTAATTTTTTTTCTTTAAAAAATTTTGTATATAACAATATATCTTCAATGTTAACGCCTAATGATACGATCCAGAATACTACAACCTAAACCCATGACCCAATCAATATCCTGGACCCGAACCATTAACTGATGACCCGGTCATGAAGTCAAATGTGCTTCCTAATTTTTAGCCACTAGTAGTAGTGGAGCTTGACCAATTTAAATTTTTTTCCATATATGTTGTAGGCACGCAGCTATAATCATGGTGTTACCACATTCTACATTTTATATCTCCTGCATAATTTTAGGACCCCATGTTTTAGGTTGTCTTTCATTATAAATTGTAACCGTTTTTCATTCAAGAATAAGAAGAAAATTATTGAAGGAAAAATGTCCCTCTTCTCCTCTTGTGTTCTTAGGAGTTTGTAGGTTTTCTCCGTAAACCTATCAATTGGTGCTTTCATTGAGCCTTAGCCTCCATGGCTTTGGAAGAACTCAATGACTCCACTATTCTACCTCGCTTCATCGGCTCGAATCCGGCCCGGTGGCTTTGTGATTTTGAAAGGTTCTTTTCCTTGTATTCCATTTACGAGGAAGACCGGTTTGCCTATATCATTGAGTACTTTGATGATGAACCTTTTTTATTAATTCAATTCATGGTATCGCGGACCTGAACGTCTTACGTGGAGGTGTTTCGTTACCGCAATGGTAACGACCTTTCCTCCGGTACAACACCCGCCAAAAATCACGCCACATCTAGTGTCATTTCCACCCCCGCTACCCACGCGACCATCACCAACAACCCCACTACCTTCATCACCATCCTTACATCAACAACCACCATGACAGAACCCATATCCTAATGGTTCTTCAAACATTCTTTTAAAGAGTGTAAAGGGCACCAATGGTCCACCACTTGTGAAAGCCACGACATAACAGAAGCCACTTTTCTATACATTTTGTTCCTACAGGATAATTGCACATATTCATTATCCATATCCACCTTATAATATTTTTGGGGCCCATTCTTCAATTCCGGGGTTAGACAGATCACTACTCGAGGCTCCGAGTCAAGGTGTAGTTGGAAGAAGCAAGTGGCGGCCCGTTGTGACCGCGCCAAATGCTATTGGGAGAGTCGAATGGCGACCACCTTGGGAATACCCTTGGTGTTTCGGTGAGGTTGCACCTAATGCTATTGTTCGACTCGAGTTGCGACCACCATGGGACGAGTATTCAGTCCTTGAGGACAAGGACGTTTTTAGGGCAGGAGTATTGATACGATCCAGAATACTACAACCTAAACCCATGACCTAATCAATATCCTGGACCCGAACCATTAACTGATGACCCGGTCATGAAGTAAAATATGCTTCCTAATTTTTAGCCACTAGTAGTGGAGCTTGACCAATTTAAATTTATTTCCATGTTGTAGGCATGCAGCTATAATCATGGTGTTACCACATTCTACATTTTATATCTCCTGCATAATTTTAGGACCCCATGTTTTAGGTTGTCTTTCATTATAAATTGTAATCGTTTTTCATTCAAGAATAAGAAGAAAATTATTGAAGGAAAAATGTCTCTCTTCTCCTCTTGTGTTCTTGGGAGTTTGTAAGTTTTCTCCGTAAACCTATCACCTAACCTTCAAAATGTATAACTCTAATATTAATACATAACTTAAAACAATATACAACTCCAATGCTAACAAATGTTGAAAATAGAATTCATATTTACTGATTTAAACATAATTAGTGACTCGCCTATACATGATTAATGAATCACCTAAACACTTTGTGTTTTTTACCTGTATAAACAAAACCCTAAAAAAATAGTTTTTTTTTTCTCCGTTATTATATAGACTATAGTGTGTAATGCTACATTGAAAAACTTAATCTTGTTTACATGGTTTAATTGAATCTATTGTATACAAATGGTTAGCTTGAATAATTTTCGTTACAAGTATCTTGCATATTAAAATATAAATGAACTAATTTTAGCCATAAATTTTTATTACATAATTACCCACTTCGATCTTTCAATTCATTGGCTTGTTTAAACATGACGAACATCATGATATTTGCATCTGGTTAAACTCAACGTTATAACTCTTTTTTTTTTTTTCCCTTTATTTATTTAAGTACAACATGTTGTATTTATTCACTAAATTAAGAAAATTATAAACCACAAACACACATACTTGTTTTATTCCCTTTTAAACATAACATGATAAGACGATACAAGGTTACTATATTGAAAAGTACAAGGTGAAGTAATCAACATGTCATGGTCACATAAAAGTTCAGAATTTTGATTGAATTTGACGGACCACGTTGACGTCAACTTGAAAGGCCTTCGCAAGAATATCCTCAGAGATATCAGGGTCTGATCCAAACGTGGCATTTGCAATAGTAATGACACCCGGATTTTGACTGCTCAAACCAACAATGGCAAGTGCATGCCCATATCCCACATTTTTCTGGAAGTGAATAAGACCTTCTGGAAAGACAAACACGTCGCCCTTCTCAAGTTGTTTTGTAAATAGGCGATTTTCAGGGTTAGATGTGACAAAACCGACCAAAAGACTACCTTCAATGACCGTCAAGACTTCAGTGGCTCGAGGGTGTGTGTGTGGAGGGTTAATACCTGCTGGAGCAAAGTCAATTCGAGCTAAGGAAATACCAAAAGTGTTGAGTCCTGCTAACTCTGCTACTGTCACTGCAGTCACATTAGAACCCACGCCGTTTGACGTATCTCCCATCACATCAAGCCCTCTATAGAGAAAATCATCTGCTTTCACAATCTTTGCATCTTTGCACACCACACCATTCACAAATACTACATAAAGAATCATAGAAACCTAGTTATATATACACACCAATATACAAAAATTGCATATCATAAAATGAGTTGTGATAATCTTTTACCTGGGCTATTTGGATCCGCCACACAGAAGTCCTGGAGAGGACTAGGGTCTGAAGCAAAAGAAATCGAACATGTTGTCAACAAGAGAACAAAAATAAGAAAACGAGACATCATTAGCAAAAGAGGAAAACTTGTTTTCTTGGAACTTTGGTAGCTCAAGAAATCTATGAAATAAATTATGTAACTTGGTATGGTTTTTATAGTGAGAACATGTGATTAAAATAAAGGCATAATGTGTTGATTCGTCATATATATCCTCAAAAGATATGTTCAACTTTTGTTTAATTCTAGATACCATGCACTTTCGTTTAATAAGTCCTTTTTATATTTAGATTATGTTTTTTATGTATTGAATTTATCAAGGGGTTTGGTTATGATAATTTATTCAAAAATCAACTCTTACCGTGGCCTAACGTCATTATAATTCATAATATATAACACCGTTTAATACAAATTTGTGAAAAAAATAAAATAAAACCATTTTGTTAAGATTATATACAAATAAATAAACTAATTAACACACAATATGTTTAACAATGAGTTAACATATGTCATATGTGTGTTTGAAATACAAAATTAGTTAAGAGTAGTACAACGTAATTCATTAGCTTTTTGTAGGATCGTGATTCTTGACAAGAATTTAATGATACTATGCGTGTACACGATCTGAAGGCGGAATCACAGGATCGGTTAGTTATTAGATATGATAGATAAGTGTTAAAGATGAACAATAAAGTTGACACACAAATCAAAACACAAACGAGAAATACTTCATCGTATTGGAATTGAATGAGCAAAAGTTACAAAATGAAGCACCAAGGGTTACTATTTATAGGAGCCATGTCTTATGCCTGAATCAATACTAGCGTAGGGCTCCTACGCCTAAATGTCTTCCAGGTGTATAACTCTCATACGCCTGGAAGGTTTACATATGTTACAGATTAAGTGCAAATGACTACAAATGCTACCCGTTCAACACTAAAACACTATACAAGATAGGTAAACCTAATATCTAGCCTAGGGACATGCCGAAGGGTGCACTAACAGACTTACCCTTGGATCTAGATAGATATCTTGAAAACATTTGCTTCCACATCAACCAATCTTCAACCTTGAACAACATCCAGCTTCATGCTTCCAACACAGAGAATTTGGACCAATCACACCCATAGTGGATGTTCTTGACATAGCTAAACCTTATCATTTTCTGATATCGCATTTCTTGATCTCGATCTTGCTCTTGATAATTAATTGGATTCTAATGCAGGGTCTTCACATCTTCTTTGGAGCAATTCACTAGCCACATTGGGTCAAACACTCTCAACTTCCTACAAATCTTCGTTCATTAATGAGTACGACCACGACTTCAGTAGTCGTGAAGTTGAAGTACCAGACCATGAACTCATCAGAGATGTTCGGTTCCATTAGTGCGAGAGGATCTTGCGTCATCACAGTGGAAGGCTTGATTGTTCGCCTCCAAATAAACTTTCCTGTCCTTTGATCTTACTCTTTAGACTAATAGCGAACTGGGAATTGAGGAGCACGGTACTGCCACCCGTGAACACTTTCTCTCTAGATAATCCTATGGATCGTATCTAGCGGTGAGTTAGTCTAAATAGGCTCCTTCCTCACTCGATCCCGTACATACCAGTACGACAGAGACTTGAAGTGAAAAACTGACTTGAAATACTGAATATCACGTTCAAATTTGATGCCAATAGCATTAGCATTGTTAGTGCATTTTATGTTTGTCCCCCGCTAGTGATTAGTCGTCTAGGTCGTTGGCTAAGCTAGATAATGTTTATTAGTGTGTTAGCCTGAGAATGGCATTAGTGTAGTTTCTAGGATAAGGAGACTAAGCCTCAGTCACCATATGCAAGAGACTAAGACAATGGGAATACTAAGATCTAGTATAAATATCTTACTCCTTCCCATGATTTAGGAGAGCTCTCTCACAACATTCCATAGGTGTGTCCTTAGTGTGTGTGTTTTCTAAGAAAGAGTTTATCTTTATTAATCCTTGCTTTGTGTAAGCTCAATAAATCTATGTGATTTTGATAGTTTCATGTGTTCGATTCTTGTTCTTCTTCATGTAGATAATCATCAAAGTCCGGGTCTTTGTTTCTGCCATCGATTCGGATAAAACCAAGTAAATCGCATTTCTTGTCCGACAAGAGAAACGCTCCTACAAGTGGTATCAAAGACCGAAAAACTCGATTCACTAGTTATTTGGTGATAATCGTGGATAAAAATCTGATTTTTTTTTTAAAAAACTTGAAGGTTTTTGGAGAAAAAATATGTTTTAGATATTTTTATCATGGTATTGGGATTTTTAGATAAATTTTCATGGATTAAAGTTGTTTTGATGTTTCCAATGGATTCGAAACATGTTTTCCAATCAAAATTATATAAATATTCATTAAAAACGGACCTTGTGTCTCTAAAGACTGAGGCAACAGTGTTCATTTCCCTTTTCTGCTTTCCTCAACCTCCCAGTTCTTTAGCTTGCGGAGAAAATAAGCTACTGACAAGTTATCACACTGAACAAGTCCCTTCAACATGTCCACATAATATGTTCAAAAGTAGTATTTTTAACATCATACTTACGTAGCTCGATCATCAGATGATAAAAACTGAATTGCATGTCACAGAAGGCTTTAAACTCCTTCTTCAACTGGTGCTGCCTGATCTTGTGCGCACGCTCATCACCTTCACACCTTGTCTTCAAAAGATACCACAAATCATACATGTTTTCACATATCTTGTATTGATGAAGTAACTCTTTAGGCAATGCCTGACTGAGGATAGAGAACGCCTTTCTCTCATCCAAATACGTCTTCTTGTCTTCTTTATTTAGCTTCGTTGTCTCCACCGAAACATTTGAATTTTCTTGTAGTGGCCGAATCAAGGGATGCTCAACCCAATACCAGATGTCCACATCAATACCGTCTATGTGTCTCTGAATCCTCCCTTCCATGAATGGTATTCACTAAGATGGTACGTACATCTTTGGAGCCTTGTTGCTGCTTCCGGTTTCGTTATCACTCTGCAACATACTTTGAACACTATGTGCTTAGCTAGTCGAAGCAACCAATGCCCAGGATTCTTGGTATTGACTACTTGTTGTTGAGGTGGGGATGAAAACGGACAGTAAGGAACAACCACATTCGCTGTTATGAAGGGTTCGTGACGTTTGCAACAACATACGGATGTGTTACTTGAGGTCGTGGTTGTTGTTGGAAATGTTCGGGCCAAACAATTTAGGTTAAGTAGTTCCAAATCATTTTGAAGTTTGAAGTGATATGATATGAGAAAATTCAGTTATGGGTGACGATCGAACAATGTCAGACTTGAAACGGGTAAAAAAAAATGATTAACGTTAACTTTCACACGTATATAGTCTTAAAACACACATATAAGGTCTTGGAGCACACATATGAGTTAATCCACACCTATGACTCTTAAGGCAGGTGTAACGTTTCGTATTTTTAACTTATCTTGTAATAATAATAATTGAATAAAATCTTTGGATCTCGTTGTTTTATCATGTTTTAAAAATATTTCGAATCATTTTTGAACTAATATAATCATAATATGTATATATAATAATATAGTATTGATGAAAAATGCCAACAATAAAAGTTTGTGTGGACCGGGACTCAAACCCGCGTCCACTCCGGGTCAGAAGGCTTAACACACATACACCAACCAACTGAGCCAACTGCTTCTTGTGTTTTTATTCCAGAACAAACAAACTTAACACCTTCCTTAATTAGTCAGTCAAACAATAAAAGTCAACCTTCGATCGAACCATCCAATTGATTCTAGACCCGCGTTTGCGTGGTTGATCAAATATGGAATGTGTTGGACCGACCTTGCAGCGTATTCCCCACGCAAAAATTCCATCAAAATATACCAATTATAAAGGCAATCACACATTTTAATTAAACATGGGTCAAACCTTTCAAATCTACGAATTCGTGTGTTTCAATATAAGTTGATCCTTTTATCTCAGCCTAAACACGCCGAAAAACCTATTCCCACTTTCAATTTCTGTTAAAACCCATCATAATCTGCAATTCATTCGTATTTTGACTTTTCCTGTTGACCGATCGTTCTTCATCAACCTCCCTCTGTAAGTATCAATTAATCCTTTGGTTTTGTTCTTCGTTATCATCCAATTAATAACCCCATAAACCCTAAGGTTATTGGTTACTAATTAATCACATTAGAAAACTAGGGTTCGAAGCCTTATTTGGGGAAGATGACACTCGCCTGTCATCAATTATAATCAGTATAGATCTGGAATGATCACCAACTGATCTGTGGATCAGTTGGTAATACCTTCTTGCTTAAAAAGGTTAAACCGGTGGGAGACTGGGTTCGAATCCCGTCCCCACACATTTTTATTCTAACAATTTATGAATTGAATCAAGGAGCCTTTATAATTAATTGAAATCAATCATAAACGTTCTCAGGGTCCAAACCAGATGGTCTGGGCTTGTGATTTAAACCTCAGATCCGGCCAAGGACCCGGGTTTGATCCTTGGCAGCAACATATTTTTTTTTAAAAAAAGACTCTTTATCTATATATTTATCCTAATAATCTTTTAAAATAGTTTTTAAATATTAAAAGTGGCTTATCAATTCTATAAAAAATATTTTATGTTATCCAGATGATAAAGTTTATTATACAATTTTTAGTTTTTCAAAAATCATTTATTTAATATATATAAAATATATTACAAGTTTAATCATTTATAAATTAAAAATTCTATAAAAATATCTAAGCAGTTTTATAAAATTTCACAAAAATTATTTTAAACTTATAAATCAATAAATGTTCCATAACTAATTTTTAATTTCAGAAAAACGTTTATGTAGTATTTTTAATTCATTTTTGCTCTTTTAACTCTAAAATAATTCATAATAAATTCATTTTTCACTATTTTTACATCAAAATTTCACATAAATTATTTTCATTCATTTAGATCAGAAATATAATTTTTAATTTGAAAATTTATGAATTTTAATATTTTTAGACATTAATACTATATTTTCACAAATAAATATTAATATAATATATATTCAATAATTAAGAAACTAATTTTATAAAAATTAGTTTCACATTTACAACATTGTAATACAACCACCTTTAATCAAGATTTTACAAAAAAAAAAATCCTTTTATTTATTTAGTTTCCTAAATTTCTTTATTTATTAGTCCATTAACAATTTATCTAAATTACCAATTAAATAACTGGTCGGTCCCCAAATTAGGAACCCTAGAATAATTGTAGACTAGAAAACATAGACTTATTTATTGCTTTAAACATAGGGTAATACTTGGCAACGTTTGGACCACATTTATTCTATTTCAAAGGACTTGATACTTTGCTAAGGTGAGTTTACGTAACCCTCGTTTATGCAACTTTTATACTTGAAACTATATTCTTAAGCAATTCTTTATACATGTCTAGTTGTAATCTTTGATGCCACATGACTTAGACAAAACCCATTAGACTTAAACTTAAACTTGCATAATCATTAACCCTGATCAAGTCAGCGGTATACAATGATAGATCTATTAAGGATTGACAACCCCACCCAGATTTGTTGACCATTTCTATGGGGAGCGCGGGAGAGTGTTATCATTCCAAACTTTAAATTAAGGAGAACCGTGGATGCGGGATGGACTTAAACTTTGTCAGAGGATTGATTATGTGCATACTATACTTGTTGTTTACACATGTAGACTTAGATTTACATTAGACATATGAATTGCTAAACTTTGATTCATTTAAAACTTATTGCTAAACTTGGCTTATGTATTTTCACCAACTTCTAGTTGACCCCCCCTTATCTTTTCCAAACTCAATAGTAAATACTGATGCTTGAAGTCTAAAGCTAGCATGAGGAGTTATTTGAAGTTTTAAGTTTCGTTTGTTTGTTTGATGTACTAGATTTCATTCAAGACTTTGTTATGTATTTCAAATTTGGATATTTTGATTTGGAATACATATTTATTTAAAACTTGATTACCATGTGCTATTGAACAATCATCCATACGAGACACCTCGATGTTTCCGCCATCGGTTGGGGTGTTACAGCAAGTGTATGAGGGCTTCCACATGTATAAGGCTCTTAATCTAGGCATAGGAGGTCCTACGCCCAGATTACGCACATATGAAGGGTCCTACGCCTGAACACTTACAGGCGTATGACTCCTTAGAGGCGTATGAGACGTGTTCTACATGGTTTTGGCTGATTTTGATGACTTTTGGTGTTTTTGAAGGTTTGGATGATCTGATCATCAGGTGTCGGTCTAGCACATGAATCAAATACTTAAAACACTCCAAAAACACGAATTATAATACAGAATTGTCAAAACTCACTAAGAACACAAACTTATGGGTTTTACTCGAAATCTCAGATCTGGAACAACCTAACGTTGTTTATCACAACAATTTGATTCAAACACTTTATAAAAACAATTGTGAAGCTAAAACAACAATCAGATCTAACAGTTCAATCCATTATAGTCAAATTCAATAAAAAACCCAATATTAATAGAAAAATAGATTTTCAATAAAACTTTGAACATTGCTACAGAAACTCAGATCTGATGTTATCCGATGCTAACAACACACGGGTTATTAAGCTTTAGCTCTGATATCACTTGTAGAATGATGATTCTTGACAAGAATTTGATGAAACTACGCGCATACACAATAGGAAGGCGGTACCAATGGATTGGTTAGTTGTTAGATGTGATAGATTAGTGTTAGAGATGAACAATAGAGCGCGCGCACACACATACACACAGATTAAAACACAAACGGGCAGCAGTTCGTCATTTTAGAATTGAATAAGCAAAATTTACAAAAGAAGCACCAAGGGGTCCTATTAAAGGATCCATGTTTTATGCCTGAATCCATATAGGCGTAGAAATCCTACGTCTAGATGTCCTCCAGGCGCATGACTCTCATATGCCTAGAGGGTTTTCATATGTTACAGATTAAGCGAAAATGACTATAAATGCCACCCGATCAACACTAAAACAATATATAAGAGAGGTAAACCTAATATCTATCATAAGGACATGTCGAAGGGTGCAGTAACACTTTTATTTTATTGCATGGAAATAATCGAACTTGTGCATGCTCGAGATCCATATGCACTTGAACGACATTCCCCTATACTTTGCAATATGTTAAATCCATTTTTTCATAAGTTATTGCCATTAACAAGAAACCAGTAAAATTGAACGTTTGAATTTATACATTCGAAGTGTATATGGCAACTTAAAAATAATTTGATCCGACTAAACCGAGTTCTCTTTAGTTGAGAAGGTAAACAAAAAATGCATTAAACTCGAAAAAACTGTTAGTCCACCCTTCAACATGTCCCTGGTATGGATATAGTTATTCCCTCTCATGTATAGCTTTTTAGGATTTACTGGTAGCATTTTAGGTCATTTACGCATGATTTGTAACTTATGTAACAATTCCAAGGCTTCTTGGCATAGGAAGTCCTACGCCTGTAAGATCTCGTACGTAGGACAATGTTTCAAACATGTAAACTTTGCTCATTTTCTAAATACATGAAGAAGTGCTACCCGTTTGTTTTGTGATTTGTGTGTGTGTGCTTATTTTCTTATTTCCAAACAATATCCTTAACATTCAACAATTAATCGGATCACTGATTCCGCCTTTGATTTGAATACGCACGTGATATCATCAATTTCCTTTTTAATCGAGAAAACCCCATTCCTACAAGTGGTATCAGAGCTATGGTTCAATACTACACGTGTTGTTTGTGTTGGTTAGCATCAGTTATGCGATTATAAAGGAATTGTTCAAGTTTTTATTGAAAAACCATTTTTATCATAATTTGGGTTTTTGATTGGATTTTTCTATTATGTATTAAATTGTTAGATCTGATTGTTGTTTTATATTCACAAGTGATTTTAGAAAGTGTTTGAATCAAAATATGGTGAAAAATAATGTTAGATTAACCAGATCTGAGATTTTATTTAATACCCATAAGTTTGTGTTCTTTGTGATTTTTGCCTATTTTGGATTATAATTCGTGTTTTTGGGTTGTTTTAATCATTGGAATCGTGTTCTAGACCAAAATCCACACATAACCTAATAATCAAATCATCTAAATCATCAAAAACACCAAAATTCATCAAAATAAGCCAAAACCATAAAAAACAAGGCTCATATTCCAGTAAGGGTCATACGCATCTAAGTATTTAGGCGCATGACTCCTCCTATGTGTGTAAGCCAGGCTACCATTCTCGTACGCCTAGTTTAAGACCCTAATACATGTGGAAGCTCTCATACACCTACCTTAAGATTCATACATGTGTAACAAGACTCGTACATGTGATAACACCTGTCATGCGTGTGGAAGTCCGAGTTAGTCAACTTTTGACCTGTTTTAAATCTGAATTTGTCCAATCTTCACCACTAACTGAATTTTTTCATACCATATCATTTCTGTAACATTCGTATTTTTTTCGTATTTTCCATTCTAGTCCTTGTATTCTTGTATCTTTCCATTTTGTACCCTTGTAATCCCGAGCTTATGATCAATAGAAAAGTATTTTATCAATTACATTTAATCTTAATCTATTTCATTTAATCTATAAATTCTACGCGACGCAAACTTTATATAACGTCGCATGATTCTTAATTTTCTTGTATTATAAATGCTATATTTAACAAATTCTAAGTTCGCCTTTATTCGTTGTTTAGGTTACTCCTACCAATTCTTGACGGGTCGTCATTATAATCTATCCTATTCAGTTTAGGCGTTATAACAAGAAACTTATTTAGTTAAGATCTTAATATATATTTATTATTAATAAAACATATATATATATATAATAATACAAAAAAAAAAAACATGAAATGTTATGTAAAAAAAAGTGCCGTCCATTGCTTTTGTCATTTATTTATTTAATTTTTTTCTTTTTTCTTTTAAATATATATTTATCACTAATTAACTTCTAACCACCCTAATTAATTCATTAAATACCCAACCCCTTCACCCCAACTATAAATACACCACTCCCTACCCATTCTAACACTTGCTCAATCCTAAATCCTCTCTAACTCTGTAAATCTCTCAAGAATTCTCTCAAGAATAAGTGAGTTTCTCACTTCACCTTCAACCTCTCTTCTATTTTCTTCACTCTCCTCTTCTTCAAACCCTTTGAGGAAACCTCTAGGACCTCTCTCCTATTTGCCATGGCAAATAAACATGAGTAGGGCACCAATTTGAGGCCTCAAATGTGGTCATCTTCTATTATCTTTTATGCACTAGGTTGTTAATAATACCAAGCAAGTTCACCAACAACTTAATGATGGAGGGACTTGTGTTATGGTTCATGGTTGACAAAAGGAAGGCCAAGGCTCATCCAAACTAAGTCACCATACCCTACTTTCTAAGTTATATTATATAAATACTAAATTATATAAACTCTACTAATTTAATAACTCGGAAAGGTTTGTGGATACATCCCTACCTTACCAATGCTTGACTCTCATAACCATCCGAATCACCTCTATGGTGGTTTGTGTTTTGGTTCGCCTAAAAGGCTTGCTTGACTCTTATGACCATCCGAATCACCTTCATGGTGGTTTGTGTTTTGGTTCGCCTAAAAGGCTTGCTTGACTCTCTTGAATCTATAATCTAAACTCGAACCTAAGACCCTTTATTCTCTAATTCTAGTTAACCAAGGCTAAGGAACTAACCTCCCAAGACTCGTCTTTGGAACCTCACTAAACGCACCCAAAGGTGAGTTCATACTTGTCCCCTTTTTCTCTTTATCACTTTTGGGGTGTAAACATGTATCATATGCAAAACACACTAATGCTTTTATAAACACACATGCTCAATCTATTAAACATACTTATATGCTACTTGCCATGCTTATGATTCTTAGATACTTAGACATAAATCATTAACTATTATTACCCCACTTAACATGTATAGCGCTATAGGACTAGCACACCGCCCCCTTTATGGGTCATTGTTAAGATTTAAACGGCCTAACATGAATATGTTAGGTATACGCTGTGGTACTCGCGGGTTTGAGTTATGTCTTTTGTATGATAGGTATGTGCAATGCTATAGTATGAGATTTGAGTAAACCATTCTAAAATACTATGTATGTAAACTAAAACTAGTATGCTCACCAATGCTTTATGTGTTGACGGATATTTTATACATGTTGCAGGAAATGTTTGATGCAGGATATTCAAGAAATCTACTTAGGATTGGACTAGAAACTCACGCTAGTTTAAGTTCTATATTTTGATGTCGTATTTCTCTTTTCATGAAAACAATTTGTATTCTGTTATCTTTTTAGACGATAATTATGCTATGAATGAAATTTTATCTTTAAATCATATTGTCACGAATTCTAGTGTCATAAAGTCTTTGAACAATCTATCCCAAGTCTCGCCCCGATGTATTCCGCCATCGGTTGGGGTGTGACAGATTGGTATCAGAGCCATGACTATAGGGAATTAGGAAAAATTGCCATGTTTGACCTAGACTATAGTTAAGTACCTTTGACCATTCCTTTTATCATGCTTAAAATACTTGTTCTCCTTATCTTGCTTTTACTCCATTCTTTTGGACTTAAAAAAATTTCCCTTCCTATTTGTGGATTACTCTACACTCGAAGACGCTCGTATAACCTAAACGAAAGGAAATCACCAAAATAGGCGTGAAACCCTCACTTTGGTGATAACTTTCAATCCGTGTAAATTCTTTATGTTTTTGAAACTACACCAAGATAGGAGTGATATCCTCACCTTGGTGGAAATTTCACAATTCTCGTTCTAGTGGACACTTACCAATTGAAAAGTTAGAATTAATTTTCTTACCACATTGGACAAAGTGTACAAACCACACTCAAAGAAACGACCTCGCTAAGATAGGAGTGAAATCCACAACTTAGCGACTAGTTTCAATCCTTGATATTTTTTTTTAAAATCTCGCCAAAGTCTCAAATTTACTAATGACAAGAAACATGTAGTAACTGGAAGGGTGAATACCGTTAACCGCAAGTCGGCGAGAGTATTTCCACCTATTAGGCCAAAGCATGTTTTCAAACTCAAAGGTAAATTCGAACCACTTTGGTTAGTCTAAGTTCCGTTCCGGAACACTCCAATGGCTTGCTTAAAACAAGCCCCTCATTTCATGTTAATATTATTTTCAATGATGTTTTCATGCTATATTTTCACTACATATATTCGATTTAATTTTTTTACTACTCGCAAAGGCTCTCAAGACTCGCACCTCTAGTACTCTAGCAACCTCCAAACAATACTAATAATCGCAAACCAACACTAATCAGAGCTCCTTTATATTGTCTAAATGCACTATACTTGCTTATACTTATATGTTATGCTTTATAAACAATGTGGAACTACATGCTACTTGAACTATTTGACACTATGTGCTTGTTATGCTTAATTTATTTCTAAAAACAAAGACAAAATGAAATCTTTATACAAATAAACCATTGATCAAAGCTCATAATCCCTTTTTGTTTATCCCTTAGATGTCTTCCATGTCCAACCGAAGAAGCTCAAAACAAAGCACCAACAAGAAAATGCTATCCTTCATGGCCAAGCAAATGGCCAAGGTCATACCCGAGGTAGTTAGCAAAATCCAAGCCTCCGTAAGCCCTCATGGTTCTGTTGACTCAAAGGCCGGATCCTCCAAAACTACCTCCTTCACCTTTAAGCAATTTAACCTACATCGACCCGACTCTTTCACGGGAAACGATGGTGCTACCGCTATGCTCGAATGGTTCGACCACATCGAGCTAATCTTCATCAATAGCGAATGCCCTGACGATCTCCGCACTCGTCACGCCACTAGTGTCTTCAAATCAAGGGCACTCGAGTGGTGGAAAAGCGAGAGAGTCACCCGTGGAAACGAAGTCGCTTTAACTCTACCGTGGGAGGAACTCAAGCAACTCATGATTGAGGAGTTCTGCCCCGCTCAAGAGATTGAGCGACTTGAAGAAGAGTTTTGGAAACTCAAGCAAAACAGTGGTGATAACCTCTCCTATACCAATCGTTTCAAGCAACTCCTTGTCCTTGTACCTCACCAATTCAACACCACTGGGAGAATCATAGCTAAGTATCTCAAAGGCCTGCCAACGAGTGTTCGTGATATCGTTGAAGGAGCCAAACCCACCACCCTAGAAAAAGCCATTCGTTTAGCTTCCAAAATCTCGGATAACCAAGTGAAAGATGGAACCTTAACTATCCCAAACACCACCAAAACCGTCAATCAAACGACCACCATTCCCACCGACAAACCAAAGGAAGCCAAAACCCCATCAACCCATAGAAATAACCGCAAACGCAAGTCCCGAACCCAAAACTATGCCGTTACCATTCCATCCACCGAAGCTCAAGCTCCAACTCCTCTTAACCAAGTGCCTGCCCAGAAACCCTACACCGGCTCTTTCCCAAAATGTAACACGTGCCATTTTCATCACCCACCAACCTCTACTTGCCGTTTCTGTACCAATTGTAACCGCTATGGGCACCTTGTCCAAACTGGCAAAACCGGCCATAGAACCCAAAACAACCAACCTCAAGTTGTCAACCAACCCCGAGCTGCTAACCAACCTCCTCTAGCCATCGGCAATGGGCGTGCATGTTTCAAGTGTGGTGATCCTAATCATTTTGCTCCTCAATGTACCCGCAACAACCAAGTTCAAGCTCCGACTCAAAATCAACCACCAAGGGGTCACGCTTTTTAACCTCAATGCGGCCCAAGCTCAAACTGAAAATGATGTTGTGAACGGTATGTTCCTTGTTAATGGATCTTATGCTTCTATACTCTTTGATACTGGTGCGGATAAGAGTTTCGTCTCTTTAGAATTTGAACCCTTACTTGCTTGTGCACGGTCTAAATTATCAGAACCATTCACCGTTGAAGTCGTAAATGGTGAACCCATCTCTATTGATTTCATTATCAAAAACTGCACCTTGAATCTTAATGACCATGATTTCTCCATAGATCTAAATCCTATGCAATTGGGAAGTTTTGACATCATAGTAGGCATGGATTGGCTTGCAAAACATCGTGCCGAAGTTGTTTGCTTCGAAAAATTTATCCGTATACCGCTTCCTAGCGGTGACACTTTACAAATCTATGGTGAGAAAGCCTCCAAAGGACTCAAACTCATGTCTTGTACCAAAGCTCGAAAGTATCTCCGTAAGGAATATGTTGCATTCTTAGCTCATGTGGTAACAACCAAAGACAAGGAAAAAGGCATAAAAGACATACCTGTCGTTTGTGACTTTCCCGAAGATCTACCCGGTCTTCCTCCTGCTCGTTCTGTTGAACTTCGCATTGATCTCATACCCGGTGCTACACCTGTTGCAAAAGCTCCTTATCGTCTTGTACCTTCCGAAATGCAAGAACTTGCTAGTCAACTCCAAGAATTGCTCGAAAAAGGCTTCATACGCCCGAGTACTTCTCCCTGGGGTGCTCCTGTTTTGTTTGTTAAAAAGAAAGACGGATCTTTCCGTATGTGCATCGATTATCGTGAGCTTAACAAGCTTACTATCAAAAACCGATACCCTCTCCCACGCATTGATGATCTCTTTGACCAGCTCTAAGGAGCTACTTGTTTCACAAAAATCGATCTTCGTTCTGGATACCATCAACTTCGAATCCACGAAGAAGATATTCCAAAAACTGCCTTTCGCACAAGATATGGTCACTACGAGTTCATGGTGATGCCTTTCGGTTTAACCAATGCACCCGCAGTATTCATGGATCTAATGAATCGAGTGTGTAAACCTTATTTGGATCGTTTTGTGATTGTCTTTATTGATGACATCTTGATCTATTCCAAATCCGAAGACGACCATAAACGACATCTCCGTTTGATTCTAGAACTCCTACGTGCCGAACGACTTTATGCCAAGTTCTCTAAATGTGAATTTTGGTTAAAAGAAGTTCAATTCCTTGGGCATATTGTGAACGATAGGGGTATTCATGTTGATCCTGCCAAAATTGAAGCCGTTAAAAATTGGATTGCACCAAAATCTCCTACCGAAGTTCGTTCCTTTCTAGGATTGGCGGGTTACTATCGTCGGTTCATCTCCAACTTTTCCAAAATTGCTACACCACTCACCGCTTTGACTCAAAAATCCCAACCTTTCATTTGGGGTCCTAAACAAGAAGAAGCCTTTCAAACCCTGAAGGACATGCTTTGTGATGCTCCTATTCTAGCCCTTCCCGAGGGGAATGATGATTTCGTGGTTTATTGTGATGCATCAAATCAAGGTCTTGGTTGCGTTCTTATGCAACGAGGCAAAGTCATCGCCTATGCATCAAGGCAACTCAAAATCCACGAAAGGAACTACACCATTCACGATCTCGAACTTGGTGCTGTTGTTTTTGCCCTAAAAATCTGGAGACACTACCTTTATGGTACAAAATGTGTTGTATTTACCGACCACAAAAGCCTCCAACACATTTTCAATCAAAAAGATCTTAACATACGACAACGACGATGGGTCGAATTGTTAAACGACTACGACTGCGAAATTCGCTATCATCCTGGTAAAGCGAATGTAGTAGCCGATGCTCTTAGTCGAAAAAGTCATGCAGTTCTATGCAACATCCGAGAAATCGACCGTCTTCGTAGCTCTCAATTTCAAAATGATCTATTTAATCGTATTCGAGACGCTCAACATACATCGGTCAATGAAAATACTCTATACGAAGAAATGTCTTGTGGTGCCGAGTTACACTTGGAGTCCAAGGCAAATGGAATTCTTTATTATCTTGATCGTATTTGGATTCCCAATCGTGATGACCTTCGTACTCTTATAATGAATGAAGCGCATAAATCCCGATACTCTATTCATCCCGGTGCGGATAAAATATATCATGATCTCCGTCGCAATTATTGGTGGCCCGGTATGAAAAAGGACATTGCGCTCTTTGTGTCCAAGTGTCTCACTTGCTCCAAAGTAAAAGCCGAGCACCAACGACCGTCGGGTTTGCTTGAACAGCCCGAAGTCCCCATGTGGAAATGGGAAAGCATTGCTATGGATTTCATTACCAAGCTTCCTCGAACATCATCTGGTCATGATAGTATTTGGGTAATCATTGATCGTTTAACCAAGTCAGCTCACTTCCTTCCCATTCGTGAAGATTACAAAGTTGAAAAGCTAGCCCATATCTACACCAAGGAAATCATTTGTCGTCATGGTATTCCTCTTGACATCATCTCAGACCGCGATGGTCGATTCACCTCCCGTCTTTGGGAAATATTTCAGACTGCCATGGGAACTCAACTTAATCTTAGTATAGCTTTTCATCCTCAATCTGATGGTCAAACTGAACGTACGATCCAGACTCTTGAGGACATGCTTCGATCTTGTGTAATCGACTTTGGTGGAAACTGGGATGCTCATCTACCATTGGTCGAGTTCTCTTACAATAATAGTTATCATACCAGCATCCAAATGGCTCCTTTCGAAGCTCTTTATGGCCGAAAGTGTCGTTCTCCTATATGTTGGCACGAGATTGGTGAAGCACAAATCACTGACCTCGAAATCATCCAGGAAACGACCAACAAAATCATCCAGATCCGTGATAATCTCTTAGCTGCTCGATGCCGTCAGAAAAGCTATGCTGACAAGCGGCGAAAACCCCTTGAATTCAATGTTGGTGATCAAGTACTCCTCAAGGTCTCTCCTTGGAAAGGAGTAGTCAAATTTGGAAAGAAAGGAAAGTTAGCTCCGTGGTATGTTGGACCATTCAAGATCATTGAACGAATCGGGAAAGTAGCTTACAAGCTTGAATTACCCCAAGAACTCAATAATGTTCATCCCACCTTTCATGTCTCAAATTTGAAGAAATGCTTAGCCGAAGGGAACATACACATTCCTCTTGACGACGTACGAATCGACGAGACCATGCATTTCGTCGAAAAACCAGTGGAAATAATGGATCCTGAAGTCAAACAACTCAAACGAAAACGTATTCCGCTAGTTAAAGTTCGTTGGGAATCGAAGAATGGACCCGAATTCACTTGGGAACATGAAGAGCAAATGAAGAAAAAGTACCCACATCTTTTCAGTCTAGCCACTTGAATAAATTTCGAGACGAAATTTCCTAAAGTAGGGGAGACTGTAACATTCGTATTTTTTTCGTATTTTCCATTCTAGTCCTTGTATTCTTGTATCTTTCCATTTTGTACCCTTGTAATCCCGAGCTTATGATCAATGGAAAAGTATTTTATCAATTACATTTAATCTTAATCTATTTCATTTATTCTATAAATTCTACGCGACGCAAACTTTATATAACGTCACGTGATTCTTAATTTTCTTGTATTATAAATGCTATATTTAACAAATTCTAAGTTCGCCTTTATTCGTTGTTTAGGTTACTCCTACCAATTCTTGACGGGTCGTCATTATAATCTATCCTATTCAGTTTAGGCGTTATAACAAGAAACTTATTTAGTTAAGATCTTAATATATATTTATTATTAATAAAACATATATATATATATATATATAATAATAATAATACAAAAAAAAACATGAAATGTTATGTAAAAAAAAGTGCCGTCCATTGCTTTTTTCATTTATTTATTTATTTTTTTCTTTTTTCTTTTAAATATATATTTATCACTAATTAACTTCTAACCACCCTAATTAATTCATTAAATACCCAACCCCTTCACCCCAACTATAAATACACCACTCCCTACCCATTCTAACACTTGCTCAATCCTAAATCCTCTCTAACTCTGTAAATCTCTCAAGAATTCTCTCAAGAATAAGTGAGTTTCTCACTTCACCTTCAACCTCTCTTCTATTTTCTTCACTCTCCTCTTCTTCAAACCCTTTGAGGAAACCTCTAGGACCTCTCTCCTATTTGCCATGGCAAATAAACATGAGTAGGGCACCAATTTGAGGCCTCAAATGTGGTCATCTTCTATTATCTTTTATGCACTAGGTTGTTAATAATACCAAGCAAGTTCACCAACAACTTAATGATGGAGGGACTTGTGTTATGGTTCATGGTTGACAAAAGGAAGGCCAAGGCTCATCCAAACTAAGTCACCATACCCTACTTTCTAAGTTATATTATATAAATACTAAATTATATAAACTCTACTAATTTAATAACTCGGAAAGGTTTGTGGATACATCCCTACCTTACCAATGCTTGACTCTCATAACCATCCGAATCACCTCTATGGTGGTTTGTGTTTTGGTTCGCCTAAAAGGCTTGCTTGACTCTTATGACCATCCGAATCACCTTCATGGTGGTTTGTGTTTTGGTTCGCCTAAAAGGCTTGCTTGACTCTCTTGAATCTATAATCTAAACTCGAACCTAAGACCCTTTATTCTCTAATTCTAGTTAACCAAGGCTAAGGAACTAACCTCCCAAGACTCGTCTTTGGAACCTCACTAAACGCACCCAAAGGTGAGTTCATACTTGTCACCTTTTTCTCTTTATCACTTTTGGGGTGTAAACATGTATCATATGCAAAACACACTAATGCTTTTATAAACACACATGCTCAATCTATTAAACATACTTATATGCTACTTGCCATGCTTATGATTCTTAGATACTTAGACATAAATCATTAACTATTATTACCCCACTTAACATGTATAGCGCTATAGGACTAGCACACCGCCCCCTTTATGGGTCATTGTTAAGATTTAAACGGCCTAACATGAATATGTTAGGTATACGCTGTGGTACTCGCGGGTTTGAGTTATGTCTTTTGTATGATAGGTATGTGCAATGCTATAGTATGAGATTTGAGTAAACCATTCTAAAATACTATGTATGTAAACTAAAACTAGTATGCTCACCAATGCTTTATGTGTTGACGGATATTTTATACATGTTGCAGGAAATGTTTGATGCAGGATATTCAAGAAATCTACTTAGGATTGGACTAGAAACTCATGCTAGTTTAAGTTCTATATTTTGATGTGGTATTTCTCTTTTCATGAAAACAATTTGTATTCCGTTATCTTTTTAGACGACAATTATGCTATGAATGAAATTTTATCTTTAAATCATATTGTCACGAATTCTAGTGTCATGAAGTCTTTGAACATTCTATCCCAAGTCTCGCCCCGATGTATTCCGCCATCGGTTGGGGTGTGACAATTTCAAACCTCAGAATGGCCAATCCTAGTTTGAATTACTTAACCCAACTTGTTCCACCTGAGCATTTTCAACAACAACGACTGTTAGGATCCGAGTTTGATTTGTTATGAAGTTTAATAAATGAAAACATAATGAAGATGAATAATAATGGAAAGTGCAGCGGAAATATAAACTTTAAATCATAACAAACAGGACAATTGCTTTTAACAAGTACTTTCATAAACCATCTCAGATTTCAGTACAAGTATACAATTCTCCCCCTCAGCCCGATCACTCACAACTCTGTTTGTACTAGAGAATGTTTTCAGACTGATGAATAGAACATTACATGCACTGTTCTATTTATACACAAACTAAAGCTCTGATGACCTAAGGTTGACGTCACCTAAGATAGTGACATCTAACAGAAATAACAACATAAAACATCTGCCCTATTACAAACACTGCTACATAGAAAACTCAGACAACTAAACCTCTGATGGAATAAACTCTGTTGCTTGAATCATCTGTTGGAGCCTAAGTGTTGTTGACTCCAACAAACCTTGTATCTTCAGACCTTTGGTAGACAGTGGTTTCTTCAACAGACTTTGTAATTACAGCAGTTGTTAGGGAACAACAATTGTTAGTGTCAACAGTCTTTTGGGAGGATCTTGTATGCAAAATACTATTTTATTGTGGATCAGATTTTGAGTATGTTTTGGCTTTTCACTTCATTTGTTCTTCTCTGGTTCAGCAGACCCAACAATCTCTCCCTAGAACATATGATGCCAAAATTCAACCTTTATTCCTAATCTTTATTTCTCATCAGAATTTCTCTAATTTGGCCTTTAAATTGTAATTCAAAATATAGAGAGACCAAGTCTTCAGCATCCCTTTCTAGCTCTAAGTTCAGCAGGTCTTGGAAATCATCTGCACACGGACCATATGCATCATCCATCCTTAACTTTTGGGCTTCCCCATCAAATCTGAGCAGAGTCAATTCGTGGGTGTCTTTGTTGACTTTGCACTTTAGAATTTTTGAACCAGAGGAGTTTTTGAGTTTCAAATTTATTCTTGACGAGTTTGGTGATGGAGGCTTGCCAATGATTTTTCTAAGTTCTTCACTTATGGGATCAAAGAAGTAGTGGACCTGCTTGAAAATCTCTTCTTTCACAAAAGTTTCTTCAAACTCCTTTTCATCCTCTAAAGACATCTGCTTCTGCCTTTTGTATTGTTTGGCAGCAAGGGTGAGATCAGGTGTTGAGAGTAGACTGTCAAGTGAAAAGGTCTGTTTGGATTTTCTAACCACTTTTTTCATCAGGGTAAACTGGTTTTCTTGGAAGTATAGGATCATTTTTTCTTTTCTCTTCAAGTTTCTTGTAGGTCTCAGCTAGCCTCAGCTCAGACCATCTTGCCACAGACTTCATCTCACCATAATCAGCAGCTACTAGTTCTTCCCTCATTCTTTTGAATTTTATGGCTCTGACAGGGTCTTTACCTTTTCTAAAATCAGGAGCAGAAGCCATCTAATTTTGACGCTTAGCCATTTCTTCAATTCTGTACAATTCTTCTTGTAAAGCATGGGTGGTCTAGCTTGCAAATTGTTTTCTATTTGCTTTGTAAGGCTTAGTTGGCATGATTTGATCCAGAAGAGATTCTCTTACTAACTTCTCCAATTCACCACTTATTAGTTTGTTGGACATAGACTTACTCAGGTCCTTAGCAAAATCCTCAATCCTTCTCAATTTGCTAAGTTCTGCTGAATGGATGCCCTGAGCAGTCCTTTCATCCTTTCCTTTACCCTTCTCCTTAATAATTATATCTGTCTGTATTGCGTTCAATTTCACGTATTCATCAATATTCTTAGGTTTAGGCAGATTTGGGAGAGATTGGAAGGATAGTTTTGATGGATCCTCAGTATTGTAGAAGGATTGAATTTCCCCCTTGATGATGTCAAGTTCAAGGGGATACTGAGCAGCCAATGGGATCATGGTTGGTGGTGGTCTTTTGGTGGTGGAAGAATAGGATGAAAATTTGGAAGTGTGTGGTGAGAAAGATGTCAATGGAATGGCTGGAATGGGTTTAGATGGTGGTGATGAAATGGGTGTTGGTGTAGTTTCAATGTTTTCATCCTGTACCACAAAGGTGGACTTTCTTTTCCTTTTGTACAGGATCAGAGGGGATGATGGTGGTTGTGAAGTAGTGGGTGTGTTAACATCTATTGGCACTTGTTTAGTACCAGCATATGTTTGGGGTTGAGAAGATGATATGGGTGGCATGGATATGGATGATGTAGTGGTGGTGGTTGTTGTGATGATAGGTTCAGTGGTTGTTGTGGTGGTGGCAGCAGATGTTTTGGGAACAGAGGTTTTAGAGGTGGATAGTGGTTGCCTAAAATGTCTTGTAGGCATTTTCTTCCTTTTTGAGGAGCCAACATCTTATTTTTCCATCTGTTTTTCTTGTTTTACCTTCATAAGAGACTCGGCTTTGTTTTCCAAAGTCTCAGACCTTTTTAACTTTGCTTTAGCAGCCTTTTTAGCTATGACATTGGCAGATTCATCAATCTTCTTTGCCTTGTCAGCTTTGGTAGTGTCAGTAGAGGTTTGAGCAGTGGATTGAGAAGTTGGAGCAGACCTTGGTTTGTCAGCAGACTTTTGTGGTTGACCCTTTTTAGAAGGTGGAATTTCAAATGGATCAAACTTTGGCAATCTATCTCTGCCACTCTCTCCCTTTTTGGCATCATCAGCTGTGAACTCATCATCATGCTCATCTCTAAGTATTGTTGTGGGGGGAGAGCCAGTGGTCTTCAGCAGATGTTCCTTAATGGCTTTGATATCTGCCAGGGTATCTGTGTACCTAACATCCACTATGTTTCTAATCTCAGCCATGTAAGTTTCATGTGTTTGATCTGCTAGTTTTCGATGAACTATGATAATTGGACTGACAGATTTCCATCGCTCACTAGCAATGTCTTGTGTGGAGGGTTGACTTTTGGTGAGGGTGTCCAAATTTTGCATAATAATCTTGAGATTAGTCTTGATTTCATTCACTGACGACTCAATGGTGTTAACCCTTTCTGTCAATTCCTGGTATCTTAATCCATCACCTAATTTAATAGGATAATCTGAATTCCTACTAGAAGTGGTAGTTGTAATTAGTTCAGTTCTAAGAGGTGAGTCCATTGAAAAGAAACCAGATGCCCCTTTTTATTGGTACCCGGGGACTTCCAACTGGTTTAGGAGTCACTATAGTGGCCTCATCAGTTGTTGCCGCCAAGGAAGTCTTAGGTATGTAACCACTTTCCTGTGTGAGACAATGGTCTCTACAACAGTAGTGGCTGCTTCACTTGGAAAACCTCCTTGAGTTACATGTAACTCAAAGGGTGTGGCCTCCACTGTTCGTGGGCTAGCCACTTGACTTTTCTCAAGCTTAGTCACCCGTTAGAGTATACTCTCAGTGGTAGGTGATTGAGAGGAACTGTTAGTAGCCTGAGTTTTGTCAATGGCTTCGAACAAGGGTTGCATTGTGGGTGGAATGTCATGTGATGGTAAGGGTTGTGGGGTGAGAAGAGAAGCAGCCCCGGGAGAAGGACTTTTAAACATATGTCCAAGTGAATCATATGCTTCTTGATATGTTTCCCCTTGGCTTACAACATCATCCTTTTGTGAGGATACATGAGGAGTTTGGATGGGTTGAGATATGTCCATCTGTTGAGAGGAAGTATCAACAGTGGTGTTTGTTGCATTTGTGCTATAACAGGGGATTCCTCTGGTATCTCATCTTCCAGAGTTACCCTTTTTTTTCTTTTTGGTGGGCTTAGTGGATGGAAGTTTCTTTTTGGTGGTTGCTGGTGTGGGTTTCACAGCATTGGTTGTAGTGCCATAATCACCAGGAGCAGTGAGCTCAACAACAGAGGTTGTGACAACAGTTGTTTCTTCTTAACACTCTTTGCTTATGTTTTGGAAACTTTTGCTTTTGATACTTTTTCTTGGGTGTTAGCACCCAGCATTCTTGTAAAAGTTTCTTGTGAAAGACTTTTCATTTGAAGAGCTTCACCTTTAGTATATTCCTTTTCAGGTAAAACCTTTTGTAGGAAAACACTTAAAAGTCTTGGGTATATAAGAAAAGCATTGTTTGACCTAGACTTGACTCCCTTCACATTTGCTACTAAATCTAAAAACATGGCCTGGGATAGATTATAATCAGTATTTGACAATATTGCATATCCCAAGTACTGAACTTTCAATGGGATTTCATTGAAAGAAGTAGTTTTAGCAGAGAGACATATGAGCAGGGTATGAAAGAAAAATTTCATTACCGGGGGAAAATATTTTTTGAAAATGGTTGCCCCAGTCATTTGCTCTTCATATCCCCTCTCTATGAACTTAGTGTGAAGTTCAGTCTTTGAGAAAGAATCCTTACCTGCCAAGTCGTTCAGTGAGATGGTTGTGGATATGGTTTGAGGGGTTATGGAGACATGTGTCTCCCCAATTTTGGAGATAATGGCTGTTGGCATTTTGTCTATAAACAGGGTTTCAGCATTTAACCATAACTCTTGAAAAGTGTCAAGTTAGATTAAATAATCAGCGGTGAGAACATGCAAGTATTTGGATTCTAGTAAAACGTCGATTATGGAATGGAATGGACGGTTTTCATCTGTTTTGGACAGATATGGCAAATAATTGTGGGGAACTTTTACTTGTAGATCCATGTTTTGGATTCGAGTAAGAAGATCGTTGATGAAAATTAGGTTGAGGGTTTTGATTATGATGGAAGGCGGTTTTCACAACTTTGAATTCAACGGGACAGTGTAACAATCTGTTGGGGAAAAACATGGTTTTTATAGTCTCAGGTAAACCGCTGATGTGGCCAAAGCACTGCTTTTGAGAGCAGACGTGGCAAGCATCTGATGGAGTGTTTTTTTTTTTAAATCATAAAGTGGAAAATAGTTGTTTTATCTGATCGGAGTTTTGAAACAGATTTTTCAACTAACAGTGGTTGTTTTATCTGAACAGATTTTTGAAACAGATTTTTTAACTAACAGATAATAAAGTTTATGAAACACTAGTTGTTTTATCTGAATAGATTTTTCAACCAAAGCTATTTTTAAGGATGGATTTTGATTTTCTGACAACATTTTAATGTTTTATTTATGAAAACAATTTTGCTTTTAATCCATGTTTAGCATACCAATCCGAGAAATCAGACTTTCAAAGGCAGATGTCTAAAGGCTTTGTCAACACATCTGCCAGCTGATCCTCTATTGGTACATGGTGCAGAGAAATCAAACATTTTTCAAAGATGTTTCTCACAAAATGGTGTCTGATGTCAATGTGCTTTGTGGTTGAATGGAAAACTGGATATTTGATGATATTTTCAGCTGCTTGACTGTCCAACATGAGTAGGGTCTTTAGGGCAGTTATACCAAAATCCAGTAACTGGTTTTGAAGCCACATGAGTTGGGCTGTACAGCTTGCATCAGCAATGTATTTAGCCTCTGCTGTTGATGTTGAAACAGCTACTTGCTTTTTGCTTTTCCAAGAGACTAAGGCATTCCCTAGGAATTGGCACCCTCCTGAAGTTGACTTCCTTGTGGTGTGACAACCAGCAAAATCATTATTTGAATAACCTGAAAGCTCAATATTTCCATTAGCAGGATACCAAATACCAAGTGTGGGAGCACCTTTTAGGTATCTGAATATCCTTTTCATAGCTATAAGATTTGACTTTCTAGGTGATCCCTAGGATCTTGCACAAACACAAGTGGCAAACATAATGTCTGGCCTGGATGCAGTGAGGTACAATAAAGACCCAATCATGCATCTATAATGTGTCTGATCAACCAGTTCATCTTTGTCATCAATAGTGAGTAGCTTGGTAATGCTCATGGGTGTACTGCATGGTGTACAATCATTCATTTCAAATTTTGTAAGTAAGTTTTTAACATACTTATTTTGGTGAATAAATGTTCCATTTTGCAGTTGCTTAACTTGGAGACCAAGAAAGCACCGGAGTTCACCAATAGCACTCATTTCAAACTCTACTGTCATGAATTTTCTAAATTCTTCACACATTTTGTTACATGTGGATCCAAAAATGATGTCATCCACATATATTTGAATAATCATTATATCTTTCCCTTTCCTTTTTAAAAATAAGGTTTTATCAATTTTACCTCTAGTGAAACAAATGGACAAGAGAAAGGTGGAAAGAGTTTCATACGAGGCTCTTGGTGCTTATTTCAAGCCATACAAAGCTTTGCTGAGCTTGTAGACATGATCAGGATGGAATATGTCTTCAAAACCAGGTGCTTGGCACACATAGACTTCCTCCTGAATTTTGCCATAAAGGAATGTACACTTGATGTCCATCTAATACACCTTGAAGTTGTGGTTGACAGCAAAGGCTAAAAAAGTCTGATAACTTTCAACCTAGCTACAGGAGCAAAGGTTTCATGATAATCAATACATTCTTCTTGTCGGAAGCCCTGAACCACAAGCCTGGCTTTATTCTTGACAAAAATACCCCTTTCATCAGTTTTGTTCTTGAAGACCCACTTTGTGCCAATTGGACATACATCCTTTGGTAGTGGCACAAGTTCCCATACTTGTTGGCTTTTAAACTGTAGGAGCTCTTCTTGCATAGCTTCTACCCAACTGTTGACTTTCAGTGCCTCTTGGTACTTGACATGTTATGTGAGAGATAAAAAGCCTGCAAAAAGATAGATGTTTGAGGATTGACTTCTTGTGAGCACACCTTCACTGATGTTGCGAATTATTTGGTCTAATGGATGAGCTTTAAGGTAGATTAAATCTCCTTGATATGGTATGATGGCATTTTGAGGTAAGGGACAGAGGTTTGTGGCATCTGTTGTTGAAACATCTGTTTGCACTTTTGTAGTGCCAACAGATGTTTGAAATGGAGGTGGGAGAATCGGACCAAGTTGTGTAAAGGTGGACTGACTTTTGTCAACTGAAGTTGGACTTTTGTCAACAGATGTTTGAACAGCGGTTGAGCTGGATGAAGCAGTGGTTTGAGGGAAAGACTGGTCAACAGTGGTTGACATAGCTGTAGCAGAGTTTTGAGAGTTGTTTTGAACATCTGCTTCCCTTAATGCAGAATAGACTTTGCAGTGAGATTGAATCACAATGTCAAATCTGTAGTCTTGTTGTGGAGACTGTGGTGTACCTGAATTGTTAGTTTTAGCAGTAATATCTTCAAATTTGAATTTATCTAAATCAAACAATTCAGTTGGATTTGCTAGGATTTTTAAGGATGAAAGTTCATTGAACTTTACATTCAGTGTTTCTTCTATTGTCCTAGTCCTTGTGTTAAACACTTTGTAGGCCTTGGCAATAGAAGAATATCCCAGAAAATATCCACAATCTACTTTGGCTGCAAATTTTGATATGGAATCTTTAAGATTTAAAATGAAACATGTGCAACCAAAGATTTTGAAAAATGAGATCAGTGGTTTTATTTTAAACAAGATTTCATAAGCAGTCTTTTGATGTCTGGGGTTAATCAAAACTCTGTTATGAATATAACAAGCAGTGTTTACAGCTTCTGCCCAAAAGGACAGTGGTAAACCAGAATCTGCTAGCATAGTTCTTGCAACCTCAATGAGAGTTCTGTTTTTCCTTTCAACCACCCTATTTTGTTCTGCTGTTCTTGGAATGCTGAACTCCCTCGCAATTCCTTTTGACACACAAAAGTCATCCAACTCCTTATTTTTGAACTCTCTTCCATTGTCACTTCTAAAGTCCTTCAGTCTCATCATAGTTGTCTCTCACAAAGTCCTTCAAGATACCTGCAGTCTCATCATAGTCATCCAACTCCTTATTTTTGAACTATGTTCCAAACTGCTTTGATAAACATACACTAATTTACTTATTCCGTTGTGCAAACTACTTTGATAAACATACAACACATAAGTGTTCATGAATAAGAACTGTTAAAGAACATACTGATCCAACATTTTGCATGTCACTAAATTCGTGTATGTCATGGTTCGCGTGTCATTAAAGGTTATTTTTCTAGTTGTGTGATAATATTTTGTCTCTTTTTTCAATTAAATAATATTTTTTATACCTTTATTATTATTATTTCTCTATCCTCTACTCATAACCCCTTTAAAAAAATTTAAAAAATGAATGGGGGTGGGGACAATGTCTTACAAAATATAAAGATGAACAGTAACATTTTCTGCTTTCTACACTCACAACCAAGTTCAAAAATACAAACAATTCACTGACAAATATATGTAGAACATGCTATGAATACTTTAAATGTCTTTATTGTAAACTATGTTTTAGGTATCAAATGTAATTAGTTCAATATGGTTGTACCCAAGCCTTTCATCATTTGGAACATACCCGGTTAAGTGTGTGTGTATATATAGATAAACATGATGCGTATGATCAAGAGAGTGTGGAATCACTAGATAACTTATATTTGTTTGTCAATCTCTATCAATTGATTTCGCCCTTGATTTGTAACAGTATTTTTAGACAATTATAGAAAGATAATATGCACTGAGATGATTAAATTCGTTTCTTTAATCAAATTTATATTATCATCAACTAGTGGGAATGCCCGCGCGTTGCCGCGGGTGCGTAGAATTGAAGTATGAATTACCAAAATTGTTCATGAATAGAGGGCTTGACTGAACATTTGTGATTTTATATATTAATTCAAGTGATCCGAGTCGAATTGGCTTCTTGTAATAACAATAAGCATGTAAAATATAAGATTTCATCTGAATAGAATTAGTAAAAAAGGTGTATTGTTAAAAGCAAAAGATTAACAACCATATTAGTGTTAAAAGGGCATTAATAATTAATGGGTGGTCAAATAACATGCTTACATATACATCCAAAACTAAACGACAGGCTTTAGAATCAAATGATTTACTGGATGAATACAAATATAATATATTTTTAATTTTGATGCTAATGGAAGTTAAAGAAACATACCATAGAGTCATTTGCAGCACTTGTTATATTACCTATCTCATATGAGCAGCTGAGTATGGATATATAAAGGTAAGTGCAGAATGTAGATACATGAAAACAACCCCTACCATCTTATGAAAATTCAATAATATATCTTCATATAGAAAGTGAAATATAAAAACATTAAACAAACACGCCAAGTTTGCAGGCAAGCATACCTTAGCCGAAGAAACCAATCATGCGACCGAAGCCATTATAGTTGTTAATGTGCATGATGCAAGGAACAGTGGGACAAGTTACTCCAATTTGCCAACAATCATCAACAAATTTGAGAAACTTGTCAACATCGCAGAAAAGTTAAGTGACAATCGATCAGTCAATCACATCCGTTCTTGCATGCAATGTGAAATCCAATTTATAAGTTCCAAACAGCAATCAACTACAAAAGCAGTTAACCACTAAAGTAATGTTTTATTTGACAACATATAAACGTTTATGACAATTGACAACATATTTGAATTGTTGCATGGTTTTTCTTTTTCATCATTAATGTCATCCTCAAATAAACCTAACAAAATCACCCTTTATGAAAGTCTCAACTATTAGACTATACGGGGGAAGAGGGGCATGTGTGTCATGTGGCACTTGTGGGACCCGTGTTTGAAATGTAAAAATTGTGGGGAGTGGAGGGGGAAGAGAGTAATATTATATTATTTTGTTTGTGTGTTAATGTTTAAAAAAAAAGAAGCCAATCAAAAAATGCCAACTCACCTTCAAGCCCCCCCCCCCCACCCTTCCATGCCCAACCGGGGCGGTGTAGCTGGGATTGAGGCCATTCCACGCCACTTCTCTCCCCCCCCCCCCCCCCCAACACACTCCGTATACTCTTAACGCATAAAAAGGGCTATAAAGGTATATCAAAAGATAATGAACATTAGAAAATTTATTTCACTTTGATTAACTTTTGCAATTAATCATGTGACTAATATCATGTCATGTCATCGTATATTAGTTTAAGGAACTAATAACTAAATTTGTGACAAACAAGTAGACATGGAATAGAAAAGAAATGGTTTTATTAAATGTTTCCAAAGAATCTTCAAAAGTGTCTCATAGCTATTATAATATCTTTGTAAATTGGACATTGTTCTAATCTCAGGAAAACTACATCAGAACATCAGAAATTATAAAATAGAATGTACCTTTCTGTTGAGGTAAGCATGATCATTTGCATATGTTTCAGGTGTAGCAAAGCCATTGCTTAGGATGTGCCTCTAAAACAAATTTTTTGAAAACAATATCAACCCAAGGGATAAATCAATTATTACGATCATTTCTTATAGTTATAAACAATTGCTACAATCACCTTTCACAGCCCCCATAAGGTACCAAACACCACCATATGGACCGCCTTCGTCCACCTTTTAGACCCATTATGAACGAAGTCATAGATCTGGTATGGGATGGACAGTTTCAACCACAGAAAATTAAGCCACCAAACATTTCTCGCCCACAAACAAGTAATAAAAATGTGGTGGCAAGACTCCTCTTCTAAACTACTACATCTGCTACACAAGAGCTAGGAATGAGAATGCCACGTTTTTGCAGCACCAATTTACCTCAACATTACTCTAAACAACCCGCCACCCAAGATAGATGACCTTTTAAGGAGCCCACGAGTTCCACTGGAAATAACCAACATCACTATAAATTGCTTCAATAGACCATACCCACTTGTCCCTGCCACCCTAAAGACATACCTGTTAGAGAAGCCTCATTAGAGCAACCCACCTTAACCTATTCAAAATCTGAATTTGGGTTCTTATCCAACCCCAACTCCATTCAATTAAGCTGCCAACATGCTCGAAACAAGAACAGAGCATGTCATTTTTTTAATTGATGCCAATCTAAACATTTGGGTGGAACAAAATTTTAAGTGGACCATGACCCATCCAATTATCATGCTAAAACAACACACTACCACCACCACTTACAACTACTTTCTGCTTGTCCTTAACACATTTACCACATTTCCGAAGGCAACCATCCACAGAGGAAATATCTTTCCACCAACCCAAGATGGAGTTCTTAACTGGAACCATTTTGTCCCCTTTATTCAGACTGTGGATGGACTTAATCACCAGCAAAAACTCATTTTATTGATATTCATGTGTAAAAGGCGTGTACGGGGCAGTTCGATTCGTTTTTGAGCCACAATCATAAGCAAAACCAAAAACTTCAATTGGCTCACTTTTAAACCGACCAGAAGAGGTGGGAACTACTCTACAGCAAAAACCGGCGACGATCACGAGCAAGTAATCTATTATTGAATCTTCCACCTAAGCTTTTAGCCGGCTTAGTGCTTGGTCGATCAAGACCACCGGTAGCAATTCTTTTATCAAGTTGATCTTTTTTATAAAAAAATAGGTTTCTTCAAACTAATTAATCATGCTGAATTTAAAAACAAAACTAAAAAATAACATTAGAACAAAAAAGCAAATATATGGTAGAAGGCTTATGGAGGAAGACGAAGACTGGACCAAAATCTAATTCTAATATATTTTTTAAAGGTCATCGAGCAACTTGTATGCATAAATGAAACACATTATAAAAATCTCAAATATAACTTCGTTCAGCCCCATAATCCCAAACATTAGTCAAGAAATCATGGTGAATCAAAGAATTCATGATAAATGACACCTGTGTTTGAAGAATTGTAGCCCAAATTTGTAACCGTTCTGAACTTTTCTTTTCTTTTCTGTATATGGGGGGATGCTCCTGATTGACAAATCAAACATGTAGGAAATCAAAATAATGATGAGGATTTGAACTTATGAGAGGGTTTCTGTTGATGAATTAAACATCAAAGTTATCGTACCTCGTAATTGGGGAATCGAGCAGGAACTTTAATCCTAAAATTGTCTGAAGAACCACAAGCATTGAAAAGTGACATTGATGTCGATATGAATGGCTTGGAGAGTGCAGGTGGGAGATTAAAATACACTGACTTAATTGTGAAGTTCAAGAGGGGTAACCACCATTGAACCATTGAATGGGTAGGGAGGGAAAAGAAGGGTAATATTGTAAAATTGATTTGATATTGTGAAGGATGAGATGGGTGAAATGTCTAGATTACCTTTCAAAGTGTCTTAATTGTTACCAACGTCCCTATGATACCCTTATCAAATAAGCTTTATTCTCTTATACTTATTGCTTTAAAAATTGTACCCATTTGAAAATTTCAATATGGTACATCACTCCTCCTTTGTAATGCATTATAGATTATAGATTATAGATTATAGATTACTAGTAGCGTGCCCGCGCGATGCAGCGGGGAACATAACTACTTTTATAGGTATGCATTATTCGGTTCAATTCCGTTATTAGCTTCAACAAAAACCAAAGTCAAGGGTTAAATAATCTTATTAGCCGATTGGTTAATTGGTTTGGTTTATTTGATTAGATTGTCGTTTTTCAGTCCGGTTAAGTTAATTTTGTTAATAACCAAAACTAAACTTTGGCCAAAGTATAAGTCTACTAAAGCATGGGCTTAATGCCCCATCTTTTTTGGGCCCCATTCTATGATGTTAAAAAAAATAACCTATGAAAAAATTATGGCCGTTTAAAAATCATGGTGTAATTTCCTTAAAACAAGGAAAACATGTAACTATTATTTTTTGCCTCGCTATTGCAATAAATTATTATTATTATTATTATTATTATTATTATTATTATTATTATTATTAATTCTTATAAATGTTCACACGTCTATATATACGTCTATTATTAATATATAACGAATATATAGTCCAAATACTCGATTTTAGTTGGTTCATATAAATAAAATACGTGATTCTAATATTTAAACGACTATACGAGTGGGATGTAACGAGAGACACAATTTTAACGGGTTCGTATACGAGGTAATCTTCACCTAACCTACCTAGCTAACCCTAACTATATAAACAACATAATACCTTCTTCCTCCTCATTCAAGCATCCACAACCCTAGCCACCACCATTTGAACCTCTTCTTCTTTCCTGCACATCTTTCTCTAACACAAGTCCACCACTATCACACCTTTAACCTCCTCCCTTCACCTCTATAGATGAGTAGCCAACAACCACCACCATACAAGCAGCCGCCTATGACTACCACCATCCGAACCACCACTAAAAACCCACCCATATCCTTCTCTCTGGAGCAGCGGCAGCCACGCAACACACCACCACTCGAACCCTATGGTACGTCGTTTCCTTCCTCCTCTCTCACTCCAAGCGGCGCCGCCGCCACCCACCACCCGAACCCTACAATCACAACCCACCCCTCCTCATTCCTGAACTCACCTGTCTTTTTCACTTCCTCCCTCACAATAATCGGCCAGCCCCTTACTCCGGCCGTCGTGACGTGGCAGCATCACCCACAGCAACGACCAGGAAATCTGGTACTTTGGGCCTCTGTTTCAGGTATGTCTTGCTTTAACCAAGTGTGTCACACCCTCAAAATCCACTTGCGGAGTTTTACCGCGAGGCGCATGACAAACCAGGATCCAAACCAACGATCACAATAAACAAGTCTAAATGAATATAAATGCAATTTCAAAACATGGTTTAAAATCCCGTTTACAGCGGAAGCTTATTCAAAACAGTATCTCCACAATGAAATAATAGTTCAACGTTCAAAAGACCATGCAACCCTAGTTAGACGCCGTGCAGACGCGTGTGTCCTAGTCCAGTCGTGCTACCTTAGCGACCTGAGAAAACATGTAAAAGTTTACGTCAGCACAAAATGCTGGTGAGTTTACAGGTTTTGTATCCAAGTACCAAGTCCACCTGTCCATACAATAATAATCGAAAACCAGTATACGCTAGCTAGGCGTACGTTTTGTTACTACCACGATTGGAAAACCATTACTAACGCGAATACCAAAAGTATGCCCGATGTAGTTCCTGTTGTTCCTGTTTGAGACAATATGCACCCGCCGACCCTCCAAGTCGACGAGCGGGGTTGGTCACTCCCAATAGCGCTATTCACATTTCCCCGTTGTGCAAACCCGCACATTCATGGTTCCCCCCGGGACTTCCAAAGATCGTGTAGTACACAATAGAAACCCATAGTATGACAGTAGTTACCAAATAATCGTTTTAACACATGTTTTCTCCCCCGAAAGTATAAAACCAGTTTAAAAGAGGGGCCGTAAACTCACCTTAAGTTGCGTTACTCCTTAACCCGAGTAAAATCAGCTGCTATGCTAGTCCCATAAAGCGGCGACCTAACATACGACAGTTACAAGTACTTAGACTAATAACCCGTAGGTTAATTAGTCCCTAGATGTCCAGACCATAACCAAGTTCGTTTGAAAACACCGTGACTGTTTAACTGACCCAAAGTACAAGACTCGACATCCCATTGGTGACCCGAGACTCCCCGTGTTATGTTTACGCTCCAAAACATACAATAACGCAATTACACTTAACATACGTTAACGCACAACAAGTTATAGCACATAATTCACGTATCACCGAATTACATCCAAATATATGTTACCAAGTTATTAGACATGTTATGGGGTTCCTAGCATGTTACTACATGTTAAATCGGGTCTCGGAATGCTAATTTACACTTACAGCAGCAGTACACGCGATTAGGAAAAGTCAACTAGCAATTAGGTTGGTCAACTAGCAATTAGAAACCCTACTCGCCTCTATTATAGGCGATTAGGAGCTACTCACATGAACTTACTAGCAATTAGGGCTATTCACATGAACTTATAGGCAATTAGGGCTATTCACATGAACTTATAGGCAATTAGGGCTATTCACATGAACTTATAGGCAATTAGGGCTAATCACCTGATCTTTCACACGAGTAGGCCTCTACTCGCCTGTGTTATAGGCGATTAGCACCCTACTCGCCTATAACATAGGCGATTAGGAATGCTACTCGCCTGTAACCTTGCTGTTCCGGTTTTTCGCGCGTTTAACGCTCCAAATCAGATCCAGAACGTGTGTAACCACCCAATATCATCCCAAACACTATCCTAAACATGTTTAACCCAAAATCCTTCGTTTAACCTCGTATAATCAGTCCTGCATGCAACCAAGTAATCCAAACACCATTCACATAGCATGCAACATCATACTAACACGCGTAATCATAACCCTAATATCCAATTACTGAGATTTCTATCATCATACTATCAATATCAATACTGATCTATCATAATAACATATCAAATCATCATCATGAATCATAAAAACCCTAGCTTTCTAATCATACACACCCATAATGCATGCATATTAGTTATAATCCGATTAACAACCCTTATTGACGATTTTCAAAAAGCTTTTTCATTTAAGAACAGGTCTGGACCATTAGGGATTGATTAAAAACGTTTATAAAGAGTTATGGATGAAAATCAAACCTTAGGATTATGAAAATATGATGATTCAAGCTTGAAACCTTGAGTTTTGATCAAAAATCGCCTTCCAGAGGTTGTTTATGTGTTGGGGCGGGTTATGGGACGACTAGGGTTGGTATAATGAAGTTTAGGAGGTTAAGTATGGTATTTATAGTCGTTTTTAGTCGTCCAGCCCGTTACTAGCGAGTATGCAGCAGTTTCAGGCGATTAGGAATCCTAATCGCCTGATTGTTCAGGCAATTGGGCCTATTCGCCCTTACCTATACACGAGTAGGGTCCTACTCGCCCTTAGGGTTCCCTACTCGCCTCCCCTATAGGTGATTAGGCCTCCTACTCGCCTATAGGGGTTGGTTTTGTGCGTTTTGCGCGTTAAACCCCGTTTTAACATATGTTAATGCATATTCACGTACCGACAAGTCACATAATGATTGTAAACACATAACACAAGTAAATACACATATTTACACTCGTTCACCAATTCCTGGGACTCGAGACTCGTACGTTCCGTATGCCCTGACGATCCTACAAATCGTCACCGTTTGTACACTTGGTTAAGGACTGACATCTAACGAACCTCTAGACCAACATCCAATGATCTTCTAGACTAACCAATAGTTCCCGAACCATAACCCGACTTAACTAACCCAGTTAAGTACAATATACGCGTGACTCGCTAAGGTAGACTTTCATCTAAACAACGCTGTTAACCAGAATTTGCCGGGTGTCACATCATCCCCACGTTAAAAGAATTTTCGTCCCGAAAATTGCACAAGTACAAAAAGAACAAAAGAAATAACGAAGGAAACAAACAAAAAGATAGAAACCAAAAGAAAGATTTACCCGAGTTGTCACATCATCCCCACGTTAAAAGGAATCTCGACCCGAGATTCATTCAGCTGCAGAAGAGACATGTCTCGACTCGAACGCTTCCTTAGGAAAAAGATGAGGATACTTAGACTTCATCTGATCCTCCCGTTCCCATGTATATTCCGGTCCCCGGTTCGAGTTCCCCCGAACCTTAACGATACGAATCTTGCTGTGACGTAGGCTACGAATCTTGTAATCAAGGATCTCCACAGGTTCTTCCACAATCCGAAGACGATCATCAACCTTGATCTCTTCTAGTGGAACGATGAGAGACTCGTCAGCCAGACACTTCTTCAAGTTTGACACGTGAAAGACGTTATGTACGTTACCGAGCTCCGTCGGTAGATCAAGTCGATATGCCACCGGCCCAATCCGTTCCAGGATCGTAAATGGGCCGACATATCGCGGATTGAGTTTGCCACGCTTCCCAAAGCGTATGACGCCCTTCCACGGTGAGACTTTTAGAAGTACCTTGTCATTGACTTGGAACTCCAGTGGTTTGCGACGCTGATCAGCATAACTCTTTTGCCGGTCTCGTGCCGCCGCCAACCGATTTCGAATCTGTACGATCTTTTCCGAAGTTTCGTACACTAGTTCAGGCCCAGTGAGTTGACTCTCACCCACTTCAGCCCAACAAAGAGGAGAACGGCATTTCCGTCCGTACAGTGCTTCGAACGGAGCAGCCTTGATGCTCGTGTGATAACTGTTATTATACGAGAATTCTACTAACGGCAGATGAGCTTCCCAACCCTTTCCAAAATCGATCACACATGCCCGCAGCATGTCTTCCAAAGTTTGAATCGTGCGCTCACTCTGACCGTCAGTCTGTGGATGATAAGCCGTACTCATGTCTAGTTGGGTACCCAAAGCCTTGTGCAAAGACTTCCAGAAGTGAGAAGTAAAATGGGAGTCACGATCCGAGATAATAGAAACTGGTACCCCGTGCTTAGAAACAACTTCTTTCAAGTAAAGACGAGCCAAACGATCCATGGTGTCGGTCTCCTTAATGGCAAGAAAATGAGCTGATTTCGTCAACCGATCGACAATCACCCATATCTTGTCATTCCCGCTTGGTGATTTAGGAAGTTGTGTGACAAAATCCATAGTAATCCGTTCCCATTTCCATTCCGGAATTTCAGGTTGTTGCAAGAGACCCGACGGTTTCTGGTATTCCACCTTGACCTTAGCACAGGTCAAGCATTTGCTCACGTATGAGGCTATGTCCGACCTCATGTTTGGCCACCAGTAAAGCACCTTCAGATCTTGGTACATCTTATCCGAACCAGGATGAATAGAATACCGGGACTTATGAGCCTCATCAAGGACGAGCTCCCGTAGTCCCCCGAATAAAGGAACCCATATACGTTCTGCGAAATAGTGCAGGCCATCAGGCCTTCGCTCTAGGTGCTTGTCGGCACCATGCATAGTTTCAGCTTTAAGGTTTTCCTCCTTCAAAGCTTCTAACTGAGCAGAACGGAGTTGATCAGGTAAGGATGAATGAATAGTGAGCTGCAACGCCCGAACGCGACGAGGTTTAGTAGATTCCTTCCTGCTCAAGGCGTCTGCTACAACATTCGCCTTGCCAGGATGGTACTTAATAGCACAATCATAGTCGTTCAAAAGTTCGATCCAACGACGCTACCGTATGTTCAAATGTTGTTGGTCGAAAATGTGTTGGAGACTCTTGTGATCGGTGTAGATGGTGCATTTGGTACCGTACAAGTAATGTCTCCAAATTTTCAACGCGAATACCACGGCACCCAACTCCAAGTCATGGGTAGTATAGTTCTTCTCATGCACCTTGAGTTGACGAGAAGCATACGCGATCACTTTCTCGTGTTGCATCAACACGCAACCGAGACCATGAATAGATGCATCACAGTAGACAACGAAATCATCAGGACCCTCAGGTAAAGACAAAATAGGAGCAGAACACAGTTTAGACTTCAGTTCTTCAAACGCTGACTCTTGTGGTTCACCCCAGTCGAATTTCCTATCCTTCTGAGTGAGAGTGGTGAGGGGTTGAGCAATCTTCGAGAACCCCTGAATGAAACGACGATAGTAGCCCGTAAGGCCTAGGAATTGCCGCACCTCAGTTGGCGTCTTTGGTGCTCCCCAGTCCTTGATCGCTTCGATTTTTGCTGGATCGACATGAATTCCTAGTTCATTAACCACATGTCCTAGGAATTGAACTTCGCGTAACCAAAAGTCACAATTTGAGAACTTGGCGTAAAGTTGTTCCCGTCGCAAGAGTTCCAAAACTAACCGCAGATGTTCCCCGTGTTCGGTCTCGTTCTTGGAGTAGATCAGAATGTCATCAATAAATACAATGACGAATTTGTCCAAATATGGTCTACAGACGCGGTTCATCAAGTCCATGAAAACCGCCGGTGCGTTCGTGAGACCGAAAGGCATGACCAAGAATTCGAAATGGCCATAACGTGTTCGAAAAGCAGTCTTTGCAACGTCAGCCTCCCTGACGCGCAGCTGGTGATAACCAGACCTCAAATCGATCTTGGAATAGTAACTAGAACCCTGAAGCTGGTCGAATAGATCATCAATACGTGGAAGAGGATAACGGTTCTTGACGCTCAATTTGTTTAGTTCTCTGTAGTCTACGCACAATCGGAAACTCCCATCCTTCTTCATAACAAATAAAATCGGGGCTCCCCAAGGGGAAGAACTTGGTCGGATGAAACCCTTGTCCAAGAGTTCCTGTAACTGACTAGACAATTCCTGCATCTCGGGAGGTGCAAGACGGTAGGGGGCCCGAGCAATAGGAGCAGCCCCTGGTACAAGATCAATACCGAACTCGACTTGACGATGAGGAGGAAGACCAGATAAATCATCGGGAAAAACATCAGGAAACTCGCGTACCACCGGAATGTCGTCGATCTTCTTCTCATCAACAGAGGAAACAGATAAGAGTGCCAAAACGGCTGGATAACCCTTTCGAAGACACTTAAGGGCTTTCATGCTAGAGATGATGTTTAGCGGAACACCACCCTTGATACCGTACACGGAAAGGAATTCTCCATCAGGGAGAGGAATCCGAATAACCTTATCGTAACAGACAATCTCCGCGCGATACAAAGATAACCAATCCATTCCTACCACAACGTCAAAACTACCCAAAGGTACCGGCATAAGGTCGATGGGGAACGATAAACCCGACAACTCTAATCGACACTCCCGAAGGACACTAGTAGCTTCAATCGTTTTACCGTCAGCTAACTCAATAATATACTTGGTCTCTAATGGTACGGGTACTACATCTAGCAGTCGACTAACAGCCATGGATACAAAACTCTTGTCGGCACCAGAATCAAATAATACGCTAACAGAACGATTATTGAGAAGAAACGTACCGGTGACTGTGTCAGGGTCCTGTCTAGCCTCAGCAGCTCCAATGACGAAGGCACGTGCATTTCTGCCGCCGCCCCCGTTGTTCCCATTCCCGTTGTTCCCACCCTGCTTCAGTTTTGGGCAATCCTTCTTGTAATGCCCAGTGTCACCACAGTTGTAGCATCCTTGTTTCCCTGTAGTCCCCTGAGTAGTCGGAGCTGAGCTGTTAGTCGGAGCCTGAGTCGATGGAAGTGTAGCCCGACAATCCTTAGCATAATGCCCTGTTCGCTGGCAGCGGTGACAACGGTTACTGTCGCAGTTCCCTTGGTGATGGCGTCCACACTTGTTGCATTTGGGCAGTTTTCCCGCATAACCACCCTGCTTGTTACCCGAAGAAGATGAACCCCCATTATCAAACCTTTTACCCTGCTGTGCAGACCCAGATCCTTTCCCGTCATTTTCCCACTTGCGCTTGTTGTTCTCTGGAGCCTTAACAGTCGAACCCTTCGCAGGCAAAATCCCCTCATTCACCTTTAAGTTGGTCATCCTATGAGCCGATCGGACTACCTCTGCATACGTAGGATGATTTCCCGCAGCCACTAACCCTGCAATTTCCGGTACTAACCCTGAGACATAGTGTTCAATCCTACGGTACTCTGGCACGTGCAGATCGGGACACAACACTGCCAACTCATTTCTCCTCACAGTATACTTCTCGATTTCCGACCCAGTCATCTTGAGGTTCCACACCTCATGCTCCAGCTTCTGTACCTCTTCCCTCGGACAATACTCACGCTTCAGCAACTGCACAAAGTTCTCCCATGGCATAGCATATGCCTCCCCAATACCCATGTTCTGGGTGATGCCATTCCACCAAGTCAGTGCCACGTCCTGAAATAACGCAGCAGAATACTTTATCCGATCTTCTGGGAGACAGTTACACATCAGAAATACTGACTCCACTTTCTCCAACCACCTAAGCAAGCTCACCGCACCCTCAGTGCCAGAGAATTCCTGGGGCTTACAGTCCCGGAACATCTTGTAGGTGCACATGGGTGGGGGTGGGTCAACAGGACCACCTGAAATGAAACGTATGAGAAACCACGAATAACGTAAACAAGGTTCACCAATGAGGCAAAGAAAATGGATAAATCAACTTACCACCACCGTTGTGCCCTAACTGAAAGGCAGCTTGGAGCAAGTTGTTCAGATCAGCCTGTGATAGGTTAATACCTCCACCACGACCACCAGCACCACCGCGACCACCACCACGTCCACCATTGCGACCACCTCCACGTCCTCCACGCACTCCAGACATGATTCTGGCAGAAAGAACGGGAAAATTTAGTTTCGCAGTTAAAGATAACCACTAATGTTCACAAGATCAAAGCCAGATCCAATCCAGGACTATCCCCTCAAACCCAGAGCTCACTAGGGCTTCCATGCATTTCGTTTTATGATTTTGTGTGCACCCAAAATGATAAAACGCTCTACATGGTCCTCCCAGTGTTCTCCTAGTTCAAGGTTCAAATCACCGAACATGGACTCTTAGCTGCACACCGTAATACTACGGTAGTTCATGACAAGTGTTTCTATTGGAGTGCGAAAGGGAGATGTCCGAGCCTTGGACAAATCTCAAGAGCACACGAGTTACCCCAATAGACTACATTGCCTAGAAAACAAGTAACCCAGTTTAAAATAGAACGGATGATGTAACGTAGAAAGACCAACGATTTAGAGACACCCCGACAAGACCATACGTAAACCACTATAACGTTTAGTACCATGTGATCGTCTAGTGTGTGCGACTCGGCTATAGACTAGACTATACATGCAGTCCTAGTTCACTATAACCATTGGCTCTGATACCAATCTGTCACACCCTCAAAATCCACTTGCGGAGTTTTACCGCGAGGCGCATGACAAACCAGGATCCAAACCAACGATCACAATAAACAAGTCTAAATGAATATAAATGCAATTTCAAAACATGGTTTAAAATCCCGTTTATAGTGGAAGCTTATTCAAAACAGTATCTCCACAATGAAATAATAGTTCAACGTTCAAAAGACCATGCAACCCTAGTTAGACGCCGTGCAGACGCATGCGCCCTAGTCCAGTCGTGCTACCTTAGCGACCTGAGAAAACATGTAAAAGTTTACGTCAGCACAAAAATGCTGGTGAGTTTACAGGTTTTGTATCCAAGTACCAAGTCCACCTGTCCATACTATAATAATCGAAAACCAGTATACGCTAGCTAGGCGTACGTTTTGTTACTACCACGATTGGAAAACCATTACTAACGCGAATACCAAAAGTATGCCCGATGTAGTTCCTGTTGTTCCTGTTTGAGACAATATGCACCCGCCGACCCTCCAAGTCGACGAGCGGGGTTGGTCACTCCCAATAGCGCTATTCACATTTCCCCGTTGTGCAAACCCGCACATTCATGGTTCCCCCCGGGACTTCCAAAGATCGTGTAGTACACAATAGAAACCCATAGTATGACAGTAGTTACCAAATAATCGTTTTAACACATGTTTTCTCCCCCGAAAGTATAAAACCAGTTTAAAAGAGGGGCCGTAAACTCACCTTAAGTTGCGTTACTCCTTAACCCGAGTAAACTCAGCTGCTATGCTAGTCCCGTAAAGCGGCGACCTAACATACGACAGTTACAAGTACTTAGACTAATAACCCGTAGGTTAATTAGTCCCTAGATGTCCAGACCATAACCAAGTTCGTTTGAAAACACCGTGACTGTTTAACTGACCCAAAGTACAAGACTCGACATCCCATTGGTGACCCGAGACTCCCCGTGTTATGTTTACGCTCCAAAACATACAATAACGCAATTACACTTAACATACGTTAACGCACAACAAGTTATAGCACATAATTCACGTATCACCGAATTACATCCAAATATATGTTACCAAGTTATTAGACATGTTACGGGGTTCCTAGCATGTTACTACATGTTAAATCGGGTCTCGGAATGCTAATTTACACTTACAGCAGCAGTACACGCGATTAGGAAAAGTCAACTAGCAATTAGGTTGGTCAACTAGCAATTAGAAACCCTACTCGCCTCTATTATAGGCGATTAGGAGCTACTCACATGCACTTACTAGCAATTAGGGCTATTCACATGAACTTATAGGCAATTAGGGCTATTCACATGAACTTATAGGCAATTAGGGCTATTCACATGAACTTATAGGCAATTAGGGCTAATCACCTGATCTTTCACACGAGTAGGCCTCTACTCGCCTGTGTTATAGGCGATTAGCACCCTACTCGCCTATAACATAGGCGATTAGGAATGCTACTCGCCTGTAACCTTGCTGTTCCGGTTTTTCGCGCGTTTAACGCTCCAAATCAGATCCAGAACGTGTGTAACCACCCAATATCATCCCAAACACTATCCTAAACATGTTTAACCCAAAATCCTTCGTTTAACCTCGTATAATCAGTCCTGCATGCAACCAAGTAATCCAAACACCATTCACATAGCATGCAACATCATACTAACACGCGTAATCATAACCCTAATATCCAATTACTGAGATTTCTATCATCATACTATCAATATCAATACTGATCTATCATAATAACATATCAAATCATCATCATGAATCATAAAAACCCTAGCTTTCTAATCATACACACCCATAATGCATGCATATTAGTTATAATCCGATTAACAACCCTTATTGACGATTTTCAGAAAGCTTTTTCGTTTAAGAACAGGTCTGGACCATTAGGGATTGATTAAAAACGTTTATAAAGAGTTATGGATGAAAATCAAACCTTAGGATTATGAAAATATGATGATTCAAGCTTGAAACCTTGAGTTTTGATCAAAAATCGCCTTCCAGAGGTTGTTTATGTGTTGGGGCGGGTTATGGGACGACTAGGGTTGGTATAATGAAGTTTAGGAGGTTAAGTATGGTATTTATAGTCGTTTTTAGTCGTCCAGCCCGTTACTAGCGAGTATGCAGCAGTTTCAGGCGATTAGGAATCCTAATCGCCTGATTGTTCAGGCAATTGGGCCTATTCGCCCTTACCTATACACGAGTAGGGTCCTACTCGCCCTTAGGGTTTCCTACTCGCCTCCCCTATAGGTGATTAGGCCTCCTACTCGCCTATAGGGGTTGGTTTTGTGCGTTTTGCGCGTTAAACCCCGTTTTAACATATGTTAATGCATATTCACGTACCGACAAGTCACATAATGATTGTAAACACATAACACAAGTAAATACACATATTTACACTCGTTCACCAATTCCCGGGACTCGAGACTCGTACGTTCCGTATGCCCTGACGATCCTACAAATCGTCACCGTTTGTACACTTGGTTAAGGACTGACATCTAACGAACCTCTAGACCAACATCCAATGATCTTCTAGACTAACCAATAGTTCCCGAACCATAACCCGACTTAACTAACCCAGTTAAGTACAATATACGCGTGACTCGCTAAGGTAGACTTTCGTCTAAACAACGCTGTTAACCAGAATTTGCCGGGTGTCACATCATCCCCACGTTAAAAGAATTTTCGTCCCGAAAATTGCACAAGTACAAAAAGAACAAAAGAAATAATGAAGGAAGCAAACAAAAAGATAGAAACCAAAAGAAAGATTTACCCGAGTTGTCACAAAGTGAGCTTCAGATGAGGTTAGTTTCCGGTTGGTTTTCGGGTTCAGTGATGATACTCCTTGGTGGTTCACGGTGGATGTCAGTTGAAGCAACTGTGGTGCTAGTTGTTCAAGGCTCGGGATGGGTTTAATGGGTTCCAGTCAAGTGGATTCGTTGGGTTGCTTGTTCGGATCTGTTTAGGTGACTTATTTCCTTTCGGGTTTAATCGCTTCAAGTAGCTCGGGTTGTCGAGACTCTGGTCAACAGTCAACACTGTTGACCAAGTCAGACCTGGTCAAGATCGCTCAAGCTGGTCAACTGGGTTAGATATGTCGGTAGACAGTTTGAGGTCCATACGCGTTGTTTCGCTTGGGTGAATGTGGCGGGAAGGTATAACGCGAACCTTGTCTTTGATTTATTTTTATAAAAGTGTAAAACGAACCGAACCGATTGTGACTAAAAGCTATCTCACTAGTGACTTGAACGGACGGAAAATATTAACGTATAATATACTTAATGTCGCGAGGATAATTAAATGTTATATATGTAAACATATCACTTATCAAAATGTATAGTTTCTCATTATTATAGCATTTTTTTTAAGATAAACCATTCGTCGTGTAAAATAGCCTAGTTAAATAATGTTGCGTGTTGTGAAATTTGGACTATTGAGTATTGAGATAAATATAGACAACCATAGTTGTCTGGTTTCTTACGAAAACAGGGGAAACTCTGCCCAAATTTTTATAAAAACATCGGGCATTTAAAACCTATATATTTGTACAATTAAAATGATATTTTACAAATAGACCTAATCAAACTTTATATTATCAAAATAGAAGTATATATCTATAAATACATATTTATATATCGCGAGACGAACAACTCGTGCATTATTTCATCATCCAAAATGATTATTTGGCAAATAGATTAAGTCGCGATTCTAAATACTATATTAAAGTGTATATTATAACAACTAGACATACACGTCTACCTATAAGAAACAAAACTAAATTCTTATCGGTTCGTTAAGTTATACACATTAAGACACGTATTGTTTACAATACGAGTCTAGGTAGTTGAATCAACTATCTTTACAACCAAGAAACGAAACAAGCGTATTTGCATTAGAATTTAAGGCATCGTTTATTTGTAATAGGATACAAGAGTTCAATTTATCCAAGTTCAGATTTGTTGCTACTTGCTAGTACTTGCACAGTGAATTTCAGGTGAGTTTTACATAGCCCCTTTTATTTATCACCATTTTTGGGGTGAAACATGTTATAACATTATCATTGCAATTCAATCATCAATGTGTCTATGTGTTTTCTATGTTGCATTATGTCTTGAGCATGATTAGAGTAAGCACCATTCTAGCATAATCATTAACTCCGTACAAGCCGACGGTATACATTGATAGATCTATTGGACTGACAATCCCACCCGGATACGTGCCTCCTACAAAGGTTGCGTGGGTGTTTGTTATCGCATAACATATTCAATTGGACCATGAGCGTATGGTATGTATCATATTATAACAGTCATCAGGGTTGATTATGCACTCGATTTATTTCTAGTATGTTCTCACATATGGGCTAGATTGACATGACACATGAATTGCACAACATTTTTATTCATTTTATTATCAAAAACCTATGTAATTCTCACCAACTTTTGTTGACCCAAAATATTTTTAAACTTAACATGTTTCAGGTTATAGCTTTGCTTGAAGATTAGAGTTAATGCTTGAAGATTTGTATTTAGTATTTCTCAATTGATGTACAAATTCTTTTAGAACAATGTATGTAATTTATTTAATTAATTATTGAAACTTATTATTTACCATGAGCTACTGAACAATCATCAATACGTGACATCCCGATGTTTCCGCCATCGGTTGGGGTGTTACAAATTGGTATCAGAGCCATGGTTATAGGGAATTAGGTTATTAGAAAAATAATCTAGTCTATAACCTTAGGACTTTAACCAGTACTTGCTTCAATTACTTGTAGCTCTACCTTACCCTTGTCTCTATCCCTATCCTCATCCTTATTCTTAGCCTAACTTGGTCTTGCCTACTCTCTTTCACTTACTTGCTACAATCCTAACGTGCTTCAAGATTATTAGGGCAAATTCGTTGGGCTTAGACCTGATCTGTTTTGATAAGCCAACATTTTCATTTATTCAGGGTTAGATATTTACAATCTTTGTGTTTCATTTATACCCCCTCACTCCCGAATAAAATCTAAGTTTTGAATCTCAAAATTTTTACAATTCAAATATATTTTCTTCTTATATAATTCTCTCATTAGCTTAAACTTCATGAATCATTTCTGGGTTTCACAATCCTAATTCATTTTACAAACTTATAATATTACCCATAAGTCTAATTATTTTTAACATCTAACTCAAATCATATGTTTCCCTTTACATCATACATAAATCTATCATCTTTGATGTTTCTGGCCAATTTTATTTTAAACTCCCCCCCTTACATTTTTATTTATGTGTATATATATATGTATATTTTGAAGATACCATCAACCATAAAATTTCATCACATTCGAGATTTTAAAATCCTTGTTTAAACTGTAACCTTATAATCTGTGTATAGGAGATACTGTAGCACCAAAGCTAAAGAGTACTGAATTTTGTCAAACTTTTATCACTTGGGAATTTCACAAACTATAACAAATAAATATATATTTTTTTTTAAAGAGTCTTTTATTTCCACAAACTTATTTGCTAAATTTCAAATTTTTATTGAACAATTTATTGGCGTAACAAATGATTTACGATAAAAATGTTTTAATCTATTTAGAATGACTTCTTTTATGTATTACTCGAAGCTTATTATACAAAACGTCTGAACAAATTCTTGATTTTTGAAATCCGACATCGTGTTTAAAACCTATGACTCATCGAAATATTTTGATCTAGATCAATTTAGCTGTACTATTTAATGATTTTTGCTTTACATACAAAACCAAATTTTGAAAATAAAATCTTTCCATCCACAGGAACAAAATTTACTCTACAATTTTTCCATTGACACCATTTACTTTAAACTTGTTCGAACCATTACAAATTTTTGGCAAGTACCGCAATCATGTTTCCTCATACCCTTGATTTTAATATTTGATCCAAACCCCACGATTCATACCGCTAAATAATCTCCTTACTATTTGTGCCTCTTTGGAAAACCCATAAACAAACCCTTTATTAACTATTTTCACGCGCATTATCTTTCATAACTTTGATGATACTTTGAGTTCTTCATCATCCTCTCAAGAACTAAATTCATACTCTTTACCTTCTTGAACATGAACTTGATCCCTATGATAACCAAACTATTGAAAACTTGATTATTTGTTGCATCAAACTTGATTCTTAGGTATCCATGAGGATTTGATTATCTACCTGAACATTTGATTATTCATGATATTTGGAAGCATGGAAAGTAAACTATTTGTTACAAACACACCTAAAGTCATTAACCTTGTCTAGGGCAACTCTATTGCAGCTCGCATGTTATACTTGATACTTGATGCATTTACCAACTTGCTTACATGTATGTATTATCAATTTGCAACTTATGTGTTAAGCCAAAAACAATTGTTACACTTAATCAAACAACTGGTAGAGGATGAAGTACTTGCTCAACAGTTAGTAGAGTACCTAATAACCTGCTCAACGATTGGTAGAGGTCATCATGCCTGCTCAACAGTCGGTAGAGGTTCTAATAACCTGCTCAACGATTGGTAGAGGTCATCATGCCTGCTCAACAGTCGGTAGAGGTTCTAATAACCTGCTCAACGACTGGTAGAGGCTATCGCACCTGCTTAACAATCGGTAGAGGTTCCTACTCACTGACTGGTAGAAGTCTTTTTCCTGCTCAACAGTTGGACTCATCTTTGGATACATTATACATGTAAATTGATACAAAGATTTATTAGACTCATTGATACAAAGATTCAATCACAATGTTATTTTGCATTACTTACATGTGTGTTTAGAGTCATAGAAGGACACAAAACCCTAATGTAAGGTAAATTGGTGATTGCGGTCCGGAACGTAATCACGAATTTACAGGTACGTTAAGGTAGTGTGAAATTCTATCCAGGTTTTTGGTAAATAACCAATTATAAACCCTAGTTATTTGATAGTTCATTTAGCCCATCCATAGTCTATCATCTCATGCAACTTAAGTTTGTTGTTTATTCCCCCTCGTTATTTTAGACTATCGTAATCCAACCCTCATAATTCATACGTAACACTTTATCCTAGAATCCACAAAACTTCTGCCATACTTTAAACTAAATGATAGACGTCCAAGCATTTACCTAAACCATGTGTTTTTAATAACTTCGGGACGAAGTTTCCTAAAGTAGGGGAGACTGTAACGCCTCGCTATTGCATCAGCTATGTGATTATTCAGTTTTATATTAACATCGGCTATGTAGTGACTACTTTAGCTGATAATATTTACTCTCAAAATTAGAGTAGTTGGTGTATAATGAAAAGTGTGATGTAGCGAACCGCATGCTAAAATATATATATAGGGGTGGATATTTTGAAAACCCACTCGAGTTAAGAAAACTCTGAAAACCCGTCAAAAAACTATCTAAAAAAGTTTTTTTTTTTGAAAAAAATACACAAGGTAACATACATGTTTTTAAGCGTTTTGGGCCAAAAAAATAAAAAAAGCGCCGAACGAATATTTTAAAAAAAATAAACAACGCAAACTTTGTAACAACGCTGTTAACATATGTTTTCTGCTTTTTAACATATGTTACAGCGCTGTTAACATATGTTTCTGCTTTTTAACATATGTTAACATCGCTGTTACAAAGTTTGCGTTGTTTATTTTTTTTTAAAAAATATTCGTTCGGCGCTTTTTTTTTATTTTTTTTGGCCCAAAACGCTTAAAAACATGTATGTTACCTTGTGTATTTTTTTCAAAAAAAAAAAAAACTTTTTTAGATGGTTTTTTGACGGGTTTTCAGAGTTTTCTTAACTCGAGTGGGTTTTCAATTTATACTTTCCCTATATATATATATATATATATATATTTATATATAGGTTTAGGTTCTTGTACAAAACCATTTTTGTGTGAGAAGTGTGAGAATCAATCTTAGAGTGACACATGGCAGCCATATTTTTTAATTAGAATGGCATCATTGTAATTTGTATTGCTAATCTTATTTTTAGTAGATAATTGCCTAATTAATTTCTTTATTAATTATGATTAATATTAGGAGATATTTGTTTTGATTTAAACGAATTTTACTAAATTCTTTATAAAGAATCAGTCTTCACGTATTGAAATTCATATTCAACTACATCGATCATCCAAATATCATATTGTGGTGTTTTATTCAAAACCATCCAGAGTGTGTTTTTTACTCAAAAACCATCCAAAGTGTTTTATACTCAAACCATCTAACAACAAAACAACCTAGTGTTATGACTTTAAAACACCATGAACGGAGTGTGTTTTATATTCAAAACCATACAGAGAGTGTTCTATACTCAAAACCATTCAAAGTGTTTTATACTTAAACTATCCAACAACAAAACAACCTAGTGTTATGACTTTAAAACACCATGAACAGAGTGTGTTTTATACTCAAACCATACAGAGTGTTTTCTATATTCAAAAAGCATCCATAGGGTGTTTTATACTCAAAACCATCCAAATGATGTGCTTTTTGTAACTTACGATTGAGTGAAGTATTAATTTGGTTACAACCGTGATATAAACCAATTAATAAATTCCTAATAAGAAGAAAGCGTACAAACAAATGGGATAAAATCCTCCATCTGACACATCGAGTCTTCAATATTTGGATTTGGGCATGAGGATAGAGAGAGAGAGAGAGAGAGAGAGAGAGAGAGAGTGAGATCGAGATGCTAAAAATAAGGGGTTTTTGTTTGAAAATTATGAGAGAGATATGGGTGATATATATATATATATATTTTTTTTGAAACTTAAATTTCATTAACACAACGGGAGCTCCAAGCCGGAGCACACCGCGAAAGCCATTACATCATATCAAAATTAAAATGACACCATTCTTTCCACGTAACGCTACCACCCTTAAACCTACTTCTAAACCACAAAAAACCCAAGACTTTAATATCCGCCACAATGTGGCTGACGTTTACATCCACATTACTAAAAATTTTTTCGTTACGAGCCCTCCAAACACGCCAACACGTCAGCACGAACACTCCGTAAACGATCATCTTCTTCTTTCTGCCACAATATCTTGATCAAACCAAGCCTGTAAATCGGAAACAGAAAACCAAAACACCGGTGGAATTTTACACCAAGACACTATACCATTCCACACCCCACTAGCCAATCTACACCCAGTGAACACATGATCCGTAGTTTCTTCCATATCTTCACAAAAAACACATAAACCGTTTCCAAACGTCATATTCCGCCGACTAAGAGCCATCATAGTAGGTATCCTATCAATATTCGCTCGCCACATAAAAATATTAACTTTATTTGGCAACCACGTACACCATCTATACCGTCTTTCCGTATCCGTACCCATCGGCCCCTTCAACCACTCTCTAGTATCCTTAACCGAAAATTCCTGATTAACCCCCACGTTCCAGGTCCAAGTGTCTCTGTTGTGAGAGATCTGCACATCCGAAGTCATTCTGCAACATTCGATTAGCTCCCGAGTCTCTACCTCCGAAGTTGGATAATAACTCCAACTCCAACTATAACATCTAAAACCATCTTGAACCCCCATTATCTCGGACACATAACACCACTTATTAGTTTCAAGACGAAAAAGGTTAGGAAACAAAACCTTTAACGGCTCTCTATTCACCCACGGATCAATCCAAAATCGGATACTAGAACCGTCCCCAACCAATCCACGAATCATATTAATAAAACTGACATCTTGAACCTTCGTTTTATATCCCGTCCGGACTAACTTCGTCCAAGCACTAGACATCTGACCATTAACCGGATACCCTTCCCAACGTCTCACAGAACCGTGCACAGCATCAATGACCTTACGCCATAAAGCATTACTTTCCACCCGGTATCTCCATAGCCATTTAAGAAGGATCGCTAAATTACTCGTTTCCATCGAATTAATACCCAAACCTCCTTCGTGTACCGCTTTAGTGACGACATCCCAAGCCACCCAATGAACCTTATGCACCTCATCATTACCACCCATAGAAACCTCTTCATTTTAGCTTCAAGAACATTAATCACCCCCACCGGAGCTTTGTACAAAGAAAAATAATACATCGGAATACTTTGGAGGACCGACTTAATAAGAACCACCCGACCACCTATGGAAAGAATGTTCGCCTTCCATTTAGAAAGGCGATTATCGAAGACCTTTACCACGGCATCCCAGTTTCTTATTCGGTTCATGTTAGCACCTACTAGAATCCCCAAATAATGAAATGGTAAATCACCCGACTTACATCCCAAATTACTGGCCTCCCCACTGACCTCTTCTCGGCTCAGACCCACCCCATAAATCGTCGACTTATTAAAATTGAACCTGAGCCCCGAGCACATATGGAAAATCCTTAAAATTCTTCTAAGACATTTGATATTAAACTGCGACCATTCTCCCATCACCATAGCATCATCTGCATATAGTAAATGGGATACCACCAGCCCCTCATTCGGAAGCCGAACCCCATTAAAAGCCCCGACCTGACACGCTCTTCTAATTAAGCTAGAAAACGCCTCCATGACAATCACAAAAAGAAATGGGGAAATTGGATCACCTTGCCGAAGACCTTTACCACAATTAAACTCGAACGTAGGAGAACCATTAACCAACACCGAGGAGCGAGCCGAAACCAACACCCCTTTTATCCAACCACACCAAACCTCGGGGAATCGAAACTGGCACATAACTGAAAGCAAAAACTCCCAATGCACATTGTCATACGCCTTTTCAAAATCTATTTTAAAGAAAAATAATTTCCTCCCCACTTTCTTTGCCCACGCGAAAACTTCATTAATGATTAACGGACCATCTAGAATGTACCGACTCGATAAAAAAGCCGACTGTGTCTCTTGCGTAATCTCACCCATAACCGAGCTAAGTCTATTCGCCAAAACTTTGGAAATAACCTTACTCACCACCCCTATCAAGTTAATAGGCCGATACTGTCCTAACTCAACAGGATCACTAACCTTCGGAATTAAAGTAATGAACAATGAGCCAACTCCCTGATTGATCCTACCCGTAGCGTGGAACTCTTCAAAAATCTTGACAAAATCATCACCAAACGCATGCCAAAATCTTTTAATAAAACGAAACGTGAATCCGTCAGGACCCGGACTCTTGTCACCTCCACAATCAAATACTGCTGTTTTAATTCCTCCAAAGAGAATGGCCGAATAAGAAACGAAGCATTCAACTCTGATATCTCCTGCAAACCGTACCAAACTAACTCTGGCCGAAGCTTTTCCTCCTCATAAAACTTCTTTTTAAAAAACCCAAAGACCTCTTTTTTAATCAAACTCGGTTTAGTCTCCCAAGAACCATTAATCATCAAACCTGGAATACCATTAGACACCCGACGCTTGTTAATCATCCCGTGAAAGAAACTCGAATTCTCGTCCCCATCTTTAGCCCACCGAACCTTCGCCTTTTGACGTAAATCTTTCACTTTAAAATCTTGTAACTCCCGCATCTTAACCTTAACTTCCTCGTAAACCCACAATTCCGCCTCAGTTAACTCTCTATTTTCCACAACCATGTCTAACTCTAAGAGTTCATGACGCAGATTCTCTTCTTCTTCAATCTCTCTATTATCCACATTCTTCTTCCAACCAACAATCGCTTGTTTGACGGCTCGAAGCTTGTTTATAAAATTCACATCCGCCGGTCCTTGACCACTATATTCTGCCAACGCTTTATTAACCACATCTTCAAATCCATCCCTAGACAAATAAGAATTAAAAAACTTAAACGGTTTAGTACCAAAATTCTTATACGTCATCTTCAAAAGTAACGGACTATGATCCGAACTTTCCCTCCCAAGTGCTCGGTACTCCGCGTTCGGCCATTCATTTAGGAAATTCCACGGCACAAAAATCCTGTCTATTCTGCTACATTTATTCCCAGAGACAAATGTAAACATTCTGCCACGTAGCCCATACTCATGTAAAACACACCTGTCCAAGAACTCATTAAAGTCCCTAGCCATACCCGCGTTGAAATTAGAATTACGCCTTTCACTCCTCTCCCTAACACAATTAAAATCGCCCCCCACAATCCAAAACCCATCGTCCATACTAATCACTTGTTCCAACTCTCCCCATAAAACTCTTTTATCCGTAGCTTTTTGAGGAGCATAAATGTTTAACAAATTAACAACTCTCCCACACCCTTTCATGACACCCCGCACTAACAGAAACCTCCGATGTTGAACCACCGACGACATAGAGAACACCTTCGAATCCCACAACGAAATCAAACCCCCCGATCTCCCTGTCGCATCTACATGAGCACTCATAAACGCCCCATGACCCCAAAAACGTCCAAGGTCAATACCGTGTAAAGAAGCAAATTGAGATTCTTGCATCATCACCACCCCCACCTCGTTAACAATCCTCAATCTCCTAACCCAATCACTTTTCTCATCGCTTCCCAACCCTCTAATATTAATAGATAGCACATTCATTGGATCACCTGTTGAAAACCTTCATCGTTAACCGACTTATGTAAAACACACCTGTCCAAGAACTCATTAAAGTCCCTAGCCATACCCGCGTTGAAATTAGAATTACGCCTTTCACTCCTCTCCCTAACACAATTAAAATCGCCCCCCACAATCCAAAACCCATCGTCCATACTAATCACTTGTTCCAACTCTCCCCATAAAACTCTTTTATCCGTAGCTTTTTGAGGAGCATAAACGTTTAACAAATTAACAACTCTCCCACACCCTTTCATCACACCCCGCACTAACAGAAACCTCCGATGTTGAACCACCGACGACATAGAGAACACCTTCGAATCCCACAACGAAATCAAACCCCCCGATCTCCCTGTCGCATCTACATGAGCACTCATAAACGCCCCATGACCCCAAAAACGTCCAAGGTCAATACCCTGTAAAGAAGCAAATTGAGATTCTTGCATCATCACCACCCCCACCTCGTTAACAATCCTCAATCTCCTAACCCAATCACTTTTCTCATCGCTTCCCAACCCTCTAATATTAATAGATAGCACATTCATTGGATCACCTGTTGAAAACCTTCATCGTTAACCGACTTAACAAGAGCCTCTTTAAACTTCTCCATGTTCTCCGCCCCCAACACCTTAGCTAACTGAATCGTCTCATCAACTTCTTCATTTATAGCCTGCATATTACCTTCAATATGTCCAGTGTTAAGAATCTCATTATTAAGATCAGGAGTAACAAAAACCCCCTCATTATTCTGTAATGTATCCTCGTAAACATCCACCAGACTATTAACCACATTAATGAACCGGTCCAAATCAAACGTGTCCTCCCCCTCTCTACTTCTCTTTTTCGGTCTTTCTTGCCCCGATGGAGAACCATTTTTGCTTCCACTCGATCTCAGTCTTCTCGATGTCTTCCTGCCTTTTTTCTTGTGACATAAGTTTTCCTTCCCTAAACCAATATTTCCATCTTCCACTCCCCTAGCTTCGTTGCCAAGATCCTGAGCCACATAATCAACATGTGCCTGAGAGGTTACAGTATCATGCTCCACCCCATTCACCTCTACTTCTTGCATCTCATCCAGTATCCCCTCATCTTCCATTGGCAAAGGATTAGCATCCTCTTCCAAATCAACTAAACAATCTGGACACCACCCCCAACATCCTCCTCCACCAACACCTCAAACTTCAACTCTCTCCATTTCAATACAAACTTGTTATAAACTCTGTCGACCGAGTTCACCAACACTCCCACACACCCATACGATAAATCTCTCCCACCTTCAAGATACTCGGACGATTGTATAACCACACCAACCGATGCGGCAATCCTATCCAACACTTCTATACATGATAAATGCAGAGGAACAGCAAAGATACGTAGCCAAGCAATGCGTTCGAACTTAATCACTTGCCCCTTCCATTCTTCTGCATGCTCAAAATACCTCATCCACATATCTTTAGCAGCTAGAAACAACGATTTCTCGATCTCACTACGAAACACCAATAACACAGAAAAACCTCCAACATAACTAACATCGATGTCACTGTCCGTCAATTCCTTTAAAACATTCTTCAAGTTTGTTAATATTCCAAGCTCCTTAACTCTAGCCACCACCCCTTTTTCATACATATCAATAAATGCCCCCACCTTCTCGTCCACTACCACTTCAGACAATTCTGGAGTAACCTCCTTGTTCAATAGAGTGTCTTTGAAGGATCTGCTCGCAACCCCTTGATCCCCATTAACCTTTTCATGTTCAACCCTACCTGTGTCCGTAACACCCTGACCCATATACTCTTGAACCTTCGTAGCTTCCGTCTGCACCGGTTGCCACTTTTTATCATCCTTTCGAACTATCCTTTCCCCATCGACCAATCTTGCCATAACAATAAAGAGTTTGAAACTCCCTATCCATACATCTTTCAAACTTTTTTCCAAATCCAACGGATCCTTCACATTACGAAACGTGACGAACCCGAACCTCTTCCCCAACCGATCATACTTCCGCGCAATATATGTACTAATAATATCACCAAAACCTTTGAATACCTAAATCAGATCTGTAGACGAACAGCCATGCGGTAAATTTGAAACGAAGTACTTCGTTCCTTGATCATGTGCCTTCTTAACGTGATTGTTGTCGTGTCTTCTACCCTTCCTATGCGTGTTGTCGTACCATTGATTGACCTTGTACCGATCCTGTGACTCCATGCAACCAAAAAGCCCAGATCGCCGTTTTCGCCTCCTATTTTCTCGGAAACCCTATATGTAATGGGTCATTGATTAAGACCCCTTAGCCATTGATTTTGATATTAATGTGGATGTCTAAATTACCTTAATACCCCTTAGCCATTTAATTTATTATTAATTATATAACACTAATTACCAAAATGCCACTCAATTAATCCAAGCCATTGATTAAGATGATCTAATGGTCAAAACACCTTCTCACACTTCTCACAAAAAAAAACACTTTGTACAGGATCTTGACCCTATATATATATATATATATATATATATATATATATATATATATATATATATTACCCATATTATCAAAATTCAAATAGTTCTATCTATCTATATATATAAAGGAAAACGTATATGCTTACGTGACATGCAATGGAGGCCTTAACCTTCCCTTGAGAGTGTCACGTGGCATCATAATGGAGAGTTTTTGGTGTTTTTGAATTGTTTTCTTTTTTAATTAAATTGAGTTAATTTAGGAAAAAAAAATTAAAAAATAAATTTAAAATTTTCTCTCTCATATTTCCTCCCATAATTTTTAAACGTTTATATCTTTTATATACGAGATTTTTTAAAGAAAAAAATTACACCAAATTAACGAACGTTTTATTATCTTTCCAACGAGTACCATAGTGCTACATAAAAAAACGGAGAAAAAATCGACTATTTTTGTGGGGTTTCGTTCATACAGGAAAAAAACACACAAAGTGTTCATGTTATCACGTAAAATTAGATTTTGTGGGGAATATGAGTTATTACTGATTAGAATACTATCAACATGCAATGATTGAGAGATTTTGTGGTTAGTTAATTTGAGCCATTTGCAATAGGTTATCACGTAAAATTATATTTTTTTAACCCCGGGACCCTCCCGGGATAATCAGCTAGTTCTTATATAAGACCATGCGTAGTGGGGGGCTTTATATATAAAGCCCCCCTTCCTGATTGGTCCACGTGGCTGCTGAGCAGCGTGGAGAGAGAAACTGAAAAAGATGTGTAGTGGTGGGGCTTTATTTATAAAGCCCCTGTTTCTGATTGGTTGATTTTTTTATTATTTTTTTAATCTTTTAACTCAAAATAATTAAAATAAAATACAAATAAATATAAAACAATTACAAATAAAATTAAAAAAAAATTACAACTAATATTAAAAAAACATTACAAGTAATATTAAAAAAAAGTTACAACTAATATTAATTTTGATCTTCGGATTCTTCATATTCTTCGTCTTCGTCTTCGTCTTCTTCTTCTTCTTCTTCTTCTTCTTCTTCTTCGTCACCTTCTTCTTCTTCTTCTTCTTCTTCTTCTTCTTCATCTTCACCTTCTTCTTCATCTTTGTTTCCTCCTGTGTTTGGAATATACCGAACCGACCACGCTTGTTGGACCAAATCCGCCGTTAACGCGTCATGTACTTCATGGTCTCGAAGTTGATGTGCGTTGAGCACTCTTTCTTGCATATTAGCTTGCGGTAGATCCTGAACGGCTTCCGGTACATAATTTTGGCATATCGCTTTACCTTCATCTTCTAATATCATATTATGCATGATTATACCTGCATACATAGCATCTCGCAGCTTGTCTGTGGTCCATGCAAGAGCAGGGTTTCATATGTAATGCCAACGCTGTTGAAGAACCCCAAAACATCTCTCTATGTCCTTTCGCGCCCTTTTTAAAGTGTGCCCTTTTTTCATCGTACGGGTTACTAAACGTCTTAACGATAATGCTATACCTCGGATATATTCCGTCAGCCAAATAGTATCCGTGTGGGTAGTAGTTTCCATTAGCATAAAAGCACGCCTTTGCTACCCTGCCAGAAATGAAATCCTAAATAATAGGCGACTTCTCAAAAACATTTAAGTCGTTGCATGACCCCGCAACACCAAAATAGGCCGACCAAACCCAAAGATCGACTGAAGCCACCGCTTGAAGAATAATCGATGGTCCTTTTTGGTCACCACGCATGTGTTGACCTCGCCAAGCGGTTGGGCAATTATACCACCGCCAGTGACGACAATCAACGCTACCCAGCATTCCTGGTAACCCATGTTCATTCGTATGCACCTCGTAAATTTTTTGTAAGTCGTACCAAGTGGGCCTTCTAAGATACCGGGCTCCGTACAACTTTATTATTCCTAAAAAAAATAAATAAATACAAACATATATAAAAAATAAATACAAACATATATAAAAAAATTGATCTAACTTTAAAAAAGTGATGTACCTTGGCAAAAATACTCCAAAGAATCGCGTGTTGTTTTCTCGGCCATTTTTAAATACTCGTCATTGATATCCGTCGTGTTGCCGTATGCGAGTATACGCAGTGCCGAGGTACACTTTTGAATAGACGTGAATCCCATCAACCTCCTAGCATTCGCTTTTTGTTTAAAGTAAGGAAACGCGTTTTCCAGATCTCCGGATATACGTAGAAATAAACGTTTGCTCATCCGGAAACGACGCCTAAACATCTTTGGGTCGGGGTTAGTCGGGTTTTCATCAAAGTAATCCTTCATGAATCGAGCATTTGCCGATACACGATCTCGTTTGTAATGCTGCCTACTTTGTTTTGGACGTGTAGGTGTACTAGTTTCTTCAAGATACCGCGCCGAAAGCGCTAGCGCACTCGTAATCGCATCTTGCTCCAACTCTTCGTCTGTCGAATAACCCCCGTCGCCTAGAAACTCTCTGTAATATTCTCTCGCAATGAATGATGACGCGGGGGAACCCATTCTTTTCGAATATTGGTAATACGTGTTTTGTGTTTTGTGTGTTTATATATTTGTGTGTTGTGTGTTTATATATAAAAACCAAAAAAATAAATATAGCCGTTCAAAAAAAGGTAACATGACCGTTTGAAGACCACCACCTTTTAATTAGTTGAATCAATTATGAACCAGCGTTATTAATATAACGCCACTAGCTTTTTTTTGGTATATAGCGCCCCCTGTAGCGGTGTGGGGGGCGCTATTTTTGAAAAAAATTGACAAATCGCGCCCTACTACGGAGGGTCTAAGAACCCTACTTATTCTTGAACTACTTTTTACGACTAGCGCCTTTTTCTTGACCTATTGAACCACTCTATATATTTATTCAACCGACTTGTAAGGTCAAATCATTTGAATTAGTCTGTAACATCTTCCCTTGTAAGTTAGTAGCAGAATAGTTCCTTCCCTAGCTAATGCCTCAATAAATGTCAGCTAATTGAATATAATATGCTTGGTATGCAAACCAGACATCATTACCAATTAAAAAACCACGTAGGAGAACAACAAGATTAAAGTATACGTGAACAGAAAATAGCGAGATTAAGAACAAGAAACCAGATTTCTGTAAGTTCGACATTATGTTTTCGGTAATTTGATTTGTTACAGATTTCTGTAGCATTTTCTTTAATGTGTTATATAACAGTATGACCTGGTCCAAATATATTAGGCCTTAGATAACATTGTTCCTACGCTAAAAAAGTCCCTTACAAGATTAAAGTATACGTGAACAGAAAATAGCGAGATTAAGAACAAGAAACTTTGAAAGTCCATTATTTTTCAAGTGCCACAAGCATAAAGTAAAAGTAAAATGCCCAGCCCCAACAAATAACCCAATGTCCATGACATGAATTTGTGATTTCCCTTAAGCTGCTATTTTGTTCTGTTTAGTGTTTGCTCCGTAACATCGGAAAAAGAAAAAAGATCGAAGGTTTTTTTTTTTTTTTTTTTTTTTATTTGAAGACAAGCAAAAACATACAAACAAAAAGTGACAAAGAAAGTAGGGGGCTGTTGTTCGAATGATTGAAGTTTGTGTTTGATTAAGGTTTACTCTCATTTGCTCGAGTCTCGGCCCAATGTTTTCATATTTTGTGATTGTTTCTTTATTTTCTAGTGATTCTTTAAATTTTAATTTATGTTGACATAAAAGTTTATTTTATGTTTTCTAGGGTTTATAGATTCCGTAAGAAAGAAGTTGTTAACTCTGAGTCGACGATCGAAGTTACTTAACCTAATTTGGTGATGTATTTACATAACCTTAAGCAAAGTGTCTATCTTTACCTTTTTAAAGTCTTATATACTCAAAGAGACATAGGGTTATTTGTTCTGTTAATTTACACACACACACATATATATATATATTTTAATCAAGGAACTCTTAACAACCTTTTTAAAAGCTAAAAATGTTTTTCAAGTGAAATTCCATCTACTAATTTTAAGTCTCAAAACTCTCACAATATCACTCAAATCAATCACGAGTGCAGAAATCTAATAAATGATTAACAAGAGAAACACAAATACGATTAAATTGCTAAACCACCTTGCACACGAGAGAATTCGTCTGGTACAAGGTTTGCACAAAACATAAGAATAATATCAAAAGCAATCAAACCTACTAACTAAGAACAACCTCCTATTTATAGTACATAGGAAGTGGTTCTATAATGGGCCGAACTATATTCGCACACCCAAGCCCAAAACCCGTACACCAAAAGACTAAGCCCAATAAACTAAGACAAACGGAAACCTTCTAATCTATACCTTACACCATCCCTCCTAGGTTTATGTTCTCTTAGTGTCTTCAGCAATCCTCTTTATTGCTTCTCTACTAGGAGCAAATCAATGATTCTGACATACCATCCATCGTAAATCAATGGGTTAAAGCGTATATTGAGTTTGATGTGCCTCAAGTGCTAAATAACCTTTTTTGCTCCTAAGAGGAATCTTTATCTTCATTGTCGTTTCAAGATTGATCCAGATAATATTGGCTTCTTTATCAACTGGATCATCTTTTATAATAATTTAATAGAATCAAAGGTCACAGCATCAGCAAAAATGTGAGCTACGTCCAACGGTTGATACATCAGAGATACCAAGATGCTTGATGACCATGATATAATAAACTTTGTCACCTCCCTAATAAGCCATGGTGGTCGAACAAAATTTTAGCAATATAGCCTAAGTCACCATCAGCACACAACGAATCTCTGACGGTGTCTCGTTTTCTCCAAAATATGGAAAGTGTTCGCTCCACTTGCGTAGTTCGGTGGCTCATCATCTGCAGACTTCTTTGCCATTTCTGCATTCAACAAATCAAATTAGACAATCATAAGCATTCAGAATGTTAAGGAAATTTGACCGTAAACTTGGTCTAAGCTTCTCTGAAAAACACTTAGAAACATTTAATCGAAACATACTTTGACTTAAACAAAAGTTTAGCACAATCCTTTTAAAAACAAAGTCAAAGTTATTAAATTAGCATGATCAGACCACAAAAGAGATTTTGAAAAACAATAACGGGTCCCAGTTCAGAAATTAGACCGAAACAATTGAAGTATGCGGTCCAAACATCCGTCTACGGCCCGCACCTTGAGTACGATGGCAGAATGGTAAATAACCCACCTCACACACCTTCAATGGCATTTCAGTAATTTTCAAGTGTGTGAGGGGCAATACAATCCAAATATAAAATCTTGAAGGACGAAATGGTTACTTTTCCACCTCGTACACCGTGTCCTATGGCAATAATGTAATTCTTGAGTGTACAAGCGACACATCGGACACACCCCTTTGTTTACAAACTCCCAGGCATATGACCCCCAAGCTCCGCCTGATTCCTTGTCTTCTATGGCCAAACCATAAACAATATTTAACAAAAAAAAAACCTTAAACAGATAAAATAAATATCAATCCCAACCACTTTTTGATCATGTTCTTAACAAGAAATCCATACTAAAACCTTCGCAAACCAACAAATAACCCTAAAACAAAAAAACAAAAATCAAAACCCGTTCATAGAAAGAACAATACGAAGCATAGAGAAGAACATGGTTACCTGTAACGAGTGTAATCCACATTTGATTTTGACAAACAAATGATAAACTCAAGAACATGATGAAACCGATTTAAGAGAGAGAGGTCGGAGAGATAGACTTTATTATGGTGTAAGAGTGAATCGATGCAGGTGTGCGCATGCATACGACATTTTAAAGAAGAAAATGAATGGTTTTCATGGAACAATAACCTCCCTTTTAAAGAAGAAAATGAATGGTTTTCATGGAATAATAACCAAGTATGCGGTAAGCCTGGCTTCAATCCCAACACTAAGTATATGTGATGCAATTTTAGAAAGAGGGTCCTCTCCAATTCCAAACCGAGTCCATTTTTTAAGATAAAAAATAAAAATAAAAATAAAAACTTAATTACAAAATAAGAAAATAACAATAAAAATAAATACTTTACATAACACTCCTTTTTGGTGATAATCACGTGCAAGAAGATCATATTTGCTTCATCTGACACCCGCCAATTTACCAGGTCAAATCCGTACGCTTACAAGATGAGTCCTTATGTTTATTATTCATATTCGACGTTATTTCTTTTAGTCGAGTCGCCCGAAGCTTAGCAAAGCCCGAATTATTTCAAAAGTTTACAATGACAATTGCACTATAGTCAAGATATAAGCGTACGATTATTCAATTTAGATCCAACATTGGTGACAAATATTAGATCCTTTATATACTTGCCTTAAAAAAATAAGCATATATATATGACATTTAAGCCCAACAAAGTATAATTTATACTAGTAAACAAAAACACTTGACGCCGCGTATATGTTGCTAACTTAATCTAATAATTCTTATATATTAAAGTTTGTAAAGGATTAAGTAAATATGGATAGAAAACACATTTTTATATGTTTTTATATACAAATAACAAGTAAGACACATTTAAACATAACTATAGTTCTCTCTCTTTCTATATATATATATATATATATATATATATATAAATGATAACTATAAATACATGCATTCATGCGATTGTATGTGTGTATGAGTGGTAATATGATGCAAATCTAAATAGATGGTTACATCCAAATTATCCTTCTTTTTATAGAAAATATAATCCCAAGATTTGTATTAAACTAAAAATGTTAAGATCCTAAGTATTAACAAGATCAAGGGAAGATGCTTGACAAAACAACCCACCTTTCACCCCACCACCCAACCACCTGCTCCCATTCCACATCGTTTCTTTTTTTTTTTTTTTCAGCCCAAGCACACCACCCACAACCATCATTCTTCTTGTTCCACCTACACACAATACACAGATTACTTTAAGTGTGTTATCACATGACTAACATACTCCCACTTTTATCCTATGTTTATTCATATATCAATCTAATCATGACACTTAAGTTTGAAGTGGTTAGTAACTAATATGGATAGATTCCTTTGAAGCCATAAATCCATGTAGGATTGCTTGCCTGAATTTCAACATTTAAGGAAGTGAACGAGCGTGCCCCACTGTATGGCACAGGCGTGCTTTACTCCAGCGTGTTCTCCAATGCTTAAACCGACCAAAAGTGACAAGACGGTTAGCTGTACCGAGGAGCACGAGCGTGCCAGGGATATGAGCACGGGCGTGCTCAACCTATGGACCAACATTTTTGTAAAAAGGACTCTGCAACAGTACCAACTGTCGAGCAGAGGTGTGCCAGGGTATGAGCATGGGCGTGCTTGAGCTGATTTGCCAATAAATAAAGGCATCCACCTCACATTTTGAAGCATCCCTTTCCACTCAAAAACCAACACTTCTCCACGAAGTTTCTGTCCTTTGGAGCTTGGGATCACTCCTTAAACACCTTGATTAAGAGAGAAACAACCCAAAATCACCCAAAACCCCTAGAAATCTCCATACAACCTTCCATCATGTCTTGTACACAAACCCAACCTTGTGAGCTTGTTGTATCAACCATGCTAGGCTAGATTTCTATTGGTGTTGCTAGGGGGATGATGGAAACTTGGTATGAATTAATATAGTTTATCTTTTATTTTAAAATGGTGTTTTGTGGTCTTAATAATTGTTTCTATTCTAAAGTTTGTTTAATGATCTAATTAATAAATCACTTAGTCTTTGGTCTTGTGGGTGTCACACTCCGGCGGATGCAACCATCGAAAGGTTTTCAAGCACGAGGTTCAAGCAACACACATTAGTATTAAAATAGCACCACCATAAAAGATGGATATTGTCATAAAATATTTAAACCAACATGATAATGTTGTGCAAACCATGAGTCCCGTAACCAAACCTCTTGACTGTTGTGCCTCGCGCATTGTACACTAAAGACAATGTCTGTATAGTAGAATACTAACACTCTTTTGTATGTAACCGGTTAGAGCGACTAACCAAGAGTGGGGGTGTCAACCCAATAGATCTATTAAAGTGTTCCATGGCTTTTGATAGCTAATGGTTACAGTAAATGTTGTACGAGGACTAATGAGCTCATGAACTAATATGTCTCATGTTCCACATGGCCGTCACGATAGAATATACACACACATGTAAATGACACTTGTATTGATGCATGTTTGTCCCTCGAAAATGTAAAATAGTAAAATGGGGCCGTAAAACTAACCTGTTTGAGATGCATGTGGTCTAGTGAAGCCGGAATTTGTAGCAACTATTGCCCGGACAGAGATTGCCCTATGATTATTGAGTATGTAGTGAGTTGAGTGTATATAAGTAGGGCACCCATCATTGTGAACCATGTTATTCGATGTGAATGGTGTTTTAGGTACGAGAAACGTATTGTAGATCATGAAAAGGACCCATATGGGCCCCATGTAGAGTCATGGGCCACATATAGTCCTTAATCCACTATCCATGATTGATTCATTAGGAAAACGAGTGGTAAATCACAAGTTAGGCCTTAGATATGTTTAACTATGAACCAACATGTGTTTTAGTTGCTTTTAACGTATGTTAATAATAGGTGGCCGATTATATATCAAGGTGTATTATCATACATGCTTGGCTAGGGGCCAATCTATCTTGACCAATGCTCCCATGGCTTATCACAAGACACGTAAATGTGTGATCTTGTGTTAGGAGTCGATCGTACACCTTGATTATGGATCTTTACCTTGAATACATAAATTAACTAGTTTTTGTTATGAAAGCCGATTTTTAGTTGATTATCTATGTGAGATTTTGATCCAAAAATGTTACTTGGTTTACCATCATGATACTTGGCCGATAGTTTACCATTAAGTAGTGTTCTCTTGACAATGTGATTACCCATTAATCGAACATATACGAGTAGATTAGTGTGTGCATAGTGTTTCTAAGTTTAACTTGTGATTGTGAAGTTATATCATCACCTCAAGGTTAAATGGTTAACAACATTGGTCTAGGCTTGGCCATGAGCCGATTAATCAAGATCAAAGTACTTGGGTTCGAGTTCACAATAGGGCCGAAGGAACTAGGGGTTCATGGATGGCTAGGACTTACCTCAAGACTTGATGGTGAAAGGGATCCTTGTGACCTTCGAGAACTCCTTGTTGCTAGCTTTGAGAGAGAGTTGGATGGAGTTTAGAGGTGGTTTGGGAGGAGCCGCAACATTTATGGGGTAACAAGTGATCTTTGGACTTGTGTAGTGTGATTTGAGATGGTGAAAGTGCTCCCTTATATAAAGGCCGATTAGGAAGGTGAAAAAAACAAATGTTGTAAGCTAAGCCATCTTGGTTTAAGCATTGTCAAGTGAAGTGAATCATGAATTGGTGTATAGTCCTAACATGTAGCCGATTAGTTGGATGATCAAGCTTGTTTAGGAGTGTTATCTTGTCTAGGACTTGCATCATAGTTTGGCTTCTTTCCTTCTTTAGTATAAGTTGAGGTTTCATCATCAATCTATAAATTGGTCATATTATAGATGTAGGGGTCGTCAATTAGTATTGGTTTAGGATAGAGTGATTGAGACAACACATGGTGGCATGCCTTGTATGTATGAAGTGATAGTGATAGTTCCAAACACTTTCTATGATCCGATTGGTTCCTTATTAAGATGGAAGGGAGTTGACCTTGATAAGGTTGGGTGGTTATTTGTTGTTGCCATTTTAGTATAAGAGTAACATGGCTAAGGTGAAAAGGATATGTGTTTGTCTTGGGTCTTGTGTTCAGCCTCCAATAGGACAAGGGGAGGATCATCTATTTTGGGTTACTATCCCTCATGATGAAGGCTTGTGTAGGATGGCTTTCTTGCTTGTTTGGTGATAGGTATAGACATTCCTTGAAAGAGACAAAAGGGTGTGTGTGTGTGTGTGATGGCTTCGACCGATACAAGAGAACAAGCAAGGGGTCTTCCAATTAAGGTGATGATCATTATGTAAGAAGGTGTTGTACATAATAACTTCATACCCTTTAGGTGCATTGTTTGGACATTCTATTGAAAGTGACCCATGAGGCTCCTTGTTTTAAGGTGGTGGCCGAAAGAATGCATAAGAAAAGTGCTATTTGTTTAACTATGTTAACTAAGGATCGTATGTATGTGTGTGCGGGTGTATTGTCATGTAGGTGTACATATTATTGGAAGCAAGTGAGTATTGGATGAGTTCGGATGATCCCATGATGTGTTTTAATGTCTTCACGGCGACATCAACATGTATTTTATGAATCATGGGTTATTTTCTTGTTAGTATGCTTACATGTGTTAAGACTTGGTAACCTTGTGTTAGGGGGGAGGGGGTATTATCACTAGGTATGAACATATAATGATGTGTAGGATTCGTATACATGTTTTAGGGTGAAAGTGTCATTTGTTAGGGTGTGATAACCTCATTGAGTGTTTGTCGGGTGATTGTCCGGGTGTTCCGTGACTAAACACATGTTTCATGTTAAGTTCTCTGCTTAACTCTTGCTTCACTAGTCTGAAGGGGGGGGGGGGGGGGATAATGTATGCAAAATGTCAAACGTCATAACTGTCACTGCCTTAAATGTCATAAAAAATTCATTCTCCCATTCCACAACAAAGCACATTAACATCAGACATCACTTTAGGCGGGACAACTATGAAAAAGGTTCAATTTCTCTACATCATGTTCCAACAGAGGATCATCAAGCAGATGTGTTGACAAAGGCCTTAGATACATCTACTTTTGAAAGCTTGATCTCTAGAATTGGGATTTTATATATGGAATAAAAGCTGCTCAAACCTTTCTAAAAATTATGTATAGATAAAAGAAACACAATCCCAGATTATCAACATCTATTGCTTCAGAGTCAACCACTGATAAAATATAAACACTATTTTGTAACATCTGTTGAAAATTCTACATAGGTTACAAAACAACTGTCATCCATTAACCTAAACAAACAGTGTTTATCTGGTGGCACAGACCTAGACCGTCAGATCCTTCAGTAGATATTGCCACATCTGCTTAAAAGCAGTTTCTCTGGCCAGTTCATCATCACTTTTTCCCACCATGTAATACCCTTGTCTCATATAAACAGATCTTACACTGCCTATTCGAATTCAAAACTTCCATATAGAAGTTTTCTCTCTCGTTTCTCAAAAACCCAAAATCTTTCCTTCGATCATGGATCTCCAAGTCAAGTTGTCACACAATTACCTTCGATACTTGGTGAAGACTGATGAACATACACAGTTTCACTCCATCATTGATGTTCTAAAGAGCTCAAAGTATCTCACCATCCTCACTACAGACGCACCAATATATGTTAATACCTTGCAAGAATTCTGGTTGACTGCTAAAGTTATACTCACAGACAACTATTAAATCGTGTTAGATCGATTACCACCGATAACTCCTGATTATAACTAAGACGTTGAACATAAACAACATGCATGTAATAACCGAATATTTCTTTATTGATTGATAAAACGAATTGACATAGATTCTTCATACACACATACATACATTGTTGAATGGTTCGCCAGCATGAGGTGAGCTCAACCTTAGGCCAACATGGAGTAGACCTTACACAGTAGTCTTCTCCTAAGAACTATTGCAGCTATCTCTATAGAAAACCTAAGTCAAACACACATATATATAGGCTATGATGGAATAATTTCCATTGGTTGGGCCTCAGGAGAAGATACACAACTTTGCCTAGGTCATCACAACTTCTCCCAATGTCCATATTCGTTTTCTATTCACTATATTTGCCTATATACTGAATTGCATAGCAAAGGTCACAAACTTGCACTAACAAACTCCCCTTGACCTTTGCTATCAATTCTGACAAATACTGATAATCATCAGTCACAAATAATGCACTAACAACAACACACCAAATGCAATCTCGGCCAAAATTGGTGAAACTACCACTAAAATCAATCCATTTGTCATTTCCACTACTTTTTCACTCAATGACCTAGAAGGTAAAACCACTTTCTTAAAAGATGAACTTCACACAATGTTTTTAGAAAAGAGTGTATGAAGAAAAAATGACAAAGAAAACAATTTACAAACCATGCTTTCCATCAAAAATGAAAATTTTCTTTCATATTCTGCTTATCTGTCTCTCTTCCAAGACAACCCCATTTAATGAGATTCCTTTGAAAGTTCAATATCTGGGATATGCTATCTTAACAGATACTGATTATAATCTATCCCAGACATTGTTCATGGAATTGTTTGCAAATGTGAACGTCATAGAAAAAGGGCCAAACAATTATTTCTTAATATATCCTAGAATGCTTAGTGTACTTTTACAAAATTTTTTACCGGAAAAACATTTAAAAAGGGGTCAAGCATCTAGGATGAAAAGTTTTACAAATGAAACTTTTACCATAATGATGGGTCATAAGACTTAAGAAACATTCTCAAAAGTCAAAGTTTTAAAAACAAAATCAAAGAGCGTCAAGACAACAACTGTTGTCTCAACCTCTGATGATGAGCCCACTGCTCCTTGTGATCATGACACTACAACCAGTGTTATGAAACCCACACCATTAATTTCCAAAAGAAAACGTCCATCCACCAAACCCACCCAAAAGAAAACCAAAATGGTTACTCTAGAGGATGAGATACAAGAGGATACTACTGTTGTAACACAAACACAATAGACAACCACTATTGATACTTCCTCTTAACAAGTTGGAAAATCTCCACCTAGAAAAACTCCCCAGGACTCCTCTCAAAAGGAACTTATTGTAAGCCAAGGGAAACCATAACCTTGAGGACAAGGTTATAATTCATCCTAGACAGACCTTGATAATTGATAGTATTCTCTCAACAATTGACCTCACCATTGCTGCCAAGAAACAATACAAAAGGCAGAAGCAGATGTCCGTAGAAGACAACAAAAAGTTTGAAGACTCTTTTATCGAGGAAGGGATAAATTTTCAAGTACAATTCTTCACTGATCCTGTAAGTGATGAATTTGGAAGAATAATTGGCAGGCCCACGTTACCAAACTCATCACAAATAATCCTGCAACCCAAAAACTCCTCAGACCCAAAAATTCTAAAGTGGAAGTCCAATAAAGACACCCCACGAATTGACTCTGCTCGGGTATGATGGAGAGGCTCAATATATAAGCATGGAGGATGCTTATGGTCTTTCCAAAAGTGATCCCCAAGATTTGCTTAAACTGAAGCTGGAAAGGGATGCTGAAGATATGGTCAGGTGTATGAAAATTTTTACAAGTATGAGTGATAAGTATGAAGAACGAGTATGAGGGACATGTATAAGGGACAACTATAAGGCTGACACGTGTTCAAGGGGTAGGCGTATGAACTGATACGTGTTCAAAGAGTACACGTATGAGCTGATACGCGTCCAGTGATATACGTATGGTAGCCTGGGAAGGCTTATGTGTGTTTTTCACAAATAAATAAAATTTTTTGGTGTTTTTGGGTATTTTGATGATCTGATGATTAGGTTTTGTGTAGGGAATGATTTCTAACAAGTTTGCAAAGCCCAAATCAATCCAAAAACACGAATTATTATAAAGAAAAAGTTATAAGAACACGATGAACACCAAACCTATGGGTTTTAATAAAAAAAAAAACAGATCTGGATCAATTCAACGTTGTTTATCACTTAAATTTGATTCAGTTAGTTTGTTTATTTTAGCTCACTGTTTGTTTAAATTCCGGTGGATTCTCAACAGTGTTTTAAACATAATCACTCAAAACTTGAAAGACTTTATCAATGTTAGAATTTTTCTCAACACTTAAAGTCTCAGTCTAATTTGAAGCATCCTGAGGTTTTACAAAAATAGATTTTTGTATTGGTTTTGATAGTTTTATTTTAGTTTTATCAGGCATGTGATTTTGATTTTAATGGACTTAGATGGCTCTATTTTAACATCCTTGACCTTATATTTATTAAAAAAAGTTCATTTTCAATAAATATTTTATTTATAGAAGTTATATTTTTAAAAATGAAATTACTAATTATACTATGTATTAATTTGAAACAAAGATGATCAGTTTTGATGCCATTTTGGTAATTTTCCGTCACTTTTCACTAATCTCTCTCTCTCTTCACTTTTCTTCACCCACTTTTCTCTCATCTATCTCTCTAAACAATTAGCTGTCACCATCTCTCACTTCCTCTCTCTCTCTCTCTCTCTTCACCTTTTTCTTATCTTTCTCTACCTCTTTGTTTTCCGACGATAATATTACAGTCGGATGGATTGTGTTTTGTGGAGATGGGTGTTTTGGTGATGGTGATTCTCTATATATATATATATATATAGAGAGAGAGAGAGGGGGTGGGAGAGGGTTTAATATTGTGTTCTAGACAGATAAGCAAGCACTTGTCTAGAAAGTTATAAAATTATTGAATTACTAAATAGGGTTGATTTATTCAACAAAGGCTATAAAAATGAGAAGAGTGAGAGGGCACTAGAAAATAACATGTGTCCAAAGGAGTAAACAACTTGGAATGGTAATTCAGTATCCACAAAATCCGAAACTTTTTCATGCTACATCATCTTCTTCTATTTCTATTCCATCTAGAGGAACGAGTATTGCACCTCAAACTGCTTTTGTATCAAAGGTTGAGAACCAATGAGTGCAGCTAGTTATTACACATCTGGACCACCATACACACCAACTTCATACACAAAAACTCAACCTCCTATGTCAACTGCTTGTTATTATACATCATCGGCAAGTATTCCACAACAACAACCACAAATTGCACCGGTGATGAATCAAGCCTCATCAAGCCAAAGTCTGATCGTGTTGGAAACCTCAAACATCAATAATGTGACAGTAAAAGTGGCACAACAACACATTTCTTTGGTTTCAGCAATGGTCGCTTCGTACAATGGACTGGCGGCGAGTCAGATCGGCAACAACAATCTGACCAATGAGGATTATGCCCAGATCGATAAAGAAGAGATGGAATTAATTGATATCCAATGGGCATTCGCAAGTGTGATGAGAAGAGTGACTGAGTTTATTGAGAAGACTGGCAGAAATGATCTTGCTACTTCACCGAACACTACCTATGGTTTCAACAAAGCCAAGGTTACGTGCTTCAACTGTGTGACTCGATGTCATTTTGCTAAAAAAATGAACCCAAGAGAAGCAACAAGGTAACCGAAAGCCGTTCAGCTCAAACTACCAAAACCGTCAATCACAGAACCAAGTTACCTATCAAAACCAAAACAACAACTATCCAAACCAAGACAATTACCAAAACCGACAAAACACCTCCCAAAATACCACACAAAGACAAACATCAACAACCAACCAAAACCAAACAACACCTAACCAAACCAGAACCATTGTTCCTGCTTCTACACCAAACACTCAACCAAAGAATGAGAATCAAGCGTTGGGGATTCAGAAGGATGAAGGTTTTGATTGGAATACTATGTAATTGGGTGTTGAAGAGGTTACTGGTGGTAATGTTGCATGTTTTGCTCAAGAGGTGGTGAGTGAGGATCCGGTGATAGTTGATGATGACTTGGTCAAGGAAAAAGTTTTTGAGAAGATTTCTAAAGTTGTGACTGAGGAGATTATTGAAAAGTATATTTCTAAAGTTGTGATTGAGGAGATTATTGAAAAGGAGGTTCCTAATGTTGAAAAGGAGATTTCTAAAGTTGTGATTGAGGAATTGATTGAAGAAACAGTTTCAGAGACTGTTATTGATTCTGTTGCTGATGTCTATGATGATCAAGAATCTGTCTATTCTGACTCGGAGAGCGAATCTGATTCTAAGGCTAGTGTGAACTCGCTTGATGATGATATTGATCAACTTCTAGCCGAAGCAGACTTTTTGATGATGAAGAAATTGTGCATGGTAGATGATGATTTCACTAAGGTGGATTACTCCATGTTTTGGCACCATTCTGTCACTTACGATTATCCGGCTCAGTCCAATGTATCCTAAGTATTGGCTTAGTCCCAAGTTATCCTAAGAATTGGCTTAGTCCCAAGTTGTCCATAGGATTGGCTTTGTGCCAAGATATTAAGTATGGTTTAATCCCAAGTTTATCATATGTGTTGGTGGAAATATAATTCGTATTGATTATTTTTTACAATAAGTGATCAATTTTGTAAGTTCAGGAATTGTTGATTTGTGGCAAAACCATATTGGAGAACTTTAGGATGCATCATGAGACTGATACTGGGACAACCTCGAGATGATTAAATTTATGGTGTTATTCATGTTTTGAGAAATTTTGTTCAAGGTCAATCAATAACTTGTTTGAGGTAACAGGTATAATCCTTCTCTTTTATTTTGTCGTTGTATATATTTAACCTATATTTGGAACTTCTAAAGTGACATCACCAGGGGACCGTTTTATTTATTTAGTTAAGGGAAAGTTAACCCCTGGTTACATCCACAAACTGGTACCAATCCATCAGGGGATTAACAACCAAGGTCCATAGTAGGTTAAAGAAAAATTGGGGCGTCATAATATTAGGCATTTTTGATATTGAAGAATGTTGATTTGAAGACATATTCGACCTGTCGAGAGGTCAAATGAGATTTATATGGGTTGAACGAAGATTTTCTTAGTATATTAGTTTGGTTCGAGCTCAGTATGGGTCGAAGGAGCTCATTCGACCAACACAGGGTCGAACGTGCAGGTCTATATATAGTTTAAGTTAGTTTGACAAGTTATTAAGTAGTGTCATTTGGTTGTGGTTCAGTGTGTGTTTTGAGGAAAGGTCTAGAACGTCTAGTGTGTGTGTTTTATCATTGTAATCGAGTCTTTAACGTATAAACGTATTTGATTATTAATGATAAAGATGATTAACATGGATTTCTTTGTGACTGATTGATTGATTATCATATTGCATACAATTTATGGATTCCGCACTTGAATTGTTCTACTCGTGTGATACATTGTGTGTTTTTCATAAATGCGATCCTTTACAAAGTGGTATCAGAGCTATGCTCAATCACACGACTGCGATTTGATAGTTTTTCATTAGATTTTTACTCAAAATCATCAAAATTTTATCTGTTTTGCATGAGCATGGAGATTGATTGATTTCGAGGTGTTTTTACAGATAAAATCAAAAATTCTTTCACAAAAGTTAATCTCCTACAAATCCGAAGCAAAACCTGCTAAAGATCATTGAAATCCATCAACTTTTGATAAATTTGGATCAAAATAACTGATTTTTGAAGAATAGCCGTTTTGGAAATGGGTTAGGTCGAACTAGTTAGTGTTTGGTCAAAGGAGTGTGGTTTTTAGGTCGAACCTGTTGTTTTTAGATCGAACCAAGTGATTTTTAGGCTCGAACCTGTGTTTGTTCATCATTCAGAGTTTGTTGTTGTTTCATTCAACCTTACGTGAGGTCGAACCAGTTTATCATATAGGTCGAATCAGTGTCTGGTGTGTTACTTTTGTTTTTGATCTTGTTCTAGGGGTCGAACGAATTACAATTTTCTCATTGGAACCCCCGGTCACATCTATTAGGTCGAACCAGAAACTTGTTTACATAATTTTCTAAGTGTTGTCATTTTAAACATCATGGATAACATTTGGGGATTTCCGACTACACCGAGACCTGCTATGACACAACAACAACGCGTACCAATGAATCCTTGGGTAGTTGCAGCAACATAGAGAACAAACACACAACCTACACAACAGATGAATATTTAGGCCGTTTCCACACCACCTCAATCAGTTACTAAACCTCCTCCACAACCAATGCCGGATTTTTGGGGAGTAGCAGCCGCAACAGCCGTTCAAAGTAAGACTACCAATGCCATTACAACTCTGGTGAATGATCTATCTTCGGGAAATGGAAAAAGACCACCAAAGTTACTAGACATGAATGAATACTATTCGTGGCAAAGGAAGTTCAGCATACATTTGGAAGGAATGGGACTAGATGGTGGGGAAACATGGCAAATGATAGAGAAGGGATATGTGGCACCTACAATTCAGAACTCTACAAACCCAATAGCACTTAGTGACCTTTCTGATGATGAAAAGAAAAAGTTTGCAGCAGAGAAGAAAGCATTCTCACAGCCTTCTCAAGCTTTGAACACAAATTTCCTACATCAGTTCGGGACATGTACTACTTCTAAGCAATTGTGGGATGTGCTAAAAAGTAGGCATGATGGGAATGAAAAGAATCGAAGGTTGAGAACTGAGGAGTTGAAGAAGGAGTTTGAAAACTTCAGTTACATTGGGAATGAAACTTTAAAAGAGATTACTCCAAGGTTCTTTCATCTATTAACTGAGTTATCAAACTATCAAGTTTCCTATCTGATGACAGAGCTTGTGGAAAAGTTCACAGATGCATTACCACCGTACTGGAATCAACATGTTGAAGCCTTAAAGTAAAAAGATGGTTACCAGTATTGGACAATCTATGAATTTATCCAAAAGTTAGAAAACAAAGAGATGGAAGCTAAGAGGAAGGAAAAGCGAGCTATGATTCCACAAAATCCGGAATTATATTTTTCCACTACCTCTACAACAACTTCTATTCCAAGTGGATGTATAGGTCTTGCACCAGCACCACAAACTGCTTTTGTTTCAAAAGTCGAACCACCAAATTACTTTGCAACACCATCTTATACACCACCTCCATCAAACTTTCAAGTTCCTAACTATTTTGGTACATCATCTGTGACTATGCCACAATCACAACCACAAGCACCGATTGTTAGTCAAGCCACAACATGTTCAGGTCTAGTTGTATTGGAAACATCAAACATGAACTATGTAACTGTTGAAGTTGCACAACAACATGTTGCATTGGTTTCAGCATTAGTGGCATCATACAACGGATTGGTGGCAAGTCAAATTGGGAATAATAACCTCACCAATGAAGATTATGCCCAAATTGATAAAGAAGAAATGGAACTAATTGATATACAACGGGCGTTTGCAAGTGTAATGAGAAGAGCAACAGAGTTCATTGAGAAAACTAGGAGAACAGATCTTGCTACCAGACCCAACACCACCTATGGTTTCAATAAAGCAAAAGTTACATGCTTTAATTGTGGAACTAAAGGTCATTTTGCTAGAGAATGTACTCAACCAAAACAACAAGGTAACCGCAACCCATTTAATTCATACTACCAAAACCAAGTCACTTTCCAAAATCAAAACACCAACTATCAAAATCAAAACAATTACCAAAACTGACAAAATACCTCACAAAATGCCAATCAAAGACAAACAACATTCATAGCAAACCAAAACCAAAATCAAACAACACCAAATCAAGTCACAACCATTGTTCTAGTTTTTTACACTGAACACTCAATAGCAGAATGAAAACCAATCTTTGGTGATACAGAAGGATGAGAGTTTTGATTGGAATTGCATGCAAAATATGCAATTAGGTGTTGAGGAAGTTACAGGTGGCAATGTTTCTTGTTTGGCTCAGCAAATGGCAAGTGAGAAGGCGGTGATAGTTGAAAATGAAGTGATTGAAGAGAAAGATGTTGAGATAATGTCTGAAAAGGTAGAGGAGCAGGTGAATGAAGAAGTTGTTACAGAGTCATCTGATGCTCGTGATTATTCTGACATTGAGAGTGATTCTGATTCTGAATCAAGTGTTAATTCACTTGATGATGACATTGAACAACTTCTGGCACAAGCTGATTTTCTGATGACCAAGAAATCATGCATGGTGGATGAGTCTTTCCACAAAGTCGATTATTCCAAGTTCTTTGCAGGAGAGGAAGCTCACATTGCATTGATGGCTATGATAGAGGCTCCAAAACCGGTAAGTTCTAAATCTCCATCTACTAATCATGAAAATTATTGTGGTTCATGTGATAGACTTGAAAAAGAGGTTAAGGACTTAAAGTATCAACTTGAAAGTGCCAGAACCTCTATTCAGTCTTATTGCAAAAATGAAAAAGATGTTAATAAGCTGCTAGTTAACTACAAGAATGACATTTCAGATTTAACTAAAACTGTCACAAAAACAAACTACTATTAATAACTATATTATTGAAATTGAAGAAACAAAGTTGGAAATGGCAAAAATGAAATGTTTTTTTAGAAAAGATAAACAAAAAGCTTGAGAGTTATCTGAATGTAGCTTATGTCTTAGACCACATAATTGAGAAACCAAGCCCTACTGCGAGTTACAAATCAGTACCATCTCCGGTGTTATTTGAGAATCACAATTTTAACAATGTGACACCGGATTGTTATGATAAATTTGGACCTACATCAGAGGATGAATCAAACACTTCTAGTGTTGGTGATCCAAATTATGATGTAAAACCGATTTTGGGAGTAAACAATTAGGGCATTGTGGTAGTAACTAATGATTCTGATTCTGAGGATGATGTACCTAAAAAGAATGTTGATATTCCTCCGGAAAATCACATTCAGACTAATGAATGTTACTCAAAGGTACAACACTCTCCGAAAGTTGAATCAAATCAGAATCAATCAGTGAAGAAAAATGTGAAAAGTGATGACAAACCTGTGAAAGTGTTTTATCGGATGGAAGGATCCGATAAGATATTTTTTATGAGGAATATCCGATACAGTTCGCTAATTACTCTAAAATTGACCAAATTTGGCAAGAAAGCACAATTTAGTTTCCTAAATCTGAAAGGACAACTGGTATGCCACACGAATTAATCAAGCGACTGTATGGTGATGATTCTAACCCATCAAAGTTTCATGTCACACAGTTTGTGATACCAAAAGATAAAGTAAATGGTTTTGTTGAACCAAGTTATTCAGTAGAGCCCGCTCCTGAGAGCTTGAGGCAAAAGTGTTATAAGAATCAATATCCGGTCAACACATTTGCTAGATCTGATGATGGAATTGTTTTGAGGAGTATAGAGCTTGTTTCAAGTGTGGAGAGAGAAGGCATTTACTGGCTCACTGTCCATACGCGAGACACAAAAGGCAAGAGGTTGAACAAAGGCAATTTGATAGAAATTCGAATGTTGGAGTTCCTCAAAGAAATTTCTATCAACAAAAACAATTTCAAAATCAAAATAGTTTTATCAAAGAGGAAATCGACCGGTAGTCTATGATAACCGAAACTGAATTGCTATGAACAATGGCATGATAAGACCTATGATGAATCCGAATTTTGAGAAACAAAAGGTTTATTCTAAACCCTATGTCAATCAAAATGTTAGGCCTTCGGTAGTTAAATCAACCATGGTTTCTAGGAATGTTCCATCTAAGATTTTTTCAAAGAATACTAACTTTGAACAACCAAAATTTCAAACTCAAGTTAGAATTCTAAAATGATAAGAACAATCTTGGACATCAAAAGGTTCTCAGGGAGCTTCAAGTTCATCTTCTAAACCGGTAAAAGAAATTTCTAAGATAAATGTTTTGGAAAAACTGGTCAGTGATAAGTAAAATGATTTTGAGAAAAAGAAGAAATCTTTTAAACCGATAAAAGAAATTTCCAACTAGCTCTGTGAGCAGTCTTTGGATTGTTGACAGTGGAGCTTCCGGGCACATGACAGGAGATATGTCACTCCTTTCGACATCAAGAACATCAATGGAGGGTATGTTGCATTTGGGGGAAATAAAGGAGGTTATATCACCATGGAGCAAAGTGTTAGTAATGGGATAGAGAGTTTTGAAAAGATTTCGTATGTAAAGTAGATCGATTACAATTTACTCAATGTATCTCAGATTTGTGACAAAAAGGTTTCTGTACATTTTGATGAGAAGTCTTGCTACATTCTGAAACCCAAATTCGAAATACCTAAGGAGTGGATCATGCTTAAAGCTCCAAGAGCGAACAAATTGTACATTCTTGACATGAGCAAAGCAGCCACAACTCAAGGTCAAGTTACGTGTTTTCTGTCGAAGGCTACTGAAAAGGAATCTATCATGTGGCATCGACGGATGGGGCTTATTCACCTTTGAAAGATAAATCATTTGGTGAAAAATGGGCTAGTAGAAGGGGTTAATGTGAAACATTTTCATCTGAATGATAAGTATGTGAGTTGCAAAAAGGGAAAACAGCACAACTAGTCCCACAAACCCAAGAAAATGAATTTAGTTACCATTCCACTTGAGCGTTTGAATATGGATCTTTTTGGCCCAGTTAAGCGTAAGAGTAATTATGGAGATCTTTATTGTCTTGTGGTTACAGATGACTATTCGCGATTCTCGTGGGTGATGTGCATGCAACACAAAAGTAAAACATTCAACAATTTGAAAGTTTTGTTTACCCGTTTGGAAAACATGTATGGTTTGAGGATAAAACACATACGAAGTGACAACGGGACAGAGTTCAAGAATTCTCAGATGGATGCATTATATGAAGAGAAAGGAATTCATCATGAATATAGTGCACCATATACTCCTCAACAGAACGGTGTTGCAGAAGGCAAAAACAGGACTCTAATTGAAGCGGCACGGACAATGCTTGCAGATTCAAATCTTCCAGTAATGTCCTGGAATGAGGCTAATCATGCAGCTTGCTACATTTTGAATCATGTGTTAACAGTGAAGAACTTTGGAAAGAATTCTTATGAACTGCTTAACAGACGAAAGCCGAATTTAGAGTATCTAGAGCCTTTTGGAGCAACTAGTACAATGCTAAATCCTACTGAAAAGTTTGGATCTAAAGTAGAAGAGGGTTATTTTGTTGGATATGAAACACCACTTAAACACATTTTTAACAAAAGAACTCGTCATGTTGAAGAGTGGGCGAATGTAGATGTTTAATGCTACACTCAGAACGTTCAAGGAAGTGGGCCCGATCGGATGTTTGACTCTAAAGATTTCTTTGAGTCATTCAATCACGATAGTTTGGTTGAAGAGGCTGTATTACATTTATACTGCGAGTGTTAGAACGCAGTGACTTCACCGTTGGTGCGTCCGATCACTGTAACTCCTCTGGCAGTTTCTAATGATACCAATCCTCTTGTGATAGAAGAAAATTTTTATCAAGAAGCTTCTACAACATTGGATTCATCTGAATCAGAAGATGATGATGAAGTTTTCATTGAAGCTATCTTAGATCATGCTATAGTTCCTCCAGTGAACCCAAATCCAGATGTTGCGTCTTCATCAAATACAGGAATGATCTGGATTCAGCAGAAAATCTGAATGTTCCAGTGGTGATTCCGGTACCTGCACATCCGGAATCTCGGATTCATCAGATTCATCCGCTAGGACAAGTCATTGGAGATCCTAGTAGCAGTGTGATGACACATGGACAACTAAGACGTGCATCTTCATTATAAAACATTGGAGCCCTTGCCCTGTATACACAGATTCATGAGACAGGTGAACAAATTAAATGGTCTTTTGCTTGTTATGTTTCGCAGGTAGAGTCGCAGACATACGAGGATGCTTTATTGGATGAATTTTGGGTGGATGCTATGCACCAAGAACTTCAACAATTTCAGAAACTCAGAGTCTAGACGTTGACTGATTTACCACCAGACGGGAAGAAGATTGGTACTCGACGGGTATTCAAATGCAAGAGATATGAGAGAGGGGTTATCGTCAGAAACAAAGCTCGATCGGTGGTTCAAGGATTCAGTCAACAGGAAGGAATTGACTATAACGAAGTCTATGCACCAGTTGCACGCATTGAAGCAATTCGAATGTTTCTTGCGTATGCATTATACTTGAAATTCAAGGTGTATCAGATGGATGTTAAAAGTGCTTTTCTATATGGTGTGGTGAAAGAAGAAGTTATGTCAGACAACCATCGGGTTTTGAGTATCCTATCCACCGGGATAAGGTCTAAAACCTAAATAAAGCATTATACGGCTTACCCCCAAGCCTCGAGGCAGTGGTACGAAGAGCTGAGCAATTATCTTCTTTCAAAAGGATTCAAGAGAGGTTTAGTAGACTGTGCCTGTTCACGAAAAGAATAGAGGGTGATTTGCTTCATGTGCAAATATATGTGAATGACATTATTTTTGGTTCTACTAATGAGCTTTTATTCAGGGAATTTGAGAATGTTATGCAGGAGAAGTTCAAAATGAGTGCTATGGGAGGAATGCAATTTTCCTTAGGCTTGAAGGTGTATCAATTGCCAATGGGCATCTTTATTCACCAGACGAAATACGTTTCTGAAGTCTTGAGCCGATTCCAGATGGATGATTCGAAGCCTATGGATATTCCTATACAACCCAATCATGGGATTGGAGTTGACGCTAAGGGGGAGCTTACTAATCCCTATACTTATCATGCCATTGTCAGATTTCTTATGTATCTCACTGCATTTTGGCCAGATATAATGTTCGCTACATGTCTCTGTGCATGTTTTCAATCGAAGCTGAAACAAAGTCATCTAATTGCAATCAAACGAATCCTTCGTTATCTAGAAGGGTACTCCATCACGCGGGTTATGGTATCCTGAGGAGGATAACTTTGACTTTATTTCCTTTAGTGATTCTGATTATGCAGGTTGCGATATTGACGTAAAATCCACAACGGCTGGATGTCAATTTCTGGGGAGTAGGCTTGTGACCTAGCAATGTAAGAAGCAGACATTGGTTTCTTTATCTACATGTGAAGCAGAATACGTGGCAGCCTCAAGTACTTTGGATACAACAACAGATGCGCGGCCACGGTTTGCAATTTCTTAGAACCCCTATTCATTGTGATAATGAAGCAGCCATTGCACTCACTAAAGACACCGTCAATCATTCTAAGGCTAAGCATATCCGAGTACGTTATCATTTTATTCGTGATTGCTATGCTAAAGGATTGATTGACATGGTCAAAATCCACACTGATTATCAAAGAGCCGATTTGTTTACCAAAGCATTCGATAAAATGCGTTTTGAATTATTATTACAAGGTAATGGTATAACATAAAAGCAAGATTAAACTTCACCTCAGTTTATCAACTTTTTAGTTTTGTTTTTACTTTTTCAGAAAATCAAAAACCCAAAAATATGTTTTAAATTTTAGGGGGAGCTTTTATTTACAGAAAAACCAAAAACATTGAAAAATTCAAAAATTCATAAAAATTAGAAAATTCAAAAATGATTTTCCAGGAGTAAAAGAGAAATGATAGTACATCAGTGAGGATCTGACACATGCTAAAGAATTGTAAGTTTTTAATAAGGCGTGTGTTGATTTTGTGTGATGTGCTTGTAGGCTTCGTAGACTTAGTACTGCGTACCTGATACATACATATCAAACTATTTAGTATGTGAATTAAAACACCACATGGGCATATGGTCTTGGTACCGTAATTTCGTTTGATAGGGTATTGTACAATATTTGGAGGTTTCAGGTCGTTATGTTATTTGTTATCTGGGGATAGCCTATCTGATCTTTTGTCGTACGTTTTTACGGACCTAAATCAGGCAGAGTATCTTAATAAAAGAGCTTTTATGCCAAAACCCAAAGTTACCGAATTGAGGAACTATAAATGTGTGATGATAATCAAGGATTATCTAATATATCATATCTAATCATTGATGCAAATCATGATTGATATAAGACCTCAACCTGGTAGAGTGCACATGTTAATTTGTAGCATTGAATTGCTAACCTGTACACCTCTGTGCTTCATACCTTGTAATTACAGATAACAATAGCATATCACGTGTTACAATGGATATCTGTGCAGTATTTCTTGATACCGGAGTATGTCGTGTGTGTGGGAACCACAGGTGAATGCGTTTATACTATAAATACTAGTATCAGTTTAAGGCATGGAATAACGGTCTGCATGTGAGTTTATGTGGATCACAATATCAGCAATTACCAAATCACACATTGTCTTTAATGATAAACATATTAAAGATAAACGGTGTGATTAGATTTCTCATAAACTGATATGATCCTCTTACCAGAAATCACAAAAAGTTTAGTGCTTTAAAATTTTCATTTTCTTCATATATATAAAAACTCAAAAAGATTTTTGGTGTGTTTTAGCATAAATTTCAGAAAATTCAAAATTTTTACATTTCTGAGGTATTTCCGATAACTGATGGTGGATGATAGTCATTTTCTGAAGTTTGACGAACCAATCTAAATTTTGTATCATTGAAATGAGAAATTTTGCATGTTTGATGGTTTTCAAGGTTTAAAATGTCAAAACGAGATTCCAATCGGATATTTGATGAATTTGTATTTTTCAAAACCGTGATTCGACCTTTCGTTAGGTCGAATGTGTGTTTGTGGGTTACATTGGAACCATATCAGGAGGTCGAATGGGAGAGTTCATTTGATATTATTTCATTCGAGCCATCTGAATTTCATTCGAACCTTTCAATAGCTCGAGTGAAGTTTAGATTTTCTAATTCGAACCCTGCAAGGGTCGAATGAGCCGTCTATATATATATATATATATATATATATATATATATATATATCATCTCTTCATTCAAACCAACACATAAAATTGTTCAAAATTCTGATCTTAAAGTCACTTTATTGCCCTGACCATTTACACCTTAGAAACTTGTTATTTGGAAGTTGCTGATCATTTTTATACTATTATTATAGTTAATCATCCATGGATTTGATCAAAATCACTGATTGAATGTTTCGAACCCTAATAGCTAATTCATGATCTTATTGTGTTTCTGAGCAATAATTGATCATACATTAATAAATATCGGTGGTTTTAGGGGGAGAGTAGCACAAAAACAAGGTCTTAAACTTTGATTTGATCATAGTCGATTGATTAAACCCTAGTTTTTGGGGAAAACCATCGATTATTGATACAATTGAACCTTAGGAAATGTTAGTCGGCCATCTTAGGTTGAATATAGATGAAAATCAGAGATTGAAATGATTAAAACAATGATTTGGTAATTTTTAATTTGAACAGGTTCTCATTCGACCAGATCAAAGGGTAGAATGAAGAATTTCTGGTCGAATGAACTGATTTTAACCACATTCGACACATCTATACCTCATTCGAACCCACGTTGGGTCGAATGAAGAAATTTTTGACCAATTTTATTGTTTTATTCGTTTAAACAAAATTGTATGTTTTGCAGATAAAATGGCTAAAGAAGCATCACAGAATGTTCAGGAGACTGCAGTTCAGGAGAAGCAAGCCCCAAAAGAGTTGAGCTTTGAGCCGAAGCACATATGCTGTGGATATCTTGGTCCAGTGGGAAAGTATGCCGAGTTTGATGGTATTCTTAGCTTTTTGAAAAGATGCAGAGTCGTCTATGCTCTTGCACAGTCGATGATCGTATACCGAGCTCATCAGGTTAATTTCTGGGAGAATACGGCAATTACTTTCTGGGAGAACGCGTCAGTTATAGAAAGCAGAATTCAAGGCAATCTTGTGATAGTTTCAGAACAAGATATCAGGGAAGCCTTATAGCTACCAGATTCTCCTACAGATCCTATTGAGCTGACTTGGATTGAACAGAGAAAATGCTTTCTGAGGATGAAGTATAATGGACCAGTCACAAATTGCATGTTACACATAGCTAAACCGTGTCCACCTAGTTAGTGGAGGGTACGATGTGTTAAGAAAGAGTTTGTGTTCGTTGGTGGTGGCATTGATATTAAACAAGCCTTTCAATGTGTCGGGAATGATTTTCCATCACATGAAAGAAGGTATACAAGGCTTGAAGGTGACAAATTCTTGATGTACCCTAGATTCTTACAGATGGTATTTGATTATAAATATCCAAACATAAAGAAAGATCCTTTGCAAGTCATCAATCAAGATCACATAAAGTTCACTACTTTGAGTAGGATGATTGCATACAAGGGTGTACCTGAAGCAGAAAAGCCACCAAGCAAAAACCTATTTGGACATTTGAGAGATGTTGGTTACAAGGATCCAGGACAAGACAAGCAAGACATGATGATAGTAATTTGGATTCTGATAGTCCATTGTGTCCAGTTGATAAGACAACAAAAAGAAATAGGCAGGTTATTAACAAAGGAGCAAAGTCTATAAAGGGTAAATAGAAGGTAATGGTACAACAGAAAAGCAAGATTAAACTTCACCTCAGTTTATCAACTTTTTAGTTGTGTTTTTACTTTTTCAGAATATAAAAAACCCAAAAATATGTTTTAAATTTTAGGGGGAGCTTTTATTTTCAGAAAAACCAAACACATTGAAAAATTCGAAAATTCATAAAAATTAGAAAATTCAAAAATTATTTTCCAGGAGTAAAAGAGAAATGATAGTACATTAGTGAGGATATGACACATGCTAAAGAATTGTATGTTTTTAATAAGGCGTGTGTTGATTTTGTGTGATGTGCTTGTAGGCTTCGTAGACTTAGTACTGCGTCCGTGATACATGCATATCAAACTATTTACTATGCGGATGAACACCTCATGGGCATATTGTCTTGGTACCGTAATTTCGTTTGATAGGGTATTGTACAAAATTCAGAGGTTTCAGGTCGTTATGTTATTGTTATCTGGGGATAGACTATCTGATCTTTTGTCGTAAGTTTTTACGGACCTAAATCAGGCAGGGTATCTTAATAAAAGAGCTTTAATGCCAAAACCCAAATTTACCGAATTAAGGAACTTTAAATGTGTGATGATAAACAAAGATTATCTAATACATCGTATCTAATCATTGATGCAAATCATGATTGATATAAGACCTCAACCTGGTAGAGTGCACATGTTACTTTTTAGCATTGAATTGCTAACCTGTACACCTTTGTGCTTCATACCTTGTAATTACGGATAACAATAGCATAATCATGTGTTACAATGGATATTTGTGTAGTATTCCTTGATACCAGAGTATGTCGTGTGTGTGGGAACCACAGGTGAATGAGTTTATACTATAAATACTAGTATCAGTTTAAAGCATGGTATAACGGTCTGCATGTGAGTTTATGTGGATTACAATATCAGTAATTGCCAAATCACACATTGTCTTTAATTATAAAGATATTAAAGATCAACGGTGTGATTAGATTTCTCATAAACTGATATGATCCTCTTACCAGAAATCACAAAAAGTTTAGTGCTTTAAAATTTTCATTTTCTTCATATATATAAAAACTCAAAAATATTTTTGGTGTGTTTTAGCATAAATTACAGAAAATTCAAAATTTTTACATTTCTGAGTTATTTTCGATAACTGATGGTGGATGATAGTCATTTGTTGAAGTTTGGCGAACCAATATGAGTTTTGTATCATTGAAATGAAAATTTTTGCATAATTGATGGTTTTCAAGGTTTAAAATGTCAAAACGAGATCCCAATCAGATATTTGATGAATTTGTATTTTTCCAAACCGTGATTCGACCTTTCTTTAGGTCGAATGTGTGTTTGTGGGTTACATTCGAACCATATCAGGAGGTCGAATGGGAGAATTCATTTGATATTATTTCATTCGAGCCATCTGAATTTCATTCGAACCTTTCAATAGGTCGAGTGAAGTTTAGATTTTCTCATTCGAACCCTGCAAGGGTCGAATGAGCCGTATGTATATATATATATCATCTCTTCATTCAAACCAACACATAAAATTTTTCAAAATTCTGATCTTAAAGTCACTTTATTGCCCTGACCTTTTACACCTTATAAACTTGTTATTTGGAAGTTGCTGATCATTTTTATACTATTATTACAGTTAATCATCCATGGATTTGATCAAAATCGGTGATTGAATGTTTCGAACCCTAACAGCTAATTCATGATTTTATTGTGTTTCTGAGCAATAATTGATCATACATTAATTAATATCGGTCGTTTTAGGGGGAGAGTAGCACAAAAACAAGGTCTTAAACTTTGATTTGATCATAGTCGATTGATTAAACCCTAGTTTTTGGGGAAAACCGTCGATTATTGATTAATTGATTCAATTGAACCTTAGGAAATGTTAGTCGGCCATCTTAGGTTGAATGTAAATGAAAATCAGAGATTGAAATGATTAAAACAATGATTTGGTAATTTTGAATTTGAACAAGTTCTCATTCGACCAGATCAAAGGGTCGAATGAAGAATTTCTGGTCGAATGAACTGATTTTAACCACATTCGACACATCTATACCTCATTCGAACCCACGTTGGGTCGAATGAAGAAATTTTTGACCAATTTTATTGTTTTATTCGTTTAAAAAAATTGTATGTTTTGATTGTTTGTTTTGCAGATAAAATGGCTAAAGAAGCATCACAGAATGTTCAGGAGACTATAGTTCAGGAGAAGCAAGCTCCAAAAGAGCTGAGCTTTGAGCCGAAGCACATATGCTGTGCATATCTTGGTCCAGTGAGAAAGTATGCCGAGTTTGATGGTATTGTTAGCCTTTTGAAAAGATGCAGAGTCGTCTATGCTCTTGCACAGTCAATGATCGTATACTGAGATCATCAGGTGAATTTCTGGGAGAATGCGGCAATTACTTTCTGGGAGAACGCGTCAGTTATACAAAGCAGAATTCAAGGCAATCTTGTGATAGTTTCAGAACAAGATATCAGGGAAGCCTTATAGCTACCAGATTCTCCTACAGATCCTATTGAGCTGACTTGGATTGAACAGAGAAAATGCTTTTTGAGGATGAAATATAATGGACCAGTCATAGATTGCATGTTACACATAACTAAACCGTGTCCACTTTGTTAGTGGAGGGTACGATGTGTTAAGAAAGAGTTTGTGTTCATTGGTGGTGGCATTGATATTAAACAAGCTTTTCAATGTGTCGGGAATGATTTTCCATCACATGAAGGAAGTTCTACAAGGCTTGAAAGGTGACAAATTCTTGATGTACCCTAGATTCTTACATATGGTATTTGATCATAAATATCCAAACTTAAAGAAAGATCCTTTGCAAGTCATCAATCAAGATCACATAAAGTTCACTACTTTGAGTAGGATGATTGCATACAAGGGTGTACCTGAAGCAGAAAAGCCACCAAACAAAAACCTATTTGGACATTTGAGAGATGTTGGTTACAAGGATCAAGGACAAGACAAGCAAGACATGATGATAGTAATTTGTATTTTGATAGTCCATTGTGTCCCGTTGTTAAGACAACAAAAAGAAAGAGGCACGTTATTAATAAAGGAGCAAAGTCTGGAAAGGGTATGTCTAAGAAAGAGAATCCAAGAAAGAAGAGAAATAGAGAAATTGATTTACTTGTTCTTGGAATGAAAGTTCGTGAAGCAACAAGTTCCAAAGGAACAACACCAGCAGTATCACCAAGTTTGAAAAAGAAGAAAGTTACTGAGGCTATCACAACTGATCCAGCATCATCACTCAGTCCTGAGAACATTTCTGCAACTTTGAAGAATGTTGTAGCAGAAATGGAGAAGAAAACAAAGAAACCCAGAGCTGAATCGAGTTCAACATCCAATGTTACTGTTTCTGATGAAGTTATGGAAATAGTAAACATAAAGATTGGGAATGTGAGGAAGGCTTTCAGTCAACAGTAAGAAGAGTTGAAACAGATGAAAGAGAATGATGATAATAGGTTGAAGATTTTATTGACATCTCAGAAGCAACAAAAATAGTTAGAAGAAATGATTGATAAAATCAGAGCTTCTGATAGAAAGAACAAGAGAAAGATTAAGCTGATTGAGAGAAAGAATAAGGAGATTGATGTGTGAAATGAGTAGTAAATAAATCGGTCAAGTTTTAAAAATGGAAAAACCTACAAAACCACACACTAACGGCAAGTGTACCGGTTGCAGTGTAGCAGAGCAAGTAAGTCCGAGTATCGAACTGTGGACACAAATCTAGCGACTCTCGGTACTAAACCTCTGTCGACTCCTAGCCTAATAATTTGGTTTTTGAGAAAATTATTTTTAAACTAAATGAATAAATAAAGCAATTAAATCTACTAAGATAGAAACACAAACAGGAACAATAAGCAGAACAGACAGCTCGAAAACTAGAGAGGAACTCAGATATTATGGAAAACAACTACTTAGGTCTAGAATCCTACCCGCAACTCACAACACTCGGAAATGGATAATGGAATGGCTACCGGGTTCCTAAAAATACGTCTGACTCAAGAAAACCCTAAAGAATGCTAGATCTCCTCCCGGTCTCACTAACACCTCTTGGAAAATCCTAATGGACGTGTAAATCACCGGTTACTAGTTTGGATCACCTCCCGGTCTCACCTCACTAGGGAATGCTAAGGTACTCAAAAGACTCGCTCACCTCCCGGTCTTGCTAATCTCAACACACCCGAAAGTGTGAAGGAGTTATCTAAGATTGTTGACAAAAACTCGAATTTGCTAGGGAAGCTAAGGTAAATAAGTTAGGATCTCCTCCCGGTCTCACCTATACCCAAAACCTAAGAACTAGACAAACCGACACTCTATCTCCTCCCGGTCTCAAGGGTAACAAAACACTAATTTCAAGGGCTTACAAGGTTGCTAATAGGGTTATCTAAGACAAGAAACCACTAGATTAAACCACTAACACGAAGTCTATGGAAAATCACGTAAAACTCTAGATCTTGAAACTACTAAAGTAACAAACTAGAGAAAAACGCAAAGCAACAATCAAGCAAACCAATTACTAAAAGCATTCCTACGCATTTTTATCAACAACACATAAATATTTTACCAAAACATTAAGCCAAAAATATATTATCCAAAACTGAACGCCAAACGTCACGAAATAATCATCAATACGACCTAGGTAGCGTAAATGTTTTGCCAATAATATTCATGACAAAACGAGAAAACATAGTCTTGGTAACAAAGTAACACATAGTCATAAAGTTTAGGACACAAAGTAGTAAACGAAAATAACCAATATTGTGTAACCTCGATCCCTAGCCTTCATGGCCTTCACTTCCTCTCTATATGAATTAGAGCTGATGTCGACTGTCGAGATCCCCTCCAATTATTTTCTGCAGCGGTTGTGATCTTTCGAGATATATTATGTCTTCGAGATCTCTCTCCTCCTTTTCTCACAAAAAAATGTGCCGCCCAATATATAGATGTGGTGTAGGGTTTTTAACTTCAAAATATCTTGGGCCCAATGACTTTTCACGAGACCTTTGTCTCCAAAGTTTCTAACTAGTTTTTTTCTTCTTATCTTACGTGGCTTATGCCACTTTTTGGTCACATTATTATTATTATTATTATTATTATTATTATTATTATTATTATTATTATTATTATTATTATTATTATAATTATTATTATTATATGTTTCTGACTCGGGTGTTCTTGGCTCGACCAAAGTTGCTTGTTTACTCTCAAACGTCCATTAACACCAGGTGCTCGCGTCTTGATTATTTTTCACTGTTTTAAGCTCATTTCTCACGAACACCTATAAAATAATGATATAAATAAATACATAATAAAAAAACAACACGAAACGAATAAAAACCTCACCAGATAATATACAAAATACATAGGAGAAGGGATGTATTTTGCAACACATCAGAGATGAAGAAATTGATTGAGAAATTGTATTCTAAGGCACCACAACTAAAAGGTGGTGAAGAGGAGGAAGAGGAAGAAGAAGAACAGGTTGATTTTGAAGATTCAGATGATGAGGGAAATGATGATGATGATGAGAGTGATGATCCAGGTGATGATGATGATAATATAGGAGGTAAGAGTTCAAAGAAAGATAAAGAGTCAAGTGATAAAGATTCTGATGACAATGATGATGACACAAGCCGATTCAGATTAAAAAAGAGAGAGGCAAAGAAAAGCAAAGGCGAATCTAGTTCTAAGCAAAAGAAGAGTGGTGAAACAGTTGATGAAGATCAGTCTATCTTCTGGACTGAAAAGATTCGTGCTTTGACTAATGAAGATAAAAGTATGTACAGACAGATGCTTGAAAGACAAGTCTGGATAATTGAGTTAACTAGTAGATTTCCTGAGATATTTGATGGTGAACATATGAAGTATTTGATTGATTATCAAGATCCTGATCTTGAGGATGGTGAGTTATCTACTGCTATATCTAATGAAGATTAGAAAATCTCTGGAAGATATAATGAATGATCAACAGATTCTAGATATACCAGTTAGAGAAGCAGGAACACATTTTGATGATCAAGACGTGCCAGTGTTTGAAGATATTGAGATGGAGGATATTTCTCATGAAGAATATCTAGAATATTATCCAATGAAGACAAAGAATGTGGTGATTCTTGAGATCAATGAAGAGAGCTTGAATGAAGCTGAGAAATTGGCTAAAGAGAAAGCAAAGAAGGTGTTAGAAGAAGTGTTTGGTAAGGATGCTAACAAGAAACAACCTTACAAACAGTCTGAAGAAATGAAAGAGTTGCTGAGAAAGTTGAAAGAAAAGGAAGCAAACAGACCAATTGCAGGAGTTCAGGGTGCTTTCTACAAACTCCACAATCAGTTTTTCAAAGGAAGGGCTTTAGGCTGGAAATACTTTCCACAACTGAGATATATAGGAGTGAAATGGGAAAAGGGAATTATGTACTTCTACAGATTCCATGATATTAAAACACTACCTTATTGGGCTGTGAGGGACGTTTGTAGACACACTATACACACTATGGGAGGAGCTTCTGTGAATAACAATGCAGTAGGTTATTTTGCTAATAAGATGAGTTGGGAGAGTAGAATGAAATGGAATTTGTTTAGGCCTCAATATCCTAAACGAATTGTCCATAAGAATGATGTTGATCTCATTACAGGCTTGAACAAAGTGACTCTGTCGTATAAACCTCCGGTTGTGATGAAAAGAATTCCTTTGATGCCAATTCAACAACATTTCAACGAAGATTTTCATTTCTGTTACTACGATTGGAAGACAACTGAAGTAGTGATCGTGCTTAGAGATAAAGATCCTAATGTGATGTTCAAGAAGATAAGAGTTTTTTTTTACCCAATGTGGTTAATTATTTGTTCAGCTGATGACATTACATTAACATGCTATATTTCAACCCAATCCATTTTGAAGTTCATGATGTAGAACAGGAAATGAAGTTTACAGAGTGGTTTGTTTCTGTTTGGCTTATGATGTAAGTGCTGGGTGTGAATACAACAAGTTGCTTAGGAAGTACGTGAAGCTCAAAGAAGTGCCAAAAGAAGGTTCGCGCAAAAGAAAACTTGAACCGGAAATGAGCAAGAAGCAGAAGACGATCTTAAGGATCAAACTGATGAACAAGACGCTCGATTATGAAAGACAACAATCCAAGAAATAGCCAAGGGGGAGTTTGTTGATACACGATATGTTGCTATCGCTTTGGATTCATAATATTAGGAGTTCTTGATATTGAGGAATGTTGATTTGAAGATACATTCGACCTGTCGAGAGGTCGAATGAGATTTATATGGGTCAAAGGAAGATTTTGTTAGTATATTAGTTTGGTTTGAGCTCAGTATGGATCGAAGGAGCTAATTCAACCATTACAATGGTCGAACGTGCAGGTCTATATATAGTTTAAGTTTGTTTGACAAGTTATTAAGTAGTGTCATTTGGTTGTGGTTCAGTGTGTGTTTTGAGGAAAGGTCTAGAACGTCTAGTGTGTGTGTTTTGTCATTGTAATCGAGTCTTTAACGTATAAATGTTGGGTCTACTGACCTGGAGAAGAACAGATGATTGGAAAGCCAAAATATACTACAAAATTGATCCTTAATAAGAACAGCATTTACAAGTTACTTCTCCCAAAATACTGTTGACCCTAACATCTGCTGTACCCTAACAACCGTTGGAACAACTGCTGCTTGCAAAGGTCTGATGAAGAACAACTGCTGATCAAAGGTCTGATGAAGAACAACTGCTGATCTAAGTACTGAAGACTAAAGGTCTTTTGGAGCCAACAACACTTAGGCTCCAACAGACGTTACAAGACCATCAGAGGTTTCCTATAAGTTGTTTGCCTATCAGAGGTTTCTATGTAACAGTATTTGTGTCATCAGATGTTTTATGTTGTTATTTTGTTGGAGGTCACTATCTTAGGTAACGTCAGCCTAGGTCATCAGTAGTTTAGATTGTCTATAAATAGAACAGTGCATGTACTGATTCTATCATCACTCAAAAACATTCTCTTAGACAAACTTACACGAGTGATCAGGCTGAGGGGGAGTAATTGTAATCGTCTGTAATCATTCAGTTATATAAAAGCTTTTGATTCAAAAACAATTACTCTCTTGTTTTGATTTACAATTTATCATTCTACTGCACTTTCCATTTATGGTTTACTTCTTTCATTACTCATATTACTTAAACAATCAAACTCAGATCCTAACAATTGGTATCAAAGCTTGGTCAATTAAATTTGATCTAACCAATCGATTTAATATAAACATATTAACTCACAATTATTGATATCGTTTGTTTGTAGAATTGAAAACAGAGTAATAGTTTATTTTCGTTTCAACCGTTTTTAAACAGACTTTGTTTTAGAAACAATCAGAGAATGGCTTCAATCAATCACGATCCACATAACACTGGCATGAACAACAAGCCACCGATGCTTGTCAGATCTGAATACAATATCTGGCAACGTCGGATGAGCCATGTTCTAGCTCAACAGAACACTGGGTGCCGGAAGTCGGTTATCTTCGGACCACATGTTCCGGTGGTGCCGAGTACCAAAGATCCCAAGGTTCAAGAGCCTAAGAAACTTGAAAACTACTACGAGCAGGATTTTCAGAAAATTGAGTTAGATGCCAAGGCCTTCATTATTGTGGCCATGGCTCTACCCAATGATATCTATGCTGGGCTGTTACACTGTAACAGTGCAAAAGAGTTGTGGGATACATTGAAAGAACAATTTGGTGAGACTGAAGAGGTTATTGAAAACAACCGTGAAAAACTTAACCAACAATATGAAACATTCAGACATGTAAAGGGAGAGTCATTAACTCAACAATTTTAGAGGTTTAACTGTCTCATTAGTGAACTAAAACTGGTTGGTCTAACTTACCCTAATTCAACCTTGAACCATAGGTTTTTAAGATCATTACCAGACAAATGGGACACTATTGCTATAGTTATGAGAAACTCAATTGAATTTAAGGACCTATCACTAACCCAGCTTCATGGTAAGCTCTTGACCTATGAGAGAGAGCTTAACTAGAAAAAGAAGTTCCAGGACTCTAGAAAAGTGTCTGATGATTATGTATTTGGTAATACAACACTTTTGGGTCATGACGAGGTGCCTGGTAAAAATATGGATCAGAGTTATGATCATTTCATTGACATAACTTCAGGTTTATTCTTATTCACCAAACTTTGCTTTACAGCAAGTGGTGGTGATATCCAGGCATCTGATAACATAACCTTTAAGTATGATGACCTAAAGTACTTTGACCCTGATGATTTAGAAGAAACAGACATTATGCACCAATTGGCTCTGCTTAGTGTACGAACTAACAATTTTTACAAGAAAACTGGCAGAAGATTTCCAGGGTTGACTGGTAGGTCAAAGGTGGGGTTGGTTAAATCTAAGATTAAGTGTGTTATAAATGTCATAGACTTGGTCATTTTTCTTGGGAATGTAGGAGTCAACATGGTACACCTATGATTACCTATCCAAATCAAAGGCCACAGACCAACACTTATCAGGTTTCCCATAATACCCCTGGACCAAATGTGCAAAACACTGATCATTTTGCACAGTCCTCAAACAGTGTTCCTATCCAGTATGTCCAAACCATTGTTCCTCAGATTCACTACGTGCAAACTCCTGTTGCTCAGCACAAGTGCCAATGACTGTTGCTCCACCCTCTGCTCATGCAGAGACCAGTCAACAGAGTTTCTTCACACAAGGCTTTGTTGATTGGAGCAGTCTACCAGATGAAAATTTTGCTCTTGTAGCCAAAGTTGAAAAAGAACCAGAAATTTTTTGTTTCATGGCTATGGTTGAAGAGGTTAAATCTAAGGATGTGGTAAATGAATCTGATATTGTTACTGATGATATTGTTGATGAAGTAGTTGCAGATGAAAAATCCGAAGAAGAAGTTGTGAATCTCCCAGACCTCTAGGGTGCATTTGATGATTGTGAGTGCAAGTGTGATTGTGCATTGATGGCTGCTGCTAAGGTATCTCCTCAAATCCAGAAAGATTTGTGTTCAAACAAATGTGTAATAGCATTTGCTAACATTAAAGAGGTGAATGAAAACCTTGGGAAGAAAATTTTAGATGATGAAGTTCAATTTGAAAAACTTTCAAAAGAGTTAAAATTAAAATTGACTGAAAAAGAATCTGAAATCAGCAGTTTAAAACATGAAGCACCTCTAACCAAAGACCAGCTCCAAACTATGATAACTAAATATCATAGTTGTAAAAAGGAGCTTGAGGCCACCCAAGTTGAATGTGAAAAATGGGTGGAATCATGTAAAGGTTTTGAGATGCTCCTCAACAAACAAACCAAAAGTCATGTGAAGTTTGGCTTTGGTTTTGGAACCACTGCTCCAGCTTTTGAAAACACTGACAAAAGGGAACAAAAGTTAGTTGAGGTAGTACCAACTAATTTGGAGGGTCAAGAGATTAAAATCATTGAACCTAATGGCAAGAAAATTATTCTTGAAAAGCTAGAAGGTTCCTAATCATTCACTTAACTTGAAAAATATGAATTTAAACCTACTTGGTTTGATGAGTGTGGTACTCTTGAGAACTTCAAACTAGTTGATTTCAAAACCCCTGATGGTAAGAAAGCACCACAGGCAAAGGTCATTCCCTTGAAAGACCTTCCAGTAGATGCTCAAACACCTGTTGAGAAGAAGGTTGAAAGGGGGAAAAAGAAAGAAAAGTCTGCTCACTTGTTTTGTGATTTCTATGAAAAGAAGAATCATGTCACTAAAAACTGTTTTCTTCTAAAAGCATATGATATCAACAAAGGAACAAGTGTGGGTGATTTTGAAACCACATGCTCAATATGTGGTAAAAAGAATCACAAAACCAAAGAGTGCCTGTATCTCAAAAATTTGATGTCAAAATACAAGAGTACAAGGCTAAAACTCTTGCAAGTCAAGTGGTGAGTACTCCAAAAGGAAAACCCAAACAGACTTATGTTCCAGCCCAAACATCATGTTACCAAAAGTCTTGAAACATCTGCTTCCAGGGATGTCCAAATAACAGATGCTCCACCCACAAACAAGTACCCAAGAGGATATGGACAACCACCTTGTCATAGTCTGTCACAAGTTTATGAAGAACTCAAGAGGCCTTCAAAACCAAGAGTGAACAGAAACCCCTATGGTTACTATCATCTGACAGGAAATGATCAACCAACTGTTGCACCAAGTGTTGACATCCAAGCACTAGCAAATGGTCAGCAACAGTTGCTGAACTTGGTTCAAAAACTAGTTCAAACCACTGATAATTTTCCTAAGCTTGAGGCTGAAAAGTCTATGGACCCATCCAAAGCCAACCTGATAGTGGAGGCTCCAGGCACATGACAGGATGTAGAGCCCTTCTTCTGGACTTCTTAGCTCATGGAGGGGGTGATATATCCTTTGGTAATGATTCAAAAGGTAAGGTGTTGGGTTCAGGGACTGTTCAGGCTGTGAAACTCAAGTTTGAAAATGTCAATCTTATTGATAATCTTAAAACTAATCTTCTTAGTGTTTCACAAATGAGTGACAAACGGTATGGCTTATTCTTCACTAAGAAAACTTGTAAGATTATTGGGCCAGAAGTGGTGAAAAAGATTGACACTATCATTGCTAAGAGCAAAGCACAACTTGTTGCTCATAGTAGTGGCAATGTGTATGTAGTTGACATGTTGAAGGATAATCCTATGGCAAATGTCTGTCTGTTTTCTACTGCCTCCACTAAAGAGACATAATTGTGGAATACGAGACTGGGTCACACCAACCTTCAAACTATCAACTCACTCTCCAAACAAAGCCTTATAAGAGGTCTACCATCAAAAGAATTCAAGTGTGGTGAGCATTGCGTTTCCTGTTTAAAAGTGAAACAACATAAAAGCTCTTACAAATCCATTGATGAGTCCAAAGCAAGTCAATGTCTACAATTGTAGCACATGGACTTGTTTGGCCCAGTTAAAATCATGAGTCTGAGAAGAAAAAGATTTTGTCTTGTCATAGTTGATGATTTTTCTAGGTTTACATGGACTTACTTTTTACACTCTAAGGATGAGACTGCAGATATCTTGAAGGACTTTGCCACCAAGGTTGAAAAACAATATGACTTGCCAATAAAAGTCATTAGAAGTGACAATGGAACAGAATTTAAAAATAAGGAGTTGGATGATTTTAGTGTCTCAAAAGGAATTGTGAGGCAGTACAGCATTCCAAGAACACCAGAACAAAATGGGGTGGTTGAGAGGAAAAATAGAACTCTCATTGAGGCAATAAGAATCATGCTAGCAAATTCTAGTTTGCCACTGTCCTTCTGGGCAGAAGCTGTAAACACTGCTTGCTATGTTCAAAACAGAGTTTTAATCTGTAACACCCCAACCGATGGCGGAAACATCGGGATGTCACGTATTGATGATTGTTCAGTAGCTCATGTTGAATAATAAATTTCATTAAATGATTTAAATAAATTACATAGAGTTGTTCTACAAGAATTCATACATCAAAATGAATAATACTATGCACACATCTTCAAGCATTAATTTAAATCTTCAAGCAAGTAGAACCTGAAACATGTTAAGTTTGAAAATATTTTGGGTCAACAAAAGTTTGTGAGAATACATAGGTTTTTGAAAATAATTGATAACAATAGTTTGTACAACAATCACAGTTGTATGATGATAGAGTATGATTCCGACATGTAACAATGCGTCTTTGTACAACCAAACCTTGTGTCGACTGATGACTAACTCGCAAGTTAGTTAAATGTTGTTACTGTTATCGATCATCCCTGAATTTATGCGGGGGGGATGGGTTTGTCAGACCTATAGCACTATAATCTAAACAGGCGGCTTGATCATTGTTAATGATTGTACTGTGTCTTTTTGTTACAGTCAAATGATAGAATGATGTTGTAATTGAATCACAAGTAAATATGAGTGAATGATAGTATAAAATGTTTAAACATGTTTCACCCCAATAATAGTGAAAATAGAGTAAAGGGGCTATGTAAACTCACATTGGCTAAGGTGAATTATCCTCTAAGTGTTGTGAATGTATGCGAGGCGAATCCCAAAGACTCAACAACGTAGCTAGTCGAAAAAGAAAGAATATCAAGCTTCCAATTCGCCAATTACAAGAGCTTATAATCAAAGCTTCAATTGTAGAAGTAATAGACTATAGAAGAAGGGTATGAGGGAAAGTTTAATCGGATTGAAACAATCGATTTAGAGGTGCAAAGTATAATGGGTCATAGGTGGGTTTTTATACTAGTTTTGGATTCAATTAGCCATTAAAAGTGGTCAACACCATAAAGTAAGGTTTTTATGATGAATTGACTATTTGACTAAGACTTTGACTGTTTGACTAAGACTTTGACTAGGACTTTGACCAGGACTTTGACTGATCAATTTAAGGAGTGTGTTAAGTTTATTTTCTTCTGAAATACTACACAAGATGATAGTTGGCTCAGTTGGTTGTCACTGTGTGTTGGTTGGCTGTGGACGCGGGTTCGAGTCCCGGTCCACACAAATCTTTTTTTGGCAATTATTTCCCTAAAACTATATTATTCTAAATTCATAATATGATTATATAAGCCCGAAAGTGACTCGAAATATTTTTAAAACGTACAAAAGTGTCGAGATACAAATAATTATTAGTTTAAGGTATTTAAAACATATATTGTTTAAAACAATACATTCTTTTTAGCATAAAAAAAAATTAGGGGAAATTTGCGATGTTACAGTCTCCCCTATTTTTGGAAACTTTGTCCCAAAGTTATTAAAAACACAGGTTTGAGGTTGGTTAGGTAGAAATTAAGGCAGCTGTGGTTTGGGTTAAGGCACGATATGAATTTATAGGTAATTGAATAGTTTGTTTCGAATAATTTGGATAAGAGGTTTGAGATGTGAGTTTTAAGGATTGGATTAGGTTCGTCTGAAGTAGCAAGAAGCATAAGAATCTAGCAAAATACTAAACTTATGTTTTAGGAATCTTATAAGAAAGGCATGAATTGATTGGCTTATATGAAAACCAAATGAACTACTAAAACCTTATTAGAATTTCACACTACCTTAACGTACCTGTAAATTCATGATTACGTTCTGGACCGCAATCACCAATTTACCTTACATTAGGGTTTTGTGTCCTTCAATGACTCTAAACACACATGTAAGTAATGCAAAATAACCTTGTGATTGAATCGTTTACAATGTATCCAAAAATGAGTCCAACTGTTGAGTAGGAAAAAGACTTCTACCAGTCAGTGAGTAAGAACCTCTACCGATTGTTGAGCAGGTGCGATAGCCTCTACTAGTCGTTGAGCAGGTTGTAGGGCCTCTACCGACTGTTGAGCAAGCATGATGACCTCTACCAATCGTTGAGTAGGTTATTTGGTACTCAACTAACTGTTGAGCAAGTACTTCATCCTCTACCAGTTGTTTGATTAAGTGTACCAATTATTTCACACATAAATTGCAAATTGATAATATGTACATATAAACAATCAAGTATCAAGCATAGCATGCGAGTTGTAATAGTGTTGTCCTTGACAAGGTTAATGACTCTAGGTGTGTCTATAGCAAATAGTTTATATTCCATGATTTCTAGTATCAAATGTTTAAATATGGTAGATAATCGAATCCTCATGTATAACTAAGGATTAAGTTTGATGCAATACACAACCAAGTTTCAATAGTTTGGTTATCATGGGTAACTAGTTCATGTTTGAGAAGGTGAAGGATATAAATTTAGTTCTTGAGAGGATGATGAAAAATTTTGAAGCAGAATCAAGGTTGTGAGAGATAGTGAATGTGAAGATAGTTGATAAAGAGTTTATTTTATAGTAAGGAGATTATGTAGCAGTGTAAATTTTGGGGTTTGGATCGAAGGTTATAATCAAGTGTATAAGAAAACATGAATGTGGTATATGGCAAATATTGTAAAAATTTGAACAAGTTGAAAATGAGTGAGTGTCGATGGAGAATCTAGAGACTAGATATTATTCCTATGAAAAAAAAATTTATTTTCAAAATTGGTTTGTACATAAAGCAAAAGTTGTTAAATAGTACAAGCTAAGTAGGCTTTGATTAAAATATTCCCGTTAGTTGGAGATTTCAAACATGACATTAGGTTTTGAAGATCAAGGTTCTATTAGTGATTTTTAATAGTTTAAAGCATTATATAGAAAATCGTTTGTTACGTCAATAAATAAACAATTGAATTTAAGTTCGAGGACATCTTTTGAAAAAAAAAATATGTACTTTGTAAAGTTACTAGGTAATGAAAATACAACAGGATATAGAAATCTTTAGTTTGTGCTAAGGTATGAGGTTATAGTTTTTAAAAATAAGTAACATGTGGAGAAATGAAATAATATGATTTGGGTAGGGTGTTGAATATTTAAAAAGTGGCTATGATGGTAAGGTGAAGTGTGATTGTGAAATCCATAGATGGTTATGAAATGAGATTGATTTAAGCTGTAAAATTTTGAGATTTTAGAGCTTAGTTTAAGGAAAGTGAGTGTAATCATTTATTTATTAATTAAAACGAATAAATGAAAACGTTGACTTATCAAAACTTCTAGATTCTAATAACATAGTGAAGACATGCTTTAGCCTATAGGTGAACACTCATCCCGAAAATTCCCAGGTAGGCATCCGGGTCCCTCGTCTGATTGGGATATATGCGTAATGCCAGCCTAGACAGAAGACTCAGAATACAGGCGTTCACCCTTCCAGATTGCACGTGTTCGTTATTAAAATCTAGAACTTCGACGAGATCTCAAGGTGGTTCAGGCTAAACCTGAGGATTTTGTCCTATTAGTCTAAGAGTAGATCCAATGGTGGAGAGCAACCTTCTTGTAAGGATGAAAGTAGGGATGAGCAGTAGGAGGGAGATAGAGAATAGCAAGTAAAAGGAGCAAATACTGGTTATAATCCTATGGTTATAGACTAGATTATTTTTCTAATAACCTAATTCCCTATAACCATGGCTCTGATACCAATCTGTAACACCCCAACCGATGGCGGAAACATCGGGATGTCACGTATTGATGATTGTTCAGTAGCTCATGGTGAATAATAAATTTCATTAAATGATTTAAATAAATTACATACAATTGTTCTACAAGAATTCGTACATCAAAATGAATAATACTATGCACACATCTTCAAGCATTAATTTAAATCTTCAAGCAAGTAGAACCTGAAATATGTTAAGTTTGAAAATATTTTGGGTCAACAAAAGTTGGTGAGAATACATAGGTTTTTGAATATAATTGATAACAATCACAGTTGTATGATGATAGAGTATGATTCCGACATGTAACAATGCGTCTTTGTACAACCAAACCTTGTGTCGACTGATGACTAACTCGCAAGTTAGTTAAATGTTGTTACTGTTATCGATCATCCCTGAATTTATGCTGGAGGATGGGTTTGTCAGACCTATAGCGCTATAATCTAAACAGGCGGCTTGATCATTGTTAATGATTGTACTGTGTCTTTTTGTTACAGTCAAATGATAGAATGATGTTGTAATTGAATCACAAGTAAATATGAGTGAATGATAGTATAAAATGTTTAAACATGTTTCACCCCAAAAATAGTGAAAATAGAGTAAAGGGGCTATGTAAACTCACATTGGCTAAGGTGAATTATCCTCTAAGTGTTGTGAATGTATGCGAGGCGAATCCCAAAGACTCAACAACGTAGCTATTCGAAAAAGAAAGAATATCAAGCTTCCAATTCGCCAATTACAAGAGCTTATAATCAAAGCTTCAATTGTAGAAGTAATAGACTATAGAAGAAGGGTATGAGGGAAAGTTTAATCGGATTGAAACAATCGATTTAGAGGTGCAAAGTATAATGGGTCATAGGTGGGTTTTTATACTAGTTTTGGATTCAATTAGCCATTAAAACTGGTCAACACCATAAAGTAAGGTTTTTATGATGAATTGACTATTTGACTAAGACTTTGACTGTTTGACTAAGACTTTGACTAGGACTTTGACCAGGACTTTGACTGGTCAATTTAAGGAGTGTGTTAAGTTTATTTTCTTCTGAAATACTACACAAGATGACAGTTGGCTCAGTTGGTTGTCACTGTGTGTTGGTTGGCTGTGGATGCGGGTTCGAGTCCCGGTCCACACGAATCTTTTTTTGGCAATTATTTCCCTAAAACTATATTATTCTAAATTCATAATATGATTATATAAGCCCGAAAGTGACTCGAAATATTTTTAAAACGTACAAAAGTGTCGAGATACAAATAATTATTAGTTTAAGGTATTTAAAACATATATTGTTTAAAACAATACATTCTTTTTATCATAAAAAAAATTAGGGGAAATTCACGATGTTACATAATCAACCCAAGACATCAAAAGACCGCTTATGAAATTCTGTTAAAAATCAAACCATTAATCTCATTTTTCAAAATCTTTGGCTGCCCATGTTTCATGTTAAAAATCTGTCGACAAAAGTCCAACCTCTGTTGACAAAAGTCAGTCCAATTTCACACCACTTGGGCCCATACCCCCACCTCCATTTCAAACATCTGTTGGTACTATAGAAGTGCAAACAAATGTTACATCAACAGAGTCACCAAACCTCTATCCTTCACCTCAAAATGTCAACATACCATATCAGGGATATTTAATCTACCTAAGAGCTCATCCACCAGACCAAATCATTGGTAACATCAGAGAGGGTGTGCTCACAAGAAGCCAATCCTCAAACATCTGTCTTTTTGCAGGCTTTCTATCTCTCACACAATGTTTCAAGTACCAAGAGGCACTAAAAGACAACAGTTGGGTAGAAGCCATGCAGAAAGAGCTCCTTCAGTTTAAAAGACAACAAGTATGGGAACTTGTACCACTGCTAAAGGATGTCTGTCCAATTAGCACAAAGTGGGTGTTCAAAAACAAAACTGATGAAAGGGGTATAGTTGTCAAGAATAAAGCCAGGCTTGTGGTTCAAGGCTTCAAACAAGAAGAGGGGATAGACTATGATGAAACCTTTGCTCCTGTAGCTAGGCTAGAAGCTATCAGACTCTTCCTAGCCTTTGTTGTCAACCACAACATCAAGGTGTATCAGATGGACATTAAATGTGCATTCCTTTATGGCAAAATTCAGGAGGAGGTCTATGTATGTCAACCACCTGGTTTTGAAGACACATTCCATTCTGATTATGTATACAAGCTCAACAAAGCTTTGTATGGACTCAAACAAGCAGCTAGGGCCTGGTATGAAACTCTTTCCACCTTTCTCTTATCCATTGGTTTCATAAGAGGATCCTTCCATCCGATAGAAAATTTTTACGGGTTTGTCACATTGTTCATTTTTCTCAACATGCTTAACTAATTGATTTGCTCGATGAGCGTTAGCCATGGGATGCATAATCTGAGATGGTGACACTGGTTCGTTTGTAATAATGTGATTTTCAGCAGGAATATCACACACCTTCTCAGATTTGTCATCCTCAGAATCGGAATCATCAGTTACCGCAATCACTCCTTCATCATTTAGTCCCAAAATAGGTCTAACGTCAGAATTAGGGTCTCCCACACTGGAGGTGTTAGACTCATCATCCGATGTAGAGTCAGACTTAACTGAGCTCTCCGGTGTTATTGAATGCAAAGTATGGTTTTCAAATAACACTGGAGATGGGACGGCCTTGTAGTTTGCACTACTTGACTGTGAAGGCTCCTCAATAATATGATCAACAACATATGCAATATGTTTATAGCTTTCAAGCTTCTTGTTGACCTTTTCAGCAAAGCACTTGATGGTAGTCATTTCAAGTTTTGTATTTTCCAATTCATTGATATAGTTGCTAATGGCTAATTGTTTTAAAGATAAAGTCTTTTTAAGATCTGAAATGTCTTTCTTGTAACCATCAAGCACCTTATTAAATTCTCATGCTTCTTTTTGATACGATTGACAGTTGATCTTAGCACTCTCAAGCTGAACCCTGAGTTGCTTATTATCCTCTGTCAATCTATCGCATGCACCACAATACCTCTCACTATTCATATCTAAATTAGATTCAGAACTTACCTGCTTTGGAGGCTCAGTCATCGCCATCAATGCAAAGTGTGCTTCCTTTCCAACAAAGAATTTAGAATAGTCGATTCTGGTAAAAGCATCATCCACTATGCACGATTTGCGTGTCATCAGAAAATCAGCTTCGGCAAGAAGTTGATCGATATCTTCATCTAGTGAGTTAACACTAGCTTCAGAATCAAATTCGCTCTCCGTATCAGAATAAGCTGAATCACACTGTTCAGGAACATCAGTCACAGAGTCAAGGATCAATCCCGACTTCTTCTCAACATAAACATCACTTTCTTCACTCAACTCTTCAATCTTCACCTCAGACATCTTCTCAGTCACCAAAACATCTTCAACAGACATAGGCTCATCCAAATCCATCTTCTGGACACGCCACATTACCAGCAGTAATCTCCTCAACACCGAGTTGCATACCAGTCCAATCAAATCCCTCATCTTTTTGTATCACCAAATCCTGGTTCTGGTGATCTAGTTGGGTTTGACTGTTTGGTGTAGAAATAGGAATGATAGTTCTGGTTGGATTGTGTGGTGTTTGATTTTGGTTCTGGTTTTGTGTAGTGGTTTGTCTAACAGTATTGTTTGGTGAGGTGTTTTGGCGGTTTTGATAATTGTTTTGTGGTTGAAAATTGGAGTTGTTTTGACTATGATATGATACCTGATTTTGATGGTTCTGGTAGTTGGTGTTGAAAGGATTCCTGTTCCCCTGCTGTGTTGGCTGTGTGCATTCACCCTTGAAGTGACATTTCCCACCACAATTAAAACATGTCACTTTGTCTTTGTTGAAGCCACATGTGGTGTTTGGGGAAGTAGAATGATCAAATCTGCCCATCTTCTCAATGAACTCAGTAGCTTGCCTCATAACACTAGCAAATGCCCATTGGATGTCAATGAGCTCCATCTCCTCTTTGTCGATTTGCACATAGTCCTCACTGGTTAGGTTGTTGTTACCAATTTGACTAGCGACTAACCCGTTATAAGAAGCGACCATAGCAAAAACCAATGCTACATGTTGCTGTGCAACTTCAACATTAACATTGTTCAAGTTCGAAGTCTCCAACACAATTGGGCTCTGATTAGGTTGACTTGGGTTCATTTGGGTTTGATTCATTTGAGGAATATAGGATTGTTGTTGAGATTTATTTAAATTTGCTGAATAGCATGCAGCATGTTGCATCGGTGAAAATGGTGGAATGTAAGTAGTAGGGTATGATGGTGGTGTATAAGATGAAGTTTGAGCAAGATAGTTTATAGGGGCTTTGGGTGGTTCAACAATACTTGATACACAAGCAATGTGTGGAGCAACAGTAGTACTAGAACTTGAACTAGCTAGAGATGAAGATGTACCGCCATGGTATAACTTTGGATTCTGAGGAACTTGTGCTCTTTTCGCCTTCCTCTTTTCTTCCATCTCTTTGTTTTCAAGCTTCTGGATAAACTCATTGATGGTCCAGTATTTGTACGCATCCTTCTCCTTGAGTACCTCGATGTGTTGATTCCAGTATGGTGGCAACGCATCAGCGAACTTGTCCACCAGCTCAGACATCGGTATGTTAATCTCATAACTTGAATGTTCAGTCAATAAATGACAGTACATTGGAATCAACTCCTTCAACGTCTCATCTCCCATATAGCTGAAGTTCTCAAACTCTTTTCTTAACTCCTCCATTCTAAGCTTTCTCGTCTTCTCATTCCCATCGTGACGATTCCTTAACATATCCCATAACTTTTAGAAGTGGTGCACGACCCAAACTGATGTAAGAGATCAATGTTAATAGCCTGGGACAGTTGGGAAAACGCCTTCTTTTCCACCACAAACTTCTTCTTCTCGTCCTCAGCAAGACTCTCTAATGGAATCGGCTCACCAATGTTCTCCAAAATCGGAGCAACATACCCCTTAGCAATCATTTGCCAAGCTTCCGTTCCTTCTAATCCCATTCCCTCTAGATGAACCTTGAACTTGGTCTTCCATTGGTTATAGTCTACCATTTCCATCAACTTTGGTGGACGGCTCCCACTACCCGAAGATAAGTCATGAATAAGTGTCGAAATCGCATTGGTAGTCTGAGAGTGTACCGCCGCTGTTGCAACTCCCCAGTAATCAGCCATAGGTTGTGGTTGTGGTTGTGGTTGTGCAACTTGTTAGGGCATTGAACTAGTCATCGCCAAATAGTTAATCGGTTGGGATGGTTGACTAGTCTTCTGAGCAGCTACCGACCAAGGATCCATAGTTGTCTGCTGTTGTGGTGTTGTATTAGGACGTGGTGTTGTAGGAAAGTTCCACATATCGCTCTGAAAATGATAAAACACGAAACGATTAGAAAAATTTAACAACAGTTTCTACGTTCGACCCTTTTGAAGTATCGTGTGGTCGAATGTAAAATTTAATCCAGATTCGACCGTTTGACAAGGTTCGAATGTAGAAAATAACAGACTCATTCAACTTTCGACCAATTTAACCCACGTTCGACCACCCGATTGGTCGAATGTACCACTTATGGTCGAATGAACAACAACACACTAAAACTTTCTAGGTTCAACCAAATATCACTCCACGTTCGACCAAAAAATCCCTGGTTCGACCTAAAAATTCCACTCTCGACCAAATCTCCCTAGGATTGACCCTTTCATTTTGAAAAACGGTTATACTTTGAAAATCAGTTATTTTGATCCAAAATTTTCAAATGTTGATGAAATTTGATGATCTTATGCAGGTTTTGCTTCGGATTGGATTTGGAACAAGTTTAACAAAGAGAATTTTGAATTTTATCCATGAAAACAAGTTCAAATCAATCAATTTTCACCAAATTCAAATGTTCAATGAAAAACAGAAAGTTTTGATAAAAAATTGGGTCCAAATCAACTGAAATATTATCAATTCGTGGTTGTTTGATCCTTATGGCTCTGCTACCACTTTGTATGCGTATAGGATCAGCTATTCAACAAAGAATATGATCAAACAAGTTCAATTCAGGTGCGGAATCCCTGAATTGATCACAAAATGATAATAAAACTAGCAAAACACACAAATCATCATAAACACATTCATTTCATTCATTAACATAATCAATAATCACTTTGAAAGCTTGTTTACAATGTTATAAATCAATTACAAACTTGACAAAAACCCTAGGGAGAAACACACTCTGAGAGGGAAACAAAATGACCAAAAGTTTTTATTCAAAAAATGATTCAGCCTTATATAGACCTGCACATTGGCCCAATTGACTTGGTCGAATGTGCAGGTTCGACCATTCATAATGGGCGAACCAAGACATATATACACACAGATCTTCATTCGACCTCCCAGAGCCTACTTCGACCATCTGTTCTACCTTCGACCTTCTGAAAACCACATTCGACCACTCGGCAACATCAACACATATTAGAATTCGCAATTCAATAGCACTAATCGCACTTTCGTGTATCTACAAATATGCGATAGATTCAAGATTTGAACATTTCTTCCCGGATGTATCACAGGTTAAAGACCCAGAACCTCAGATTTTGGCAACCCATCAATTTTAGATTTCTTTACCAAGACCATATGCCAATGAAGAGGGAAAATACTCAACTTTAAGTTACTAATATTTATATCACCGTGCCAACTTTGAAATGATTTTCATGCCTACCGGTATATCACTTGTAAGACTGATTATCATGTGCAATTTTAGTGTTTTGGAAATCAGACAGTCCACTGATGTACTATCATTTTTTCTTATCCACACAGCAAAAACTCGATTTTTGATTTTCTGATGTTTTTGTATTTTTGTCATTTTTCAATGTTTTTTTTTTGTTGGTTTTTTCAAATGTTTTTGGATTTTTGATAAGAGAAACTATGTACGAAACCAGAAGTACCGATGTGGACTAATCTTGTTTTTCTTTGACACCATTTACGTGAAGCAACAACTCAAAACGAGATTTTTTGAAAGCATTCGTATATAGGTCAGCATGTTGTTGGTCGGTGTGAATTTTAACAACATCTATTACCTTCTTTTCATAGAAGTCACATATGAATTGATAGCGAAAATGGATGTGTTTGACCTTAGAGTGGTTTACTGGGTCCTTAGTGATGGCTATAGCTACTTCATTATCTAGTTATATAAGGGTAGTTAGAAATTTCAAACCGTAATCCCGCATATGCTGTTGGATCCAGATCACCTGCGAGCAGCATGAAGAAGCGGCAACATACTCAACTTCACAAGTGGAAACAGCAACCGAAGTCTGTTTCTTGCATTGCCAAGACACGAGTCTACTCCCTAAGAACTGACATCCAGCCTTTGTGGATTTTGCGTCTGTCTTGCAGCCAGCATAGTCTGAATGACTATAGGTAGTGAAATCAAACATATCATTACAAGGGTACCATAGACCTTTGGTCGGACAACACTTCAGATACCGAAAGATTCGCTTAACCGCAGTCAAATGAGAAACCTTCGGTTTCGACGGGTAACGAGCACATAGGCATGTAGCCAACATGATACGCGGACGAGAGGAAGTCAGATACATGAGAGAGCTGATCATTGCACGATAAAACAATGGATGAACATTGATGCCCTTTTCGTCTAGTCCAATCCCGTGATTGACTTGAAGAGGTGTTGAGGCAGGTGACGAGTCAGCCATCAAGAACCGGCTCTGGATGTCTGCTACGTACTTGGTCTAATGAATAAGGATTCCAATAGGTTTTTGTTCAACCTGCTGACCCAGAAAATACTACATCTCCCCCATCGCTCTCATCTCAAACTTATCTTGCATTAATTTCTCAAAGTCCCTACACAAACTATCGTTAGTTGAGCCAAATATGATATCATCGACATATACCTGCACTAGCAAAAGGTCTCCATCTTTCTCTAACATGAAGAGTGTACAATAAATGAGTCCGCGGATGAACCCATAAGAGATAAGGTACTTTGAGAGATGCTTGTACCATGCTCTTGGAGCTTGATGAAGTCCATAGAGAGCCTTGTCAATCGGTAAACACGGTCTCTGTGCATTGGATCTTTGAAACCAAGTGGTTGCCCCATGTACACTTCTTCTTTCACTTTGCCATATAGAAACACACTTTTATCATCCATTTGGTAGACTTTGAATTGCTTGTAGGATGCATACGTGAAAAACATGCGTATTGCTTCCATGCGAGCTACCGGAGCATAGATCTCATTGTAATCTACCCCTTCAATCTGTCGGAACCCTTGAACAACTAAATGCGCTTTGTTTCTTACAACAACTCCATGGTCGTCTTTCTTGCGCTTGTAAAACCACTTCGTTTTGACTTTCTTCGCGCCTTTGGGAAGATCGACCAGGTCCCAAACACCTAGTTTCCTGAACTGGAGGAGTTCTTCCTGCATTGCTTCAATCCATGGCTCCCCCCTTAATGCCTCATTGATGCTTCGTGGTTCGGTTTGTGAGACGAATAAGGAAAATGACCAATCGTTCTGAACCTCGGATTCTGCCTACGAGTTATAACCCCACTTTCTAGTTTACTGATAATAAGCTGCTAAGAGTGTGTGTCATGGATCCTAGATTCAGGATGTTTTGGGACATGCACACTCTCTTTCATGTTGTATTTGGATAGATCAATTCGAAAATTTTTATTGGAACTCCAGAAGAAGATAGACCAGCAACTGAGGTTGTCATATTCAGAGTTGTACCTGCAGATTCATTTTTAGTAGCAGTATTAGAATTGACATTACTTGTTCGAATGGACGTATTGACTGTTTCCTCTAAATTTTCATGAAGACTTGTTGGAGAATCAAAAAAATCATCATCGTCTGTTGAAGTAAATTCATATTCTTCAAATGCTTCCAAGAAAACCTCTTCTTCGTCATTTGTTCAAGCTGCTGCAGAGTTATCTGATGGAGTAACAGTTATTGCTTGAGATACAGTGATTGGACGCACTAGCGAACAACCGGTGTCATTTTCACTTTCGAAATACATCTTGGCAATAGATTCATCTACCACATTATCCAGACCATATTCCTCGACTAGACTAGCATAATCGAACATCCAATTGGGACCAGCACCTTCAGGATTTGTTGTGTGTCTTTGGAAATCCTTGTTCATCCACTCTTCAACACACCTTGTGAGAGTATTCCAAACCCTCTTTTTGGGAGTGGCGTACCCGACAAAGAATTCTTCTTCGGATTTCTCTCCGAATTTTTCATTATCGATAAGCATAGTGCACGGTGCTCCAAATGTTTCAAGGAATTCAAGATTGGGTTTGCAAAGATTAAGAAGCTCATAACTGGTCTTCCCAAACTTTTTCACTGTCAGGACTCTGTTTAACGTATAACATGCACAATGTACGGCTACTACAAGAAAAGTGACTATTAGAGACTAAACTATCAGGAACTGGTATATCAGTCGCAAATACGTAACATCTAGGATTGATAAATGAGTTACTGATAGTATTGAGGAATGATTTTTAGGCGACATGTTTTAGCTACTGATAATTAGTCGCTAATATCTTGACACCTTATTTGAGACTATATTTTAGTCAAAAATATGTCTTGACATTGTGGATTTTTGAATGGAAACTTATCTGCGACTGAATCTCGGTCCCAAATATGTTCCATCTCTAAAGAAAAATGGCACAAGTGTAATGGTGACCGATCTTCAATCTCTAATACGGAGGATACATATTAGTGATTGTAAATCAGTTCTTAATAAATAAACTTTTGAGATAACTACACAGATAGTTCTTATGGTTTATAGAAAGTAACAACTTAGAGTACTAACTTTATTTTTTTAACATGTTAAGGGTTTATGATTTCAGTTTTGTAACATGTAAGGGTACTAAGGCTAACTCTATTAGTTTTCTAGTTAACTTTTGATCAAATGACTAAAATGTCCAAAAATAACTAGATGGGTCATTCTTGTAATTAACTTTATTTGATTTAGAAAGATACTTTTTGCAGTTTTTTGAAATTAAAATTACCAATTAATTTTATTAAATTTCAAATTTCAAAATTTTAATAATATATTAAATTAAATGAATATACTCTACACATTTTAATATATTTTTGTTATAAAACAACACTTTTATCCATATAAACCACCGACGAAAAGCCTAATTCGTAACTACCATCAACCACCATGTCAACTATCATCTCCACCGCAATTGTTGTCGTGCATTATCTATATTTGACAAGGTCATCTATATTTTTAATATATAGAATTATTTATTAATATTATTAAAACATAAAAATTTTAATTTATAAAAATATACAAAATTAAATAGTTATAATATATAGGTTTTAGTATATATTTTTTTATAAAAAATACTTCTATCCATGCAAACCATCGCCAATAAGCCTGATTCGTATTTTCCATTAAGCACCGCGTATACTCTCGTCTCCACTGCCATTGCTGCCATGCATTATCTATATTTTACAAGGTCGTTTATATTTTTAAATTGAATAATTATACTCTATGTGCTTTAATAATATTAATAGCCAATTCTACATCAAGCAACAAATATACGAGTTACACTTATAGATGGTAGTTTATATGGATAAAATTATTGTTTTAAAAAAGATATATACTCTCCGTGGTTGTAACACCATTCAATATTCAAACATCTGATTAGTATCTATCAACTGGTATCGTCAAAGGAACAGATCTTACTAAACAGATTTTGCTTACAACAGATTATTGGCTTCTTTATTTGATATGTAGTATAAACAGAAACAGGTTGTATTAAAAAAATGATATACTATTCCTGTGTTTTCAAATGGAATTTCACCTAGTAATATTAATAGATAATTCTAATTTCAATAAATTGCAAAAATTATCCTTGTAATCAAATAGAATTAATTATAAGAAAATGTAATTATAATAGGGCATTTTAGTCATTTTATCAAAACTTAACTAGAAAAATTAACGGAGTTGGCTTTAGTACCCAAACATGTTACAAAACAGAAACCATAAACCCCTAACATGTTAAAAAATAAACTTAGTACCCTAAGCTATTACTTTCTGTAAACCATAGGAACTATCCGTGTAGTTCTCTCTAAACTTTTAAATATTTTTTACCAAATATTTTTTATGCCTTGTAAGCATATTTAATCCTTATGAAAACAAAAATATAAGATTTGTTAGTTCCATCTCTTGTAGATGGTAAACCACCCCAAAATCCCAAATTCCCAATTCATATTCCCGCTCATCAAAATCCCTCCTAATATAGATTCCCGCTCCATCCTCAAAATTGTTTCATATACATCTAGGTGGGTGTTTAAGGATAATATAATAATAATAACACGTGTGATATAAGCCTTAGCTCTAATACCACTTGTAGGATCGACACAAGAATTGAATACCGTGCGCGTATCGGATGGAGGGCGGAATCAACGATCTGGTTAGTTGTTATAGGTGGGTGTTTAAGGATAAGATAATAATAATAATAATAATAATAATAATAATAATAATAATAATAATAATAATAATAATAATAATAATAATAATAATAATAATAATAATATTAGAGCACACACACAAAGGATTGCACTTGTATTGAATGGGCAAAAGTTACAAAATGACTAAGTGTTGGATCAGATTGCTCTTGTTTGCTAAGCAAGAACTTGCTATCTTGACACTTAAGTGTTTAGCAAGTCCTAGTAAATCAGATTATAAGCACAGCGGAATGTTATAAGTTAAAGCAACACTTTTTATGCAAAGGCAGAGTTGTAACTCCCCCTTGATGTTTGAAACAAGATGAATGACAAAGTATTTATTATGAATCTAAGTTGTAAATGAGAATTAGATACTTAGCAAGATTCACAATAAATACAGAAATGGAATAATAACAATGAGAGTGTTTGAAGGATTTTTCTGTTTAAAAATCAATGTCTAAAATAGAAGGTTGAAGCCTTCTATTTATAGACGATTACATGCATGTATCTTGCCTAAAAAGCAAGCACAGAAAGTCCAGTTACAAGTTGCACAAGTTGCAACATTGAAAGAAACAAATAAAGCTAAAAGTAATATTAAACAATAAACTACTGATGCAAAAGGGCGGTGGCAAATATCTTCTGCTAAGTGCTGATGAAGGACAACTACTGAAGAGTAGTTTTGTCTTCAGTACTTCTGAAGTGAACTTGTCTGGTTTGGACTTCAGAACTTCTGCAACTTCAGCACTTCTTCATATCTTCTAATCAGCAGTTTCTTGTCTTCTATTCAGTACTTCTATTTAGCCAAAAATGACAGAAGTGAATTAGACTAATGTTTACAAAAGTGGTTTCACCAATCCTCTTTGTCCTAACAATCTCCCCCTGGATTGATGAAGCCAAAACCTTACTAATTCCTTATGTGTTTCTTCTGTCTTGAACAATCTTCCATATCTCTTTGTACATGGTGTTCTTGAGCTGGTTGTACAGATCATCAGACAGAGATCCTCTCTGTGGATCTAGATGTTGAATTGTGAGCAGGTCTTGTGTTGACAGTTTCTTCAGATCACTGATCTTTTTGTAAGCCCTGCTTGAGAAGTCTCTTCTTGTCAACAGTACTGAGTTGTTATCAGTAAGTGACCATCTGATGATAGGTATCTTTGACTTGTTAAAGTCAGAAGAATAGGGAACCAGACTTGTCCCTTGGGTTGATGGTCCTGAGTGCTGGATGTCTTCAGTTTCAGATAGCCTCAGGTGGGATTCTCTTCCTTGTTGATGTTGTTGCATACCAGGCATCTGAACAGTTGGGAGATGGTGTTCAGTCACTACTTTGGTATGCATCTTTTCTGTGATGGTCTTTTGTATTTGATAAGCAAAAGTGGAAGGATCCCTGAACTGTGTTAACAGAGGTTTCTCCTCAATATCAAAATCTGAATGGACTATTGAGCTTCCCTCAAGTAGTACCATTTTGAAATCAGTTTTGACATTGTCCTCTGTCTTCTTCTTCTGAGCAGCAGATCTTCTAGATACACCAGAAGTTCTAACTACTGATCTTGAAGGATCAGCAGTTTGGAACTTCTCAGGATTTGCAGCCTTGGCAGCCAAATATTTTCTATATGTATCCATTAGTCTTTCTTCTTTCCATCTGGATACAGAGGCTTTTGAACCATATCCTTCTGCTACTAGCTCTTCTATTATCTGGGCTCTCTTGGCCTTTCCTTCTTTGCTTGTGGCCATTTTGTCTGCAAGCAGTTGTGCTCTTCTGGTCAGCTCTTGCATAGAGAGTCCTTTGAGTGTAAAGGCTTTGGTCTTGCTGTTCTTGGTGATATAAGACACCAGTTGTTGTCTTTTATCCTGTTCAGCAATCTCATCAAGGCTAGCCTGCCTTTGTAGTTCAGCTGCATAAGCCTGAAGTTTTTCTTCATGGCTTAAGTCCAAATCATCCCTTTCTTCCAGAGATTTCCAAATCTGATCTTCTCTGGCCTTCTTGTTGGCTGCAATTAAACTCTTCTCTAATAGTTCAGCTGAGTGAGAGATGGGAGAAGGGTTTAATACAGTCATTGTTGTAACAGATGTAGGCCTGATGGGGTCAGATGTTGGTTGAGTGGGAGCAGTGGTTCTGGAAGGTTCAGTTGTTTGAGGTTGGGAAGTGTTGACTTCTGATGTGCTGACAACTGCTGATGGTTTGTCAGCTACTGAAGGATTGTCTTCAGTACTTTCTGATTCTTCATCAGAAGTTTGGTCATCAGAAGTTTCTTCATTACACCTTAGGGAATCATCAGAACTTTGGGTCTCATCTTCTTTCTCAGCAGCTTCAATTTCTTCAATAGAGACACCAAACTGTTTGGCCAATTTTTCTTTCCTGGCCTGATCTTTCTGATCTCTTTCAAGGAGTGCCACTCGTGCCTTTACTCTGGCTTGGAATGACTCCTTAGGTTCCCTGATCTTCTCCCCCTTTTTGGATTCATCAATTCTAACCCTTGAAGCAGAGGGTTGGGAGAAGTGTCCTTGAAGATGAGCAATCTGTTGACTGTTGAAGTCTATTTTGTTTGACAGATCGTTCATCTTGGTCTTGATCACTCCAAATTGGTTCTTGATTGACAGCTCCAAGTTAGCTGTATATGTTTGGAAGTGATTTTTGATGAGTGTGTTCATCATGTGGTACAGGGGACCCTCTGGGCTGCATAGCTGGTTCAGGTCTATGCTTGTTTGCCCAGGGAATTGGGTAGGCATTTGCTGTGAAGGGGGTGTTTTAGGGAGATCCTCATGTTGTACAGAGGATGCCACTCTAGGGGTTTTAGGGATTGAGTGGACTTTAACCTGTGCAGAGGTGACTGGCTTCTTGAGCCTGGATACCTTTGCAGCAGGACCTTCAGAAAGTGCCGTCAATTCAGTAGTTGGAGTTTTTGAAACATCATCCAAGTTAATGGAATCATCTGTATCCCTGATGTTGCCCTCAGAGAGGACTGTCTCAGTTAAATCATGAGCTGAGCCCAACTCAGTTCTCTCATGAACCTCTGTTTCTTGGTACTGAGGATTTCCTACCTCAGGCATTAAGCCTTCATCAGTAGTTGCCACATCTGAGGTCTTAGCTATGTTACTTCTGTCCTCAGATCCACCACTGGGTGGTAACTGAGTAGTAGCAGCCTCAGATGCCCCAAGAGTCTCTAAATTTGGGCTTAAAGACTCTGGTCCACCCTCATCTCTTGGGATAGGGCTAATGATGTCCACATCCATGTCTGATGTTGTGGTTATGTCCCCTGTTTGTTGTGGTTGTAGGGGACTGACATGATCAGATGGGACATTCTCTCTTAGCCCAGAGAGAAGTTTGGCAATTTCAATTGCCTCTTGTTCAGAAATTTGTGGGGAAGGTTCAGTAGTTTGGGCAATAGTTTGTTGTTCAGCAGTTTCAAAAGAAGAGTGTGTTTGATATGTTTTTCTAAGTCTTTTTCTTTTGAAATGAACAGATATGGGTGCTCTTGGTGGGGTTTGAGATGGATGAGACTGAGAGGGTGTTTCAGTCTCAACAGTTTGAAGAGCAGAATGCTCAAGAGCATGTTCAGGCATCTCAACCTCCTGAACAGCTTTTCTTTTGGGTTGGTGGGTTACAGTTTTTGTTGGCTTGGGCTTTTTGGTTTTTGGTGGTGTAGGTGTGGAAGATGTGGGCTTCAGGGGGACTTGTTGTTGTTCTCCCTGATCATCTTCTGGCCAGGCAGCCGGTTTGTTCAGTCTTGAGTATGCTTGTGATGATAAAGGGTTTAAAGTTGAAACTTTTCCCACAAGCACCTCATTACCCAGTTCCCCTATTATGCATTGCATAATGAACCTTGGGTACAACAAAAACTTTTTCTTGGTATTATTGTGATGTAACACCAACTCATGGAAAAACAGTTTTGATGCCCTGTATTTGGTTTCATTCACAATGGAATGAAATATTGGTTGAAAAGTGGAGGGCATCTGGTCATATGACCCTGTTTTTGGACTCAAACACATAATTATATAATGAAACAAAAGTTTATATTTTGGTTCAAAATATTTTTTGAATATAGTAGCATGGGAGAGAGTACCTTGATAACCACACTCAGTCATGGTTAGATGAATATCTTTGTTAGCAACATGGTCAGGGGCAGCTACATCATCCAGACCCAGTCTTGTTGCTAGTGTGGCTGGTGTGATGGTCAGTTGTTTCCCTTTTATCTTTGAATTGAGGGAAATGACCTCACCACCCATTGTAACCGTCTCAGCATTTTCCCAGAACTCATTCAGAGTTTCAGTGTGAATTGGTGGGTTAATTGTGAGAGCAGTAAAGTATTGGGATTTGACGACAAGATCAATGATCTCATCGTATTGGGACCAGCCTTCTTGTTTTTCAAGAAAAGCTCTTTGATTGTGTCCCTGTTTTAGAACTAAAGCCATTGTGGTTTGGGTATTTTGATCGAACAGTGAATTTTCAGGTGTAGGTTTTGAGAGAGTTTTGAGAGAGAAGGAGGGATATTTTGTGAGTTTAAAAGGATAAGTGTGTGAAAAAGGTATTTATTAGAAGTTTTAACCGCTTGAATCTTCTTTATTAGAAGTTTTAAAACCGCCTTTGGTTAAAAATCTCTTTATCAGAGGTTTTAAACTTATTAGGTCAAACCTCTGATAATGGGAAAAGTCAGATTCGCCCTTTGACTTAAACTGCTGATGAAGGATTACTTCATCAGTAGTTCCCATTTTCTCTTCAGTAGTTTTAACATCTGATGAGAAATGTTTTTATAAATACTTTATTCATAACTTCTGAAGTTTATTTTATCAGAAGTTACACACTTTTTTCAGAAAGTTATCCCCCTACTGATGATTTTTGTTCATCAGTAGTTTCTCTCAAACTGTTTTTGTTTTTCAGAAGTTTCTTTTCAGACTTTTGACATTTGTAAGTGAAAACCAAAAAAAAGATGGAAAATGTTAACCTGAAATCCACCAAGGAAAACAGGATGGAATCAGGGGTGGAAAAAGGAAAAATAAATATTTCATTTTGATTCCACCATGATAAACAGGATGGAATCAAGGATGGAAAAAGGAAAAAGAAAAATTTTGATACATATCAGTAGTGATTGATGTAGAAGTTTGCTGTAGAGTTGGGTAGAATCAAGTGTTAACTTGGATTCTAACTGATATGCAGAAAAAAAAAAAAAAAATAAACACTTACAAATTTAGCATTCCAAGCATGGAAACTAACTTCTGAAATGTTGATGTGTCAAGGGGCTTAGTGAAGATGTCAGCTATCTGATTAGCTGTTGCTACATGCTTCACCTCAATCTTGCCTTTTTCATAGCAATCTCTTATGAAATGGTACCTGATCTCAATATGTTTAGTTTTTGAGAACTGTACCGGATTTTGAATGATGCTAATGGCAGATTTGCTGTCTACAAACAAAGGTGTCTTGGTCTCTTTGATTCCATAATCAAGAAGTTGATATTGGAGCCATTGTATCTGTGATGTACAACTTGCAGCTGCAATGTATTCAGCTTCAGCAGTGGAAGTTGCAACAGATGTTTGCTTCTTTGATTGCCATGACACTAGACAGTTACCCAGGAATTGACAACCACCAGATGTTGACTTTCTTGTCATCTTACACCCTGCATAGTCACTATCTGAAAATGCTGATAACTTGGTATTGCTTGAAGCAGGATACCAGATTCCCAGCGTTGGAGTTCCTTTCAGATATCTAAAAATTCTTTTGACTGCAATAAGGTGTGATTCCCTTGGTGCTGATTGATATCTAGCACAGACACATGTTGAAAACATAATATCTGGTCTAGAAGCAGTTAAGTATAAAAGGGAACCTATCATGCATCTGTACATGGTTTGATCAACCTGTTTTCCTTGATCATCAGGTTCAACTTGTGTGATAGGTGTCATGGGAGTGGAACATGATTTACAGTCATTTAAAGAAAATTTGTTCAATAATTCTTTAACATATTTTGATTGATGTATAAAAGTTCCATTTGTTTGTTGTTTGATCTGCAGTCCTAGAAAGTACTGCAGTTCTCCCATGGTACTCATCTCAAATTTTGATTGCATGAGTTTCTTAAAATCATCACACAATTTTGTGTTTGTTGAACCAAAGATGATATCATCAACATAAATTTGAACAAGTAAGACATGATTTCCAACATGTTTAATGAAAAGTGTTTTATCAATGGCACCTCTTGTAAAGTTATTTTTGAGTAAAAAGGTGGAGAGTGTATCATACCAGGCTCTTGGAGCCTGTTTGAGCCCATAAAGAGCTTTATCCAGTCTGTACACCCACTCAGGATGAGTAGGATCCTCAAACCCAGGTGGCTGACAGACATACACCTCCTCCTTGATTTTACCATATAAAAATGCACTTTTCACATCCATTTGATAAACTTTTATTTTGTTGGAAATGGCATAGGCCAGAAATAACCTGATGGCCTCAAGCCTTGCAACTGGAGCAAAGGTTTCATCATAGTCAATTCCCTCTTCTTGAGAGTACCCTTGAACTACCAGTCTTGCCTTGTTCTTGATTATCATACCAGCTTCATCTTGTTTGTTCCTGAAAACCCATCTTGTACCAATTGGTTGCTTGTTTTGAGGTAAGGGACAGATTTCCCAGACCTGTTGCTTGTTGAACTGTAGTAGTTCATCTTGCATAGCCTGCACCCAATTGTTGTCTTTGAGGGCTTCCTGGTACTTCTTTGGTTCCAACTGTGAAATAAAGGCTGAGAATAGGCAAAAGTTGGAGAGCTGGTTTCTGGTCAGAACACCTGTAGCTATATCACCCATGATTTGATCAAGTGGATGATCTCTGTGTTCAATCAGTTGTTGTAAACCACTGACAGGTGTAGGTGGCTCTGGTTCTTCAAACAAACTACTGAGGTCTATGATATCTGGTTCAGCAGTTGCAGCTTCTTCAGTAGTTGCAGGTGCTGAGGCAGATGTTTGAGTTTGGCCTTCAGTATTTGTTTGATCAGAAGTTTGGAAAACTTCTGATGGTGTTGTAGTTGACTTAATGACTGTTTGAGGAGTCCATGGTGCAGGATCCTCATCTTCAAACCTTTGATCACCATAATAAGTAGGTTTGGAAGAAGTAACAGCCTTTTCAGGTCCAAAGTGGAAGTTGTCAAGGTCAAAGAGTTCAGCAGGATGTGCTGGAATAAGAGTGTGTTTTGACTCATTGAACTTGACATTCAATGTTTCTTCTACTATCTTGGTGTGAGAATTAAAAACCTTGTAGGCTTTTCTAGTTGAAGAGTAACCAAGAAAGTAACCTGAGTCAACTTTGGCAGCAAACTTTGAGATAGATTCTTTGATGTTCAAGATGAAACATTGACACCCAAAAGCCCTGAAAAAGGAGATAAGGGGCTTCATGCCATGAAGAACTTCATAGGCAGTCTTGGAATGTCTCTTGACCACAAGAACTCTATTCTGAACATAACATGCTGTGTTAACTGCTTCTGCCCAAAAGTACAATGGCAGTCCAGAATCAGCTAACATTGTTCTTGCTCCTTCTATCAATGTTCTGTTCTTCCTTTCTACTACACCATTTTGTTCAGGAGTTCTGGGAACACTGTATTGTCTAATAATCCCTTTAGACAAACAGAATTCATCCAGAGTTTTGTTCCTGAACTCTGTCCCATTGTCACTTCTAATGGTTTTGACAGATAGAGAATATTGTTTCTCTACTTGTAGAATGAAGAACTTGATGATCTCAGCAGCCTCATCCTTGGAAAATAAGAAGAATACCCATGTGAATCTTGAGTAGTCATCAATGATGACTAAGCAGTACTTCTTTTTACCAAGGCTCATGATCTTGACAGGCCCAAATAAGTCCATATGGAGTAGTTGAAGACATGCAGTTGTTTTTGATTCTTCAATAGACTTATAAGAGGACTTATGCTGTTTTCCCTTTAAACAGGATACACAGTGTTCTTGACACTGGTATACTTTCAAAGGTAGACCTCTGACCAAGCCCATTTTTGTGACTTTATTTATGGTTTTAAAGTTCACATGGCCAAGTCTCCTGTGCCAGAGATCTGTTTCTGAAGTTGATGCCCTTGAGAAGAAACAGGCAGTGTTGTTCAATACTTTGTCTTTTTCAATGTCCACTGCATAGACATTGCCACATCTTTTGGCAATCAGCAAAGTATGATCTTCTATAATCTTCTCAATCAACTTCTGGCCTTCTGGTGAGATGATCTTGCAAGCTGTCTTTGTGAAAAAGGAAGAATATCCTTTATCACACATTTGTGACACACTCAGCAAGTTGTATTCAAGGTTCTCCACCAGATTGACCTTGTCAAACTGTATTTTGCCAGAGGAGACATTGCCATGTCCTAGCACATATCCCTTGGCATTGTTCCCAAAGGACACAGATCCTTCTCTTTGGCTGATAAAGTTGTTTATCAGGTATCTGCATCCAGTCATGTGCATAGAGCCTCCACTATCAACATACCATATGCTGTTCAAGCCCCTGGAAACTCTCTGCACATAAAAGCAAATTAGTTAGATTTGGAAACCCAAGCCTGTTTGGCTTTGGGTTTGCTCTTGGGAACAGTTACAGTTTGTTCTTGACCAGGTTGAGAAATCCATGTCTTTTTGGCAATGGATTTTTCATGAAGAACTATGGTGGTATCCTTTTTAGGACCACCATCAACCTTGGTCATCAGTAGTTCTACCATGTTCTTTAGATTTTGAATCTCAGCAGTTTGTGAAACTGCTGATGATTCTGGTCTAACTACTGACAAGGAATTTTGAGAAAAAGATTTTGGTTGAGATTTTATCTTTTTCTGAGAAAAGGAGTTTTCAGGTTGTTGTTTCTTGGGTTTAAAGACTTTTTCATAATCATTTCTGATTTGATTTCCCACAACCTGTTGTTTGAATTTTTGATTGAACTGAATTCCTTTTCTGTATCTACAAAATTCAGTTTTGTGGTTGAACAGGCCACAAATTTCACATGCTTTTGCCTTCTGTTTTTGTTCTGAAGGCAAATTTCTGACAGTAGTAAAAAGATTTTGCTCATCAGTAGTTTTCAGGATCTCAACTCCTGAAGTAGATGAAACTACTGATGGCTTGTTGTCAGTTTTTGTATATACTTCTGAAGTACTTTCTTTAAAAATACCAGGATTTCTGGTTAGAAAGTTTTCATGGAAAGATGTGCATTCTTTCCCTTCAGAAGTTTCATTTGAAACAATTCTTCTCCCATCTTCAGTAGTTTTGGGAGAAAAATCTGTTGGTGTTTCAACATGATGGTATCCTATGCCAAACTTCACATTTGAAGCACTTTGTTTGTTTAGCAGTAGTTGATACCCCCTACAAGATTCAACCCATTTTTCACAAGTGATCCTGGTGTCAGCAAGCTCTTGTCTGACATCTCCCAGGTCATTTAGCATCATTTTGATTTGTGCTTGGGTTTCAATGGCAGAGTCAGTTAATTTAGAAACCTCTTTAGTTTTAGCACACAGTTTTCTTTCCAAATCACATTTTATCTGTGTGTATTTTCTTTCTAAATCATTGGCTTTGCCTTGTAGGTGCACGTTTGTCTCTCTTATGAGAGCAAAAGTTTCTTTGCAAGAGTTTGAACATAGTTTTGTCAAAGATTCTTTTGATACTTGAGACAATGCAGATTTTGAGGTAGAGCCTTCAAATGCCATTAAGGCAAAGTTCTTTCTGCCATTGTCTGGTTCTCCCCAGTTGATGTCAAACACTTTGTTGTCTGCATCAGGATTACACTCTGTGGTGTCATATGGGAGACTGCTCCAGTCAACATACCCCGAGGTAAAGAGGCTTTGTTGAGGGGGTTGTTGAGGCTGTGGAGGAAGTTGAGCAGCTGGAAAGGGAGGGATTGATTGTTGGCTCTGCATCTGTTGAGCAGGCACTTGAACATATTGTACTTGAGGCATATATTGCTGTTGAGGAGCTTGTGCCTGTACAAAATGAGCACTCCCTTGAGTTCCATTGTTCCTATTATAATTGGGGTTATAGTTATTTCCAGATTGTGATTGGTTAAAGCTAGAGCTTCTACACTCTCTAGCAAAGTGTCCCAACTTCTGACACTTGTGACATCTCAGTTTAGATTTGTCAAAACCAATTTTTGTGTTACTGGTCAATCCTGGAAATTTCCTTCCTGACCTTTTATAAAACTTGTTAGTTTTAATGCTTAGCATGGCCAGTTGGTGAAGTATGTCCATTTCTTCCAAGTCATCACTGCTAAAATTTTTCAAATCATCCATGATAAAACATAGATTATCAGCAGTGTGACCTTGGTCATCATTGTCATAACCTGGGAAAGATCTTTCTGATGAGATCCCAGTGGTTATGTCAATATTGTCATAAGATCCATAGGAACAAGTTGGTGAATCTTGTCCCAAAAGTGCTGTACTACCTGGTAGGTAGTCATCAGCAGTTTTACCAGAAGTTTGTAATTTCTTCTTTTGATCGATTTCTCTTTCAAAAGTGAGTAATCTCCCATGGAGTTTTGTAAGAGTGAGGGAGCTAAAATCTGGTGAGGATCTTAAGACAATGGAGTAGGTTTCCCATTTGTCAGGTAGAGACCTTAAAAATCTATGTAACATAGATACTGTTGTATAGGTCTGCCCATTTAACTTTAGCTCAGAGATTAATGAGGAGAACCTTTCAAATTGTTGTGTCAAAGTCTCCCCATTAATATAAGCAAATGTTTCATATTGTTGAGCCAAAATTTCTCTGGTGTTGGCAATCACCTCTTCAGTTCCTCCAAACTGTTCTTTAAGACAGTCCCAAAGTTCTTTGGCACTTTCACAATGTAAAAGGCCAGAGTATATTTCATTTGGGAGAGCCATTGCCAACATAGAGAATGCCTTAGCATCTAGCTCAAGTTTTAGGAAATCTTCATCTGTATAGTCTTTGGGATCCTTAGGAATCCCTTCTTTTGTTTCAAGGTTTATGTTTACTGGTTTGTGTGGACCATATATCACAGATCTCCAACAACCAGTGTTGGTTTGTGACAAGGTGTGTGCCATTCTTTTCTGCCATATATTGTACTCATTTCTCACAAGCATGGCAGGTTTGGTGGCAGAACCAGTATTATGTGGATCCATTTTTAAAGAGTTATAGATTTGTCTGATGACTCTTTTAAGTGATGGATATTGATAAAAAGTGAACTTTTGATCTTTTTATTGAATATCAATAAGAGCTTTGTGTCTGATTCTCAATTTGTTAGATTGATATGTGATCAGATAAACCAATGCTCTGATACCAATTGTTGGATCAGATTGCTCTTGTTTGCTAAGCAAGAACTTGCTATCTTGACACTTAAGTGTTTAGCAAGTCCTAGTAAATCAGATTATAAGCACAGCGGAATGTTATAAGTTAAAGCAACACTTTTTATGCAAAGGCAGAGTTGTAACTCCCCCTTGATGTTTGAAACAAGATGAATGACAAAGTATTTATTATGAATCTAAGTTGTAAATGAGAATTAGATACTTAGCAAGATTCACAATAAATACAGAAATGGAATAATAACAATGAGAGTGTTTGAAGGATTTTTCTGTTTAAAAATCAATGTCTAAAATAGAAGGTTGAAGCCTTCTATTTATAGACGATTACATGCATGTATCTTGCCTAAAAAGCAAGCACAGAAAGTCCAGTTACAAGTTGCACAAGTTGCAACATTGAAAGAAACAAATAAAGCTAAAAGTAATATTAAACAATAAACTACTGATGCAAAAGGGCGGTGGCAAATATCTTCTGCTAAGTGCTGATGAAGGACAACTACTGAAGAGTAGTTTTGTCTTCAGTACTTCTGAAGTGAACTTGTCTGGTTTGGACTTCAGAACTTCTGCAACTTCAGCACTTCTTCATATCTTCTAATCAGCAGTTTCTTGTCTTCTATTCAGTACTTCTATTTAGCCAAAAATGACAGAAGTGAATTAGACTAAGGTTTACAAAAGTGGTTTCACCAATCCTCTTTGTCCTAACACTAAGGCATGGGGTATTTATAAAAGAACTCATACACCTCCCAATCTTGCATACTTATCATTCATACATGTGGGGGCACATGAATCAGCAAACTAAAGAGATGTATGTAACATATAAAATCCCTAAAATACCCCTAAGCCTATAAAACATCTAAACAAGCATAGAACGTGTCTAAACATGATCTGATTAGTATATCCAAGCTTGGGACATAGCCGTAGGGTGCATTTACACCAAACCATCCCAACATTGCTTCCATAGGAACTGGACTACCTCACAGTGGGCCAACATCCTAAACCGCAATGACTCGGCCCAACCCCCATGCCCGTACCCTGCAAGCACAACATACAAAATTCTTATGGCGATCTTGGCCCGCGACCCGATCAGGCTCATCATACAGGCCAATCATTGGCTCTCAGTTCTCCGGATCATGGCTTGATGGATACTGGAACCTCCTCCCACTCTGCAAATGAGCAAGGTATATACTCCCCGTCTAACTTTAATAAATGCTTAAAATGCACTAATAAAAATATCATAGTTGGTAATGCCATGACTATCCATATTTTGGCGCAAAGGCAACCAAGTCCTTCCACCACCCTTTCCCCCCCACTTAAACTTAACAATGTCCTATTTGCCCCAAACATTATTAAAAACCTAATCTCTATCTGATGCCTTACCACTAATAACTTAGTTTCTATTCAGTTTGAACCATTTGGTTTTCTTGTGAAGGATCTCAAAACTCGGGTTCCTATCCTACGATGCAATAGCACAGGCGATCTTTATCCACTGACTGAACTTGTCACACCACGCCAATAGCGGAAACACGCGGCGCGACGGTTAAATGATATAAAGTCAAGATTAACGCTAATTACAAGTAATTAATCAAAAGGCTCATTTATTGTTACGTCAAAACAAAGTTTAGAGTTTACATATTTAAACCATCTTGTTTTAATACATCAAAGGAGGTTTCCAAAATATATCCCAATACTTGGAAAATAATAACAAAACCCCTCCCAAATTATTTGACGTAAAAAGTATGAGATTCCCCCGTCCCGCTAGCCATGTCGCCTGCCATCCTTCAATTACCTGAAAGATATGTTTAAAAATAGTCAATATATAAATATTGGTGAGTTCACAGGTTATAGTTTCCAAAACATTACTTTTTGGGATATACCATGTTATGATTATTATAGGAGTTGCAAATTCCTACAATCTACTTGAGCCCATAACCAAACCAAGACTAATAATAATGGCCCGCTCCAAGTCGTTTCTCGGTATCCAACGACTTAATTTCAGAATATGTGCACCCCTGGCATAAGCCGATGCATAATCGACGCTATCGATTAGGGGTGGGCCTTGTCAGGCACCAATAGTACTATCCAAATATTCCTTCCGTTTCATTTCCCTGAATTAATGGTTACAGAAGAGAGGACTCAACTCCGATTGGCGATCACAACTCAAGTAATTATCCCGTCACACATTTTCCTTAACATGTCTTTCCCCCGAAAAACATTAAACAGTTTAAAATGGGGCCGTGAAACTCACCTCAATAAGTGCTCGGGCCTGAATAGAGAATAGTATGCCCAAGGTCAACACCTACAAATGTCCTAGACGTATAAGCCACTAAACCTATAGTGCATGTGCTTCGGCAAGTTGTACACCCAACTCCCAAACCACGATTTAATCCAATTCCCCGTTTAATTAAACGTATATCCTAGGTCGTTGGTGATGGATTACCCTTTCTTACAAGTTACTTGTATTCTCATAATATTTCTTAACTTGTATTATATTATCCTCAACTCGACTTCACTTAACGTATAATTATTTTCCCATTAAATAATTATACTTAAGATCGTGTCGTTAGATATAATATTTTTACCACTCGACACGACTCACTTTATCGTATATTTATTTTCCCATTTAAATAAATATACTAGGATCTTACCGTTCGATAATATACTTTTAATACTCGACACGACTCACTTTACCGCATATTTATTTTCCCACTCAAATAAATATACTAAGGTTTTTTCGTTCGATGATATTTATATACATTGTTTTCCTCAGTCGACTCAACTCACCTTCCCGTATATTTACTTTCCCATTAAGTAAATATGAAAGTAAATATACTAAGATTTCGTCGAGTTGAATATATATATATATATATATATATATATATATATATATATTCCTTGTTAAGTCCATACACTTGTTTAACGTTTAATCGATAGATTATTTACGTCATTTTTCTCCCATGAATATTTTCCAACACTTAGGAAAGTGTTATGCCTTTTTCACCCAAATCATATATTTTAAATCCTTAAATTATATTTATACTCATCTTGACGTAATGATAATTTTCTCGTTCGTCCGTTCTTACGTCTTATTTCGTTAACACGTCCAAGTCCGATTACTTAACTTATACATATGTATATAGTTAATTTTTCCCAAGTTTTCGAATATGTGTTTTCTAGAAATATTGTTCAAATTTCTAATTTCTTACACATATTACTTGGAGGTTTTATAAATACTTTTATATTTTAACACAAGACTTGGTAATTTATATATAAAAATGCTCCAACACTTTTATATTCCCATTTATATAAAAGTGTTCATTTTTATATAAGTTCTCCCAAGTTTGTAATTTGTCTAACATTTTTATAAAAACCTTTGTTTTTATATATATCCATATGTTAGAAAAGTCCATATTTTTATAAAACTCCCTTTTATAAAAATACACTTTTATACAAAATACATGTGTATGATTACTAGTATTTACCAAATCCACCTTAGAAAATTATTATTTATACTTTTGACACCAACCTTTTCATAGTTGTATTTTTAGACTCAAGTTTCTAAAAATATCAATTTTAGTCCCTCAACTTTTAAAGTTACAAATATAGTCCTTTAACTTATAAAAGTTGCATTTTTCCATTCCATCTTTTAAGATTAGCATTTTCCTACTAAACTAGTAGACTTTAATGGATCATTTTTGCAATGTTAGATTATTTTCACATTTCAACACTTTTAATAGTCTCATAATATCTTACTAAGGCTACTAATAAGTGTAATTTGTGTATTTTGTCCAATCATGTCCAAATTACATATTTCAAGTTAGTAGACTTTGATGATGCAATTTTTACAATACTTGTTTTCTAACAAAAATAACATTTTAACAAGTCTTATATCTTTAAGTTATGATGATTAAAATCACTTTTGAGTTCATTCAAGTTCCATTAACAAGTTATACTCAAATCACCATTTTCTTCAAATATTCATGAACTTAATGAAAACTACAAGAATACTTAACATCCATCACCATAATTTCGATTATTTCACACTAGCTTAACACCATTTTAGTCTTTAAAAATCATATGTTTTATTGTGAAAAGCTTATTCAAGTTCACCCCTTGTACAACTTGCTTCAAGCTAATAAACATAAAGTTTTAAAGACAAAACAAGATCAAGAATACTTACAACTAGCACAAGGCTAGGGAAGCTTTCAATGCTTGATTTTGATGGGGTTTAGTGTGTTCTTCCTAAGTGGTTAAGCTCCAAGCTTGAAACACATAATGGGGGTTTGGAAGATGGATGTTTATGAATGATTTGGAGGTGTTAAAACTTGAAAGAGATGTGTGTGTGGGCTCTTGCAAACCTACGGCCAAATGAAGAAGAAAAAGAAGACTTTTGATCAAGTGTTAAGCTTTGTGATCTTCTTATAGATCATGGTCTTCCTTGTACTAACAAATCCTGTGGAGATATGTTTAAGGATAGTTGGCCGAGATTTTTTGAAGGAAGAGAATGGTTGTGTAATCTTCTAGTACTTAACAAATCCATCCATTATCATAACATTGTCACACCATGCTTCCATATCATCTCTAGATATCCTAGTACACCAAAAGAAGATTATGGGCATGGGATTAGGGGGTGGCCGGTTCTAGAGGGTGGTTTGGTGGCGTCCACAACACAAAACATTTGCTAGTTATTTGTTAAGGTTAATCCTTTAACGCTCGGGTGTCGTTCTGGTATTTTTCGGATTTTAATCGTGTGTTATTCGGACATTATAAGTTCCTCTAATAACCCTTAAACATAGCCTAGTTTAAGTGTTGATTGATTATTTAGGCACTTGTTGGGTGAAATTATGAGTTATACGCGTACCGGGTGCGGTACGCGCACTTTATTCGTTACCGGGAGATTTGTATGTAAAGTTTTCACTTATGGTTTTGGAGTTCCAAAACACATTATATTTTGTGAAAATACCCTTTATTTTATATCCTGGGTGTCCGGGATCCTTTTCGTTTATTTATTTTTTACCGGGTAATCACCAACGTCCATACCGGATAAGTTTATTCGCACATGATCCTATCATGCTTTACCATTAAACGTGTGCATTCCTATGCATCATATGGGAATTTACTATTCTCTAAGGCCTCAGTTAAACAATTAACACGTATTTGCACTTATTTACGTTAATTACACATCAATTAATTAGTACGGATTTACCTCATTTTTGCGGTTGTTACATTCTACCCTTGTTAAGAGAATTCCGTCCCGGAATTCACTTCGAGTTCTCGGTACAGGGGTCTTCTCAAATAGGGCGGGATATTTCTGCTTCATCTTGTCCAGTCTTTCCCACGTGAACTTTGGTTCATGCTTGGCATTCCAACGCACTTTGACCAACGTGATCTTAATGCGTCTCAGTTTCTGGACCTTCCAATCAGTCACCTCGATTGGTTCCTGGACAAAATGTAGCTTATCGTCGATGTGGATTTCGTCGACTGGGATAATAAGGGTCTCATCAGATAGACACTTTTTCAAGTTTGACACGTGGAATGTGTCATGTATCCCGTTAAGCTCTTGTGGTAACTTGAGCTTGTATGCCACAGGGCCTACTCTGGACAAAATTTTGAAAGTACCAACATACCGTGGGTTCAACTTCCCACACTTTCCAAAACGTGCGACACCTTTCCAAGGTGACACCTTTAGTAGGACCCTGTCTCCGACTTGAAATTCCAAAGGCTTTCGCCTCATATCTGCATAACTTTTCTGTCGGTCGTGGGCCGCTTTGAGACGTTCTTTTATCAAAAAGATTTTATCCATCGTCTCTTGAACAATTTCGGGCCCGGTAAGTTGTTTCTCTCCGACTTCAGCCCAACATAGCGGAGATCTACACTTACGTCCATATAGAGCTTCAAAAGGTGCAGCTTGAATGCTCGTATGGTAGCTATTATTATACGAAAATTCCACCAGTGGTAAGTGTGTGTCCCAATTACCAACGAAATCGATTGCACAATCCCGTAAGATATCCTCCAAGGTCTGGATGGTTCGTTCACTTTGACCATCGGTTTAAGGATGATATGCGGTACTCATGTCTAGGTGAGTATCGAGGGCTTCGTTTAAGCTTTCCCAAAATCTTGAGGTGAAGCGACTATCTCGGTCAGAGATGATGGAGATAGGTACACCATGTTTAGACACCACTTCCTTGATATACAAAAAAGTCAATTTTTCCAATTTATCCGTCTCACGGATTGGAAGGAATTGTGCGGATTTTGTCAATCGATCAATAATTACCCAAATCATATCATGGCCGCTCGTTGTCCTGGGAAATTTAGTGATGAAGTCCATGGAAATCTGTTCCCATTTCCATTCAGGTATTTCCGGTTGCTGGAGCAGACTGGACGATCTTTGGTGTTCGGCTTTGACCTTTGCGCAAGTTAAACAACGTGCAACATAAGCCGCTATATCCCTCTTGAAATTCGGCCACCAGTAATGTCCTTTTAAATCGTGAAACATTTTATCCTCACCGAGGTGAACTGAATATCAAGAGCTATCAGCTTCACCCAATACTAGCTCACGTAATCCACCATATACCGACACCCAAATTCTATTCATGAAATATAGGGTTTGATCCGCCTTAGGCTCCAATGAATCAACCATTTTCCGCAACCTTTAACTTTTCGTGTTCTCGGTCTTAAGAGCATTAATTTGGGCTTCACGAATTCGGTCCGTCAGATTTGTGTGAATAGTCAAACCCAAAGATCGAACACGTAATGGCTTAACCCGTTCCTTGCGACTTAAGGCATCCGCTACAACGTTCGCCTTTCTGGGATGGTATTTTAGTTCACAATCATAATCATTTAATAATTCAACCCATCGCCGTTGTCTCATATTCAAATCTTTCTGATCAAAGATGTGTTGCAAACTCTTATGATCCGTGAAAATGGTGCACTTAGTTCCATACAGATAATGCCTCCAAATTTTGAGAGTGAATACCACTGCACCCAATTCCAAATCTTGTGTAGTGTAATTCTTCTCATTGATTTTTAATTGCCTGGAAGCATATGCAATCACCTTTTCCCGTTGCATCAACATGCAACCTAAGCCTTGATGCGAAGCATCACAATAGACCACAAAATCTTCCATACCATCAGGAAGCGATAATATTGGAGCGCCACATAATTTCTCCTTCAACAATTGAAAAGCCGACTCTTATTTTTCGGTCCACTCAAACTTTTTATCCTTTTGGGTTAGCATGGTCAAGGACTGTGCTATCTTAGAAATATTCTCAATGAATCTTCTATAGTAACCTGCAAGGCCAAGAAATTGTCGGACTTCAGTAGGAGTTTTAGGTTCTTCCCAATTTTTGATTGCCTCGATCTTGCCGGGATCGACATGTATACCTTTTTCATTCACCACGTGGCCTAAGAAATGAACCTCTCGAATCCAGAAGTCACATTTTGAGAATTTGGCATAGAGCTTCTCCTTGCGCAACAATTCCAAAATCAAACGAAGGTGATTTTTATGATCTTTCTTGGTGCGAGAATAGATCAATATATCATCAATAAAAATGATAACGAACTTATCCAAGTAAGGCTTGCACACACGATTCATTAAGTCCATGAAGACTGTCGGTGCGTTAGTTAAACCAAACGGCATCACTAGGAACTCATAATGACCATAATGAGTCCTAAAAGCTGTCTTTGGTACATCTTCCTCTTGGATACGAAGTTGATGATAACCAGATCATAGATCGATCTTGGAGTAAAAACTGGATCCTTGGAATTGGTCGAACAAATCATCAATCCTGGGAAGGGGATAACGATTCTTAATGGTTAATTTGTTCAACTCCCGATAATCGATGCACATTGTTGGATCAGTATTGCTCTTTGTATGAACTTGCTAGTAAACACTTAGGTGTTTAGCAAGTTCTTAATCAATGATAGCACAGCGGAATGATATGAGTTTAAAGCTACACTTATCAACAGGAGTTATTACTCCCCCTAGATGTTTGATAAATCTAAAGACAAGTATTTAATGAGAATCTAAGCAATGAATGAGAGTGAACACTTAAACAGATTCTCAGTAAATGAAACGGTAATAACAATGATAAACTTTGAAGGATTTCTTGTATTAAAAATCAATGTCTAAAACAGAGGGATGAACCCATCTATTTATAGACTTTACAAATACATGAACCTTGCCAAAAAGAAAGTTCAGAGGCAAGTTGCAACTAGTTGCCATCTTGGAACTTGTACAAAAAGTAAAAGTAATAATAAACTAATAAACTACTGAAACATAAGACGGTGGAAAAGATTCTTGAACAAGTGCTGATGAATGACAAACTACTGATGAGTAGTTTGTCTTCAGTAGTTCTTCTGTGATATGTCTGGTTTGGACTTCAGAACTTCTGATTTATTTCTTCTTCAGTACTTGTAGAATCCCTCTTTAGCTGTTTGGTCTTCTTTCTTCAGTAGTTCTATACTTAGAATAATCTGACAGAAGTGAGTTAGACATAGGTTTGCAAAAGTGGTTTCATCAATCCTTTTTGTCCTAACAATCTCCCCCTGGATTGATGAAGCCAAAACCTTTCTAATTCCTTATTGTTTTCTTCTGTCATTCACAATCTTCCATATTCCTTTGAACATGGAATTCTTCAACTGGTTCAGCTGTTCATCAGTGAGAGATCCTTTTTGTGGTTCTAGATGCTGGATTGTAAGCAGGTCTTGAGTTGATAGCTTCTTCAGATCATTCATCGACTTATAGGCTCTGCTTGTTTGGTCTCTTCTTGTCACTTGTACTGAGTTGTTATCAGTAAAGGACCATCTGATGATAGGTACTTTAGACTTGTCAAAGTCTAAAGTGTAGGGAACCATGGTGGTACCCTGGGATGCTCCTGAGTGTTGGATGTTTTCAACTTCAGTGACTCTCAGGTGGGATTCTCTTCCTTGTTCTTGTTGCATCACATTAGGTAGTTAAAAGGTTGGCAAGTGATGCTCAGTAGCCACCTTAGTGTGCAGTTTGTCTTTAATGGTCTTCTGAATTTGATAGGCAAAGGTGGAAGGATCCCTGAATTGGGTTAGCAGAGGTTTCTCTTCAATGTCGAAATCAGAATGGACTACTGTACTTCCTTCTAGTAGTACCATCCTAAAATCAGTCTTCACATTTTCCTCTGTTCTTTTCCTTGTAGCAGGTTTTCTTGAAACACCAGAAGTTCTAACTACTGAAGTTGATACTTCAGCAGTTTCAAACTTCTCTGGATTTGCAGCCCTTGCAGCCTTGTATTTTCTATAAGTGTCCACTATTCTTTCTTCTTTCCATTTGGACACAGAGGCTTTTGAACCATAACCATTTGCTACTAGCTCTTCAATCATCTGGGCTCTCTTGGCTTTTGCATCTTTACTTGTTGCAAGTTTGTCTGCAATAAGTTGAGATCTTCTTGTCAGCTCTTCAATGGAGAGTCCCTTTAATGTATGGGCTTTGGTCTTGTTGTTCTTGGTAATGTAAGACATCAGTTGTTGTCTTTTGTCTTCCTCAGCAATTCTTTCTAGGTTAGCCTGCCTTTGAAGTTCTGCTTCATAAGCCTGTAGCTTTTCATTTAGGCTTAAGTCATCCCTTGTTTCCAGAGCATTCCAGATCTCATCTTCCTTGGCCTTTCTTTCAACTGCAATTAAACTCTTCTCTAATAATTCTTTCGACATTGATAGAGGAGAAGGGTTTAGCACAGTCATTGTGGTAATTGTAGTAGGCTTTGGAATAGGAGTTGGTTGAGTAGGTTCAGTTGATCTGGAAGGCTGTTCAGTAGTTTCAGTGTTGGAAGTGTTGACTTCTGATGGGTTGACAACTACTGAAGGTTTGTCAACTGCTGAAGGATTGTCTTCAGTATTTTCTGAGTCTTCATCAGAACTTTCACCATCAGAATTTTCTTCATTGTGGCCTTGGGATTCAACAGGTTTTTCAGAATCTTCTATTTCTTGAATGGAGACACCAAACTGTTGGGCCAGTTTTTCTTTTCTGGCTTGGTCTCTCTGATCTCTTTCTTGGATAGTCACTCTTGCCTTTTTCCTGGCTTCAAGTGACTCCATAGGTTCCTTAGCTTTCTCCCCCTTTTTGGCTTCATCAGGTTTTGAGGGTTTAGAGAAATGACCTGTAAGAGAAGCAATCTGTTTAGAGTTGAAGTCAATTTTGTTGGACAAATCGTTCATCTTAGTCTGTATCACTCCAAATTGGTTCTTGATGGACAGCTCCAATTTAGCAGTGTAGGTTTGGAAGTGATTTTTGACGAGGGTGTTCATCATGTGATAAAAGGGACCATCTGGGCTGCATAGCTGGTTCATGTCTATGCTAGATTGCCCAGGGAATTGTGTAGGCATTTGTAGTGAGGGGTGTGTTTTTGGTTGATCTTCTTGTTGTACAAAAGATGCCACTTTAGGGGAATCAGGGATTAAGTGGACTTCAACCTGATCTGGTGTGACTAGCTTCTTAAGCATAGATACACCAGGTGCAGGACCTTCACTTGTAGCCGTCAATTCAGTAGTTTTGTGTTGTGAAACATCATCCAAGTTAATGGAATCATCTGTATCCCTGATAACATCCTCAATGAGGACTGTATCAGTTACATCATGAGCTGAGCCCAACTCAGTTATCTCATGTACCTCTTTTTCTTGGTTCAGAGGATTTCCTACCTCAGGCATTAAGCCTTCATCAGTAGTTGCCACAGTTGAGGTCCTAGCTATGTTGCTTCTTTCCTCAGATCCACCACTGGGTGGTAAGTGAGTAGTAGCAGCCTCAAAAGTACCAAAGGTTTCTAAGTTTGGGCTTAGGGGACCCTGGTTCATCCTCATCTCTTTGGTAAGGGCTTTGAGTGTCCACATCCATGTCAAGTTCTGAGGCTATGTCCCCTGTTTGATGTGGTTGTTGGGGACTGACATGTTTAGATGAGACTTTCTCTTTTAGCCCAGAGAGAAGTTTGGCTATTTCAATATCAGGTTTAGAAATTTGGGGTGCTGGTTCAGTAGTTTGGTCAATGGGTTCAGCAGTTTCAAAAGAAGAGTCAATAGGAATAGTTTTCTTTAGCCTTTTTCTTTTGAAAAGTATTGTGATTGGTGCTCTTGTTGGGGTTTGAGATGGATGAGACTGAGAGGATGTTTCAGTCACATCTTTATCAAGTGCTGATTGCACAGCAGTCAGTTCAGGCATCTCAACCTCCTGAACTGCTTTTCTTTTTGGTTTGGTGGGTTTTTGTTTTTGTTGCTTGGGTTTCTTGGTCTTTGGGGGTGTAGGTTTGGAAGATGAGGGTTCCATGGGGACTGGTTCTTGTTCCCCTTGGTCATCTTCTGGCCAGGCAGCCGGTTTGTTGTGCCTTGAGTATGCTTGTGAGGATAAAGGGTTTAAAATTGTTGTTTTACCCACAAGCACCTCTTCTCCAAGTTCTTTTATTACGCAGTGCATAATGAATTTTGGGTACAACAAAAACTTCTTTTTAGTATTGAGATGATGTAACACCAACTCATTAAAGAAAAGTGCTGATGCCCTGAATTTTGTTTCATTCACTATGGAATGAAAAATTGGTTGAAAAGTTGAGGGCATCTGATCATAAGATCCAGTTTTTGGACTCAAACACATAATAATATAATGAAAAAGCAGTTTATACTTTGGTTCAAAATATTTCTTAAAGATTGTAGCGTGTGAGAGAGTACCTTGGTAACCACACTCTGTCATGGTTAAATGGATTTGAGAGTTTGGAAATTGGTCTGGGGCATTTACATCATCCAATCCCAGCCTAACTGCCAAAATAGCCGGTGTGATTGCCATTCTTCTCCCTTTTATGGTTAAATTGAGGGAGATCACCTTGTTGTTCACCGTCACCGTCTCTGCGTTTGCCCAAAACTCATTTAGAGTTTCAGTATGGATTGGAGGGTCGATGGTGAGGGCGGTGAAATATTGGGATTTAACGACTAAATCAATGATTTCGTCGTATTGGGACCAGGCTTCATGTTTTTCGAAGTAGCCTCTTTGATTGTGTCCCTGTTTCAGAGTTAGTGCCATGTGGTTTGTGTGTGTTTGCATCGAACAGTGTTTTTGCAGGTTCAGGGTTTGAGAGTTTTTTTTGAGAGAGAAGGAGGGAATTTTTGCTTTTTGAATGGATAAGTGTTGGAAAAGGTATTTATCAGAAGTTTTAAACCGCCTAGGTCAAACTTCTGATGTGAGAAAAGTCTGATTTACCCTTTTTGACAAAACTGCTGATGAAGAATTGTTTTCATCAGTAGTTCCCACTTTCTCTTCAGTAGTTTTGAACCACTGATGAGAATGCTTTATAAATACTTTATTCATAACTTATGAAGGTTGTTTTATCAGATGTTAATCAGTTTTCAGAAAATATTCCCATGCTGATGTTTTGTTCATCGGTAGTTTCTCTCTTGTTTGTTTTTCAGAAGTTTTCAACTTGAAAACAAATGTAAGTGAAAAATGAAAAAATATGTGCAGAAAAGTAAAGAGAAACACTTACAAATTTAGCATCCCAAGCATGGATACTAACTTCTGAAATGTTGATGTGTCAAGGGGTTTAGTGAATATGTCAGCTATTTGATTAGCTGTTGCTACATGTTTCACTTCAATCTTGCCTTTTTCATAGAAATCTCTTATGAAATGATACCTGATTTCAATATGTTTGGTTTTTGAAAACTGAACAGGATTTTGAATGATGCTAATGGAAGATTTGTTGTCTACAAGCAATGGTGTCTTGGTTTCTTTGATTCCATAATCAAGAAGTTGATACTGGAGCCATTGTATCTGTGATGTACAACTTGCAGCTGCAATGTATTCAGCTTCAGCAGTTGAAGTTGCAACAGATGTTTGTTTCTTTGATTGCCAGGACACTAGACAGATTCCTAAGAATTGACAACCACCAGATGTTAATTTTCTTGACATTTTACACCCTGCATAGTCACTATCTGAAAAAGCTGATAACTTGGTATTGCTTGAAGCAGGATACCAAATTCCAAGTGTTGGAGTTCCTTTCAGATATCTAAAGATTCTTTTGACTGCAATGAGGTGTGATTCCCTAGAAGCTGATTGATATCTAGCACAGACACATGTTGAAAAGATAATATCTGGTCTATAAGCAGTTAGATATAAAAGGGAACCTATCATACATCTATACATGGTTTGATTAACCTGTTTTCCTTGATCATCTGGTTCAACTTGTGTGGTTGGTGTCATTGGAGTGGAACATGTTTTACAGTCTTGTAAAGAAAATTTTTTTAATAATTCTTTAACATATTTTGATTGATGTATAAAAGTTCCATTTGTTTGTTGTTTAATCTGCAGTCCCAGAAAGTACTGCAGTTCTCCCATTGTACTCATCTCAAATTTTGATTGCATGAGTTTCTTAAATTCATCACACAGTTTTGTGTTTGTTGAACCAAATATGATATCATCAACATATATTTGAATAAGTAAGATATGATTTCCAACATGTTTTATGAAAAGAGTTTTATCAATGGAGCCTCTTGTGAAGTTATTTTTGAGTAGAAAGTTAGAAAGTGTTTCATACCAGGCCCTTGGAGCCTGTTTGAGCCCATAACGAGCTTTGTCTAGTTTGTACACCCACTCAGGATGAGAAGGATCCTCAAACCCAGGTGGCTGACAAACATACACTTCCTCTTTTATTTTTCCATACAAAAAATGCACTTTTAACATCCATTTGGTAAACTTTTATTTTGTTGGAAATGGCATAGGCCAGAAATAACCTGATGGCTTCAACCCTTGCAACTGGAGCAAAGGTTTCATCATAATCAATTCCTTCTTCTTAAGAGTAACCTTGTACTACCAGTCTTGCCTTGTTCTTTATAATCATACCAGCCTCATCTTGTTTGTTCCTAAAAACCCATCTTGTGCCAATTGGTTGCTTGTTTAGTGGTAAGGGACAGATTTCCCAAACCTGTTGTTTTTTTGAATTGAAGCAACTCATCTTGCATGGCTTGTACCCAGTTGTTGTCTTTGAGGGCTTCTTGGTACTTTTTAGGTTCCAACTGAGAAATAAATACTGAGAAGAAGCAAAAGTTGGAAAGCTGGTTTCTGGTAAGAACTCCTGATGCAATATCACCCATGATTTGTTCAAGTGGATGATCTTTGTGTTCAATCAGTTGTTGTAAACCACTGACAGGTGTAGGTGGCTCTTGTACTTCATCAAACAAACCACTGAGGTTTATAATGTCTGGTTCAGCAGTTTCAGTATTTTCAGTAGTTTTAGGTGCTGAAGCAGATGTTTGAGTTTGTACATCATCAGTTGTTGAATCAGAAGTTTGTGAAACTTCTGATGGTTTGGAAGTTGACTTAATGACTGTTTGAGGAGTTTATGGTGCTGGATCCTCATCATCAAACCTTTGATCACCATAATAAGTAGGTTTAGATGAAGTAACAGTCTTTTTAGGTCCAAAATGGAAGCTGTTAAGGTCAAAAAGTTCATCAGGATGTGCTGGAATAAGAGTGTGTTTTGACTCATTGAACTTGACATTCAGTGTTTCTTCTACTATCCTGGTTCGTGAGTTAAAAACCTTGTAGGCTTTTCTTGTGGAAGAGTGACCAAGAAAGTAACCTGAATCAACTTTGGCAGCAAACTTTGAAATAAAGTCTTTGATGTTTAGAATGAAACATTGACATCCAAAAGCCCTAAAAAAGGAGATAAGGGGCTTTATGCCATGAAGAACTTCATAGGCAGTTTTGGAGTGTCTCTTGTTGACAAGGACTCTATTTTGAATATAGCATGCAGTGTTAACTGCTTCAGCCCAGAAATACAATGGTAGGCCTGAATCAGCTAACATTGTTCTTGCTCCTTCAATTAATGTTCTGTTCTTTCTTTCTACTACACCATTTTGTTCAGGAGTTCTGGGAACACTGTATTGTCTAATAATCCCTTTAGACAAGCAGAATTCATCCAGAGTTTTGTTCCTGAACTCTGTCCCATTGTCACTTCTAATGGTTTTGACAGATAGAGAATATTGTTTCTCTACTTGTAGAATGAAGAACTTGATGATTTCAGCAGCCTCATCCTTGGAAAATAAGAAGAATACCCATGTAAATCTTGAATAGTCATCAATGATGACTAAGCAATACTTCTTCTTACCAAGGCTCATGATTTTTACAGGCCCAAATAAGTCCATATGGAGTAGTTGAAGACATGCAGTTGTTTTTGATTCTTCAATAGACTTATAGGAGGACTTATGCTGTTTTCCCTTTAAACAGGATACACAGTGTTCTTGACACTGGTATACTTTAAAGGTAGACCTCTGACCAAGCCCATTTTTGTGACTTTATTTATGGTTTTAAAGTTCACATGGCCAAGTCACCTGTGCCAGAGATCAGTCTCTGAAGTTGATGCCTTTGAGAAGAAACAGGCAGTGTTGTTCAGTACTTTGTATTTTTCAATGTCCACTGCATAGACATTGCCACATCTTTTGGCTATCAACAAAGTGTGATCTTCAATGATCTTCTCTATCAACTTCTGGCCTTCTGGTGATATGATCTTGCATGCTGTCTTTGTGAAAAATGAAGAATATCCTTTATCACACATTTGTAACACACTCAGCAAGTTGTACTCAAGGTTTTCAACCAGATTGACCTTGTCAAACTGTATTTTGCTAGAGAAGACATTGCCATGTCCTAGCACATATCCCTTAGCATTGTTCCCAAAGGATACAGATCCTTCTCTTTGACTGATAAAATTGTTTATCAGGTATCTGCATCATGTCATGTGCATTGAGCCTCCACTGTCCACATACCAAATGCTATTTAAGCCTCTGGAAACTCTCTGCACAAAATAGCAAATTAGTTAGATTTGGGAACCCAAGCAAGTTTGGCTTTGGGTTTACTCTTGAGAACATTTACAGTTTGTTCTTGACCAAGTTGAGAAATCCATGTCTTTTTGGCAATGGATTTTTCATTAAGAGCAATGGTGGTATCCTTTTGAGGACCACCATCAACTTTGGTCATCAGTAGTTGTACCATGTTCATGAGATCTTTAATCTCAGCAGTTTGTGAAACTGCTGATGATTTAGGTCTAACTACTGAAAGAGAATTTTGAGAAAAAGATCTTTGTTGAGATTTTGTCTTTTTCTGAGAAAAGGTTTTTACTGGTTGTTGTTTCCTGGGAGAAAAAGTTTCTACAAAATCATTTCTGATTTGTTTTCCCACAACTAGTTGGTGAGTTTTCTTGTTGTACTGAATACCCTTTCTGTATCTACAAAATTTTGTCTTGTGGTTGAACAGACCACAGATTTCACATTCTTTTGTCTTTTCTTTCAAAGACAAGTTTCTGACTGTATTGATTGGTTTTAGGTCATCAGTAGTTTTCAGGTTCTCAACTCCTGATGTAGTTGAAACTACTGATGGCTTAATGTTAGAATTAATCAGTACTTCTGAAGAACTTTCTTTATAAGTTTTTAGAAAGTTTTCATGGAAAGATGTGCATTCTTTCTCTTCAGAAGTTTCACCTGAAACAATTTTTCTCCCATCTTCAGTAGTTTTGGGGGGAAAATCTGTTGGTGTTTTAGTGTGATTGTGCCCTATGCCAAACCTAACATTTGAAGCACTTTGTTTGTTTAGCAATAGTTAGTACCCCTTACAAGATTCAACCCATTTTTCACATGTGACCTTGGTGTCAGCAAGCTCTTGTCTGACATTTCCTAGGTCATTTATCATGATTTTAATTTGTGCTTGGGTTTCAATAGCAATGTTAGTTAATTTAGAAACTTCTTTTGTTTTTGCAGAAAGTTTTCTTTCTAAATCACATTTCATCTGAGTGAATTTTCTCTCAGAGTCGTTTGCTTTACCTTGTAAGTGTACATTAGTCTCTCTTATGAGAGCAAAAGATTCTTTGCAAGAATTTGAACAAAGTTTTGTCAAAGATTCTTTAGAAACCTGTGACAAGGCAGATTTTGAGGTGCATCCCTCAAATGCCATTAAGGCAAAGTTCTTTCTGCCATTGTCAGGCTCTCCCCAGTTGATGTCAAACATCTTGTTGTCTGCATCAGGATTACACTCAGTAGTGTCAAAAGGAAGACTGCTCCAGTAAACATACCCTGAAGTAAATAAACTTTGTTGTGAGGGTTGCTGAGTCTGTGGAGGTGGTTGAGCAGCTGGAAAGGGAGGGATTGATTGTTGGTTCTGCATCTGTTGAGCAGGCATCTGTACATATTGTACTTGTGGCACATATTGGTGTTGTGGAGCTTGTGCGTGTACAAAATGTGCACTCCATTGTGTTCCATTATTCCTGTTATAATTGGGGTTAAAATTATTTCCAGACTGCGATTGGTTAAAGCTAGAGCTTCTACACTCTCTAGCAAAGTGTCCCAACTTTTGACACTTGTGACATCTAAGTTTAGATTTGTCAAAACCAATTTTTGTTGAACTGTTGAGTCCTGGAAACTTCCTTCCTGACCATTTGTAAAATTTATTTGTTTTTAAACTTAACATGGCCAGTTGGTGTAGAATATCCATTTCTTCTAAGTCATCACTGCTGAAATTTTTTAAATCATCCATGATAAAACACATGTTATCAGCTGTTTGACTAAAATCATTATTGTCATAACCTGGGAATGATCTTTCAGATGATATCCCAGCAGTTATGTCAATATAGTCAAAAGATCCAAAATTATTTGAACAAGTTGGTGAGTGTTGTCCCAATAGTGTTGTACTACCTGGTAGATAGTCATCAGCAGCTTTTCCAGAACTTTGTAACTTTTTCTTTTGATCAATTTCTCTTTCAAAAGTAAGTAATCTCCCATGAAGTTTTGTAAGAGTGAGGGAGCTAAATTCTGGTGAAGATCTTAAGACTATAGAGTATGTTTCCCATTTTTCAGGTAAAGACCTTAAAAATCTGTGAAGCATAGATAGATTTGTGTAGGTCTGACCATTTAATTTTAGCTCAGATATTAATGAGGAGAATCTTTCAAATTATTGTGTTAAAGTTTCCCCATTAATGTGAGCAAAAGTTTCATATTGTTGAGCCAGGATTTCTCTGGTGTTGGCAATCACCTCTTCAGTTCCTCCAAACTGTTCTTTGAGGCAGTCCCAAAGCTCTTTGGCACTATCACAATGTAATAGGCCAGAGTAGATCTCATTTGGGAGTGCCATTGCCAACATAGAGAAAGCTTTAGCATCAAGCTCAAGTTTTAGGAAATCATCATCTGTATAGTCTTTTGGGTCTTTTGGAATTTCTTCTTTAGTTTCAAGATTAATATTTACTGGTTTATGAGGACCATATATCACAGATTTCCAGCAACCTGTGTTGGTCTGTGATATGGTATGTGCCATTCTCCTTTACCAGATGTTATATTCATTTCTTACTAGCATAGCAGGTTTATTGGCAGAACCAGTATTATGAGGATCCATTTTAAAGAGTATTGATTTGTCAAATATCTCTTAAAGTGATGGATGTTGATAAAAGTGAGCTTATAATCCTTTATTGAATATCAATAAGAGCCTGTGTCTGATTCTCAATGTGTTAGATTGATATGTGATCAGATAAACCAGTGCTCTGATACCAATTGTTCGATCAGTATTGCTCTTTGTATGAACTTGCTAGTGAACACTTAGGTGTTTAGCAAGTTCTTAATCAGTGATAGCACATCGGAATGATATGAGTTTAAAGCTACACTTATCAACAGGAGTTATTACTCCCCCTGGATATTTGATAAATCTAAAGACAAGTATTTAATGAGAATCTAAGCAATGAATGAGAGTGAACACTTAAACAGATTCTCAGTAAATGAAATGGCAATAACAATGATAAGTTTTGAAGGATTTCTTGTATTAAAAATCAATGTCTAAAACAGAGGGATGAACCCATCTATTTATAGACTTTACAAATACATGAACCTTGCCAAAAAGCAAGTTCAGAGGCAAGTTGCAACAAGTTGCAATCTTGGAACTTGTACAAAAAGTAAAAGTAATAATAAACTAATAAACTACTGAAACATAAGACGGTGGAAAAGATTCTTGAACAAGTGCTGATGAATGACAAACTACTGATGAGTAGTTTGTCTTCAGTAGTTCTTCTGTGATATGTCTGGTTTGGACTTCAGAACTTCTGATGTATTTCTTCTTCAGTACTTGTAGAATCCTTCTTCAGCTGTTTGGTCTTCTTTCTTCAGTAGTTCTATACTTAGAATAATCTGACAGAAGTGAATTAGACATAGGTTTGCAAAAGTGGTTTCATCAATCCTTTTTGTCCTAACACACATGCGAAAAGTGCCATCTTTCTTTTTCACGAACAAGACAGGAGCTCCCCAAGGTGAGAAACTCGGTCTTATGAAACCTTTATCCAACAATTCCTGTAATTGATTGGATAGTTCCTGCATTTCGGACGGAGCTAAGGGATATGGCGATCGCGCTACAGGAGCAGCTCCAGGAACAAGATCAATACGGAACTCGACTTATCGAGGTGGTGGCAACCCCGGAAAATCTTCAGGGAACACATCAGGAAAATCTCTCACTATTTGAATATCTTCAAGCTTTCGCTCGTCGGCTTTTTTATCTACCACATGTGCCAAGAACGCGATAAGACCCTTTCGCAAGCACTTCCATGCCTTCATGCTTGTAATAATTCTCAATGGCGTCCCACGCCTTTCCCCTTGTATCGAAAGAGTTTCACCACTCGTGAGAGGAACTTGAATTATTTTATCGTCACAAACAATGACGGCGCGATGTGGAGATAACCAATCCATACCAACGATTATGTCAAAGCTACCCAATACTACCGGTAAGAGATTAATACTAAATTCGTGCCCACAAAGATTCAATCTACAATCCTTCGCCACTTCACTTGTTTCTATAGTTTTACCATTTGCCAGTTCTATAGAATAAGGTGTATCTAGCTTACTAGTTTTCATCCCAAGTAATCGTTTAAAATCAACAGATACGAAGCTAAAATCGGCACCAGTATCAAATAAAACAGAAGCATAATGGTTGTTAAGAGGGAACGTACCGGTGACCACATTAGGGTCCTGTCGTGCGTCACCAGCACCAATCACAAATGCCCTTCCACGTGCCTGATTGTTTAGTTTCGGGTAGTCCCTTTTCCAGTGGTCGGGCGACCCACATGCGAAGCATGGCCTCGCTCCACCAGCTTTAGGTACTCCCGACCTACATTCTTCCGTATTGTGCCCCGTACGGCGGCACTTCCCACAAATAACCTCATTACTCTTCCTATGAAAACTTACCTTCCTCTCATTCCCACGCCCAGTAGCCACATAACCCTTACCCTTCGTACTAGAACTCCCAGCTGACCCATCCTTCTTCCCCTCGCTTCTCTTCCTTTTCCTAAACTTCGACCGATTCGACTGCTCACTAGACCCAACACCCGAATTTGAACTCAGATTCTTTCCCTCAACACTTCTAGTCTCCGAAATCTTCAATCCCGACACCTTTCGAATTAGAGTGCCCATTCGGATGGCATCTTCTGTAAGGCTTAGAGTAAGGTCAATGGCCTCACGCATAGTCGTGGGCTTAGAGGAGGTGACCATGCTACGGATCTGAGGTGCCAACCCGAATAGGTACTGCTCAATCTTCTTATTCTCCGGTGTGACCAACTGGGGAACCAACCTAGAAAGGTCATGGAATCTGGACGTATAACCTGCCACGTCCGCACCTACCATAGTGAGATTCCAGAATTCGGATTCGATCTGTGTACCTCGCTCACCGGGCAGTATTCAGCGATCATGAGTTCTTTCAGGTTCACCCATGAGAGAGAATATGCTGCATCATCTCCCAATAACTGGACCTGGCTATTCCATCAAGTCAGGGCTTGGTCCAAAAACAGATTTGTTGAGTACAATACTGTCTGACGAGGAGTGCAGCTGTTAATGCGGATCACCGCTTCAGTTTTCTCGAACCATTTCACCAACCCAACCGAACCTTCCGTACCACTGAAATTAACCGGTTTACAATCCAAGAAAGCCTTGAACGTGCAACCACGTTCACGTGAGGCGGTTTCTGCAATAATAAGATAATATGTTACTATGGAATAGGAGCATTATGACAAGCTCCCAACATTTCGCTTTTTCATAAACCTCTTACCAGTGGGGGAGGTCTCACAGCGGTCGCTCCCGGTTCGATCTCTGGATCCGTCAGTACGTGCGGCGTTATGTTCCGCGATAGCTCGGGCTACGCGCTCCGAGATCAGTTGTTCCAGTTCAGCAGGAGTCGGGGGCAATCCTTCATTTCCTGTGTTACTTCGCGTGGTCGGTGCCATTATACTTCAATAATAGTTATCAAAGGTTAATTTGACGAACATTTATACAAAATATTGTCACACACAACGCATAAGTAACAACCAATCACATGAACATACTCGACAACATGACATCACAACACAAACCACAATCCACACAATATAGAATGAATAATAACCACAGACAATCACAAGATGTATAATGTAATAACAACATATTTTACCATAATAATAACATGATTTTTCATTAATTACAACCACGAGTACATCATTTGTTCAATAACAACAAAAATGGGGGGTAACATCATCCCACTTACATCGTTTTTGAAATATAACCAAAAGATCATACTACTCACTGGCACAACCCACCAGGATAGGTAAAATGCAAAAGAAAGCTATCACTACACCCTGTCTGCCGCTGTACAGTCGCCGTGGTGTCCCTGTGGCAGTCACATAACTGAGATGGAGGTGGCGGGTACTGATATTGGGGCGCGCTCGTGCTGATGGCCATGATGCGGTCGTACAGGAACTGCCGGTGAGCGAAGTGTGCGTCACCGGTGATGCCACAGAGAGCATCCATGCTGAGTAGCTCCTCCGCATAATGCGCCAACGCATCCTTGGCGTCAATAATCCTCGTCCACATGAGGCGAGCCTGGTGGTCCATATGTGTCACGGTGCGCTGCACCGTATCCGCAAGAGTCTGGAAATCACTCTCCAGAGATATCAAAGTAGACCAGGCAGGTCCGGGCAGTGGGGCCATCCCGAAGGGCTGCGACGGCCATGCATGTCTAAGTATGTCGGCTGCGAAGGGCCGACGATGTCCGGTACAAGAGGTGGCAGCGGTGCAAAAGGCTGGGGTAAACCTAGCAGCTCGGGGGTGAAGGAGGGTGGCATCAGGTAAGGGTCTACTATACCCCAAGTGTCTGGTGCAAAGGGTGGTATCATGGGTACATCAAGGACTGAGGGTAACATGGGTAGAGTGGGAATGGGTAAATCCATAGGTAGTGGGGCTCGTAACATCGGCTCGGCTAGTGGAGCTATGAGAGGCTGGGTGGTGATCGCCCACTTCGGGGTGGACACCACCATAGTGGGTGTAGCAGGACTAGCCGTGGCAAAGGCGGTCATGCCCGCTCTACGCAGCTCGCCGAGCTGCGGGCAGAGCTACCCTCTAATATGTGCCCGGAAGATGCCGGCACATCGTGCGGTGCAGGCTCGGGGAGGGCAAGAGGGGCTATAGGTGTAGCGGAGGCAGCCTCAGGTACTGGAGTAGCAGGCTCCTCATGGTCAGTGGATGGGACAGGTGCAGGCTCGGCAGCAGGAGCCGATAGTCCTAAGACAGCTCCGAGCTGTGGGGTAGGGTACCAGATAGATGTGGGACCGACGATGGTAGGTCTCACTGACGCTACCGACTCCTCGAGGTCCGTGAGAACCTCGGGATGCTTGGGCTCAAAGAGCCCAGCATAGAATCCTCTAACTAGGGGTACCAGGGCCCTACCCGTGGGGACCTGGAGGGTGATCGATGGGGGCCTAAAGGTAATAGGGTGACTCAACGGTCTCAGACCGTGCTGGCACTGGTCGTGAAGGGCCTGCGCATCCCGCAGGGAAGTCCCTGGCAACTGGAATGGGGTGAGGTGGTAGTGGGGCTGCGGGGAGTGGGACCACAGGTAACTCTGCGTGTGGTGCCTCGGCAACGGCTCGCCGACAGCGGCGGCCGGGGATGTGACGGACTCGGAGTCAGAGTCATCCATAGCGGGGTCCTGCTCCTCGTCCTCGCTAGGATCGGTCTCCTCGGAGCTCTCGTCACCCGCATCCTCTGCGGCGGCCTCTACATCCATAAGGTCGATCTCCGGGTCGAGAACTACAATCTCGACGGGCGCGGCCGGTGGCGCCTCGATAATCTGTATGCTACTATCAAAACTAGGGTCGGGTGCTGCACTACCCCCAGCTAGACGTGTACAAAAAAACCAGTTTTGAAAACTAAACCGGAAAAAAAACCGGAAAACCGGTTAGACAAAAACCGGTTTTTGTTCAAACCAATCCCAAACCGACCCGAGTCACCGGTTCTGTATAGGTTATAGGTTTTGGAGCTTAGACCGGGTTGAAAACCGGTTTTAGGAACAAACCGGTTTGGGAAAAAAACTGGTTTTTGAGGAAAAACCCAATTTAGGCAATGTATTTGGATTTTGGATGACCGGTTTGGCAAAAAAAAAACCGGTTTTGGAACCGGTCCTAATCGGTTTGGAAAACGGGGGTTTTGGGTCCTGAAAACCGGTTCTAAAACCGGACCGGTTTTAGAAAAAAACCGGTTTCACCTTCAACACCAAGAACCGGTTTGAGAAAAAAAACCAGTTTGTACATCTCTACCCCCAGCTGACATCTCCTGGCAAAAAGAGCCGTACTAATATACATGAAATATCATTTAGAAAGTTAAGGCGTAAATCTATCACAACCTTCCTAACTTCTAATGCTAATGTAACATATATTGACACCCATGGCTAGCTTTGGTCGGAATCTCCCCATACACAATGTTCCTTTCTTTTTGGAAAAATTACTTCGTTGCGTTTTTATATTTTAGAAAACTTTATCCTTTGAACCAAATCCGGTTATAGTCTAGGCTTTCAAAAATACTAGTTCTCTATAACCTTGGCTGTGATACCACTTTCTGTCACACCACGCCAATGGCGGAAACACGTGGCGCGACGGTTCAATGATATAAAGTCAAGATTAACGCTAACTACAAGTAATTAATCAAAAGGCTCATTTATTGTTACGTCAAAACCAAGTTTAGAGTTTACATATTTAAACCAACTTGTTTTAATACATCAAAGGAGGTTTCCAAAATATATCCCAATACTTGGGAAATAATAACGAAACCCCTCCCAAATTATTTGACGTAAAAAGTATGAGATTCCCCCATCCCTCTAGCCATGTCGCCTGCCATCCTTCAATTACCTAAAAGATATGTTTAAAAATCATCAATATATAAATATTGGTGAGTTCACAAGTTTTAGTTTCCAAAACTTTACTTTTTGGGAAATACCATGTTATGACTATTATAGGAGTTGCAAATTCCTACAATCTACTTGAGCCCATAACCAAACCCAGACTAATAATAATGCCTCGCTCCAAGTCGTTTCTCGATATGCAACGACTTAATTTCAGAATATGTGCACCCCTGGCATAAGCCGATGCATAATCAACGCTATCGATTAAGGGTGGGCCCTGTCAGGCACCAATAGTACTATCCAAATATTCCTTCGGTTTCATTTCCCTGAATTAATGGTTATAGAAGAGAGGACTCAACCCCGAGTGGCGATCACAACTCAAGTAATTATCCCGTCACAAATTTTCACTAACATATCTTTCCCCCGAAAAACATATAACAGTTTAAAATGGGGCCGTGAAACTCACCTCAATAAGTTCTCGGGCCTGAATAGAGAATAGTATGCTCGAGGTCAAATAATTATACTTAAGATCGTGTCGTTTGATATAATATTTTACCACTCGGACACGAGTCACTTTGCCGTGTATTTATTTTCCCATTTAAATAAATATACTAGGATCTTGCCGTTCGATAATATACTTTTAATGCTCCACACGACTCACTTTACCGCATATTTATTTTCCCACTCAAATAAATATACTAAGGTTTTGTCGTTCGATGATATTTATATATATTGTTTTCTTCACTCGACTCGACTCACCTTCCCGTATATTTACTTTCCCATTAAGTAAATATACTAAGATTTCGTCGAGTTGAATATATATATATATTTTCCTGGTTAAGTCCATACGCTTGTTTAACGTTTAATCGTTAGATTATTTACGTCATTTTTCTCCCACGAATATTTTCCAACACTTAGGAAAGTGTTATGCCTTTTTCACCCAAATCATATATTTTGAATCCTTAAAAGATATTTATACTCATCTTGATGTAATGATACTTTTCTCGTTCGTCCGTTCTTACGTCTTTTTTCGTTAACACGTCCAAGTCCGATTACTTAACATATACATATGTATATAGTTAATTTTACCCAAGTTTTCCAATATGTGTTTTCTAGAAATATTGTTCAACTTTCTAATTTCTTACACATATTACTTGGAGTTTTAATAAATACTTTTATATTTTTAACACATGACTTGGTAATTTATATAAAAAATGCTCCAACACTTTTATATTCCCATTTATATAAAAGTGTTCATTTTTATATAAGTTCTCCCAAGTTTGTAATTTGTCTAACATTTTTATAAAAACCTTTGTTTTTATATATATCCATATGTTAGAAAAGTCCATATTTTTATAGAACTCCCTTTTATAAAAATACACTTTTATACAAAATACATGTGTATGATTACTAGTATTTACCAAATCCACCTTAGAAAATTATTATTTATACTTTTGACACCAACTTTTTCATAGTTGTATTTTTAGAATCAAGTTTCTAAAAATATCAATTTTGGTCCCTCAACTTTTAAATTTACAAATATAGTCCTTTAACTTATAAAAGTTGCATTTTTCCATTCCATCTTTCAAGATTAGCATTTTCCTACTAAACTAGTAGACTTTCATGGATCATTTTTGCAATGTTAGATTATTTTAACATTTCAACACTTTTAATAGTCTCATAATATCTTATTAAGGCTACTAATAAGTGTAATTTGTGTATTTTGTCCAATCATGTCCAAATTACATATTTCAAGTTAGTAGACTTTGATGATTCAATTTTTACAATACTTGTTTTCTAACAAAAATAACATTTTAACAAGTCTTATATCTTTAAGTTATGATGATTAAAATCACTTTTGAGTTCATTCAAGTTCCATTAACAAGTTATATTCAAATCACCATTTTCTTCAAGTATTCATGAACTTAATGAAAACTACAAGAATACTTATCATCCATCACCATAATTTCGATTATTTCACACTAGCTTAACACCATTTTAGTCTTTAAAAATCATATGTTTTATTGTGAAAAGCTTATTCAAGTTCACCCCTTGTACAACTTGCTTCAAGCTAATAAACATAAACTTTTAAAGACAAAACAAGATCAAGAATACTTACAACTAGCACAAGGCTAGGGAAGCTTTCAATGCTTTATTTTGATGGGGTTTAGTGTGTTCTTCCTAAGTGGTTAAGCTCCAAGCTTGAAACACACAATGGGGGTTTGGAAGATGGATGTTTATGAATGATTTGGAGGTGTTAAAACTTGAAAGAAATGTGTGTGTGGGCTCTTGCAAACCTACGGCCAAATGAAGAAGAAAAAGAAGACTTTTGATCAAGTGTTAAGCTTTGTGATCTTTTTATAGATCATACATGATCCTTATCAATCTTCCAAGATTCAAAAGATCTAATGCTAGATATGAACCCAATATATTAGTGATATGTTGTCCTTAGACGATCTTGGTGGATTTGGTAGTGTGTGTGTGTGCCGTGGATATTCAAAGAGAAAAGAGGATTTTGTATAATCTTCCAAGCCATACACATATCCTTTATAATCTCACATATAATCTTCTTGGATATGAAAGCCCTTAGATCATGGTCTTCCTTGTACTAACAAATCTTGTGGAGATGTGTTTAAGGATAGTTGGCCGAGATTTTTTGAAGGAAGAGAATGGTTGTGTAATCTTCTAGTACTTAACAAATCCATCCATTATCATAACATATCCACACCATGCTTCCATATCATCTCTAGATATCCTAGTAAACCAAAAGAAGATTATAGGCATGGGATTAGAGGGTGGCCGGTTCTAGAGGGTGGTTTGGTGGGGTCCACAACACAAAACATTTGCTAGTTATTTGTTAAGGTTAATCCTTTAACGTTCTGGTGTCGTTCGGGTATTTTTCGGATTTTAATCACGTGTTATTCGGACATTATAAGTTCCTCTAATAACCCAAAAACATAGCCTAGTTTAAGTATTGATTGGTTTTTAGGCTCTTGTTGGGTGAAATTATGAGTTATACGCGTACCAGGTGCGGTACGCGCAGTTTATTCGTTACCGGGAGATTTGTATGTAAAGTTTTCACTTATAGTTTTGGAGTTCCAAAACACATTAGATTTTGTGAAAATACCCTTTATTTTATATCCTGGGTGTCCGGGATCCTTTTCGTTTATTTAATTTTTACCGGGTAATCACCAACGTCCATACCAAATAAGTTTATTCGCACATGATCCTATCATGCTTTACCACTAAACGTGTGCATTCCTATGCATCATATGGAAATTTACTTGTAACACCCCAACTAATGGCGGAAACATCGAGGTGTCACGTAGTGACGATTGTTCAATAGCTCATGGACTAAAAGTGTAAATATTGATACATTGATTGAATAATTTATTACATGAGAAAGCAAAGATACAATGATTCAAACTAATTATTTAAACTAAAATACAATGAATCAAAATCTAAATATGAATCCAAAAGCTTAAAAGTGATCTCATAACAACCTGAAACATGTACGAAAATAATTTTTGTCAATACAAAATGTATTGGCGAGCATACCATGTTTGAATACATATAGTAGAAAAGTGTTTCGCAATTCACGTATTGTATACTGTTTGCAATTATGTAATATGTAATATCGTTTCAAAATCAACCCTAAGAAATAAGTATCAAGAATCAAGAAGAAAACCATTTCTGATTAATATGAATCACAAGACAATGACCAAGGTCTCTCAATAGAGTCACAAGGGGTATATACCATAGTACTATTCATTGAAATGTTAGGCCCTCAAAGGTTAATGATTTTGACAAGTCATAGACACACAAATTAACATAAGCAAACACACATGAGAATTGCTATTTTAGTAAAAGGAAATAGAAACTTGATATAATTATATGAGTAGCCCCAAAAGTAAAATGAAAAAGGGGAAATATATACTCACAGTTTGCGAAAGCGGTCAAAATCCAACTTAAGCGGTCGTGAGCTAAGTAATGGGAATTCCGCTGAATCCAACCTATAATGCATAAGCGTACTAATAAGGTAAAGTCTAAGAGTCTAAGGTCACTAGGGTTCTAAGGCATTAGGGTTTGCGAAGTCGATTTGGGGAATTAGAGTTTTTTTTATAAACAATTTAATATGTATCACAAAAAAATATGGTAAAAGTCTATGATTATGATTTAGTAATCTAAATATTACCAATTGAATATTTAGATAAGAATATGTTTCGAACGAAATTAATTAATTAGACTATAATTGTAAATAATTACAATATTTATAAAGAATTGAATAAACAGTTGTAAGTTACACAATGAATAAAAATACTGATGATTATGACTTTGGATCATAAAATACTTCCGTTTTGTAAAATATTAAATTTATATAACTGATTTTAGGCATTATGATTAATAAATAATTTATTATAACTAATTAAGTACAAATAAAATAAAAAAATCCAAGCTATTTCAAATGAAAATAAAACATTTTATAATATCAATAAACTTCATCTTGTTCCCCAAAACTAAACCCTAACCCTAAAAATCCAATACCTTGAATTCCACAACAATGGAACCTAAATCAATAGGGCATTTGTAAAGGAAGATCTAATGAACAAAATGGCACAATAAAAGGGAACTTACAATCACGTTTCATACCCGAAAAAAGTGGTAAAAATCGCACATTGTGGCCGAAGAACAGAGTTTTAGATCGTGTTTTATGCGTGTTTTGATGTGGTTGATGATGTGCAAGGGTCTAGGAAGGTCATGGGATGTTTAATTTAGTGGGTTTTGAAGGAAATGAGCATTAGATAAATTATTAAAGTTACATCTATATATATACACACATATCACAATGATATATGTTACATAATGTTAATACTTCATAATTGCCATCAAATGATACTTATTATGTGGAAGTTTCAAATGGTTGAGACAAAACATAAAAGAATTGAATGTGGGTTAAAATTGTTGGTGGATTTTAAAACTACATATTACTTCTTTGATACAAAACTTTCTTTTTCTTTATAAACCAAAGGTATCGTAAGTTCATAACTCTCGATTTGTTTAGCTTGAATAAAAGAACAGCTTAAATCAAAATTCAATACAATTCATTATCTCATTTATTATAAATCACTCTAATGTTTTGTATTGCTAGAACCAAATTGATTAATTAAGTTTTGACTTACAATAATTACAACCTACATTTGCTCATCTAAATTTATTAGCTTCTTTAATATAATAATAATATTGCATTTAAATATTATACATATGAATAGTTGTAATTGTTTAGTAAAATATGAACACATATTATTTGAAGTACGTCAAAATGTTTTCAATTAAAATGCAAGTACTTCAAGGCAAGAACATTAAAATTAAGTGAAACTCAAGTTTTTTTTTTAATTGAGCAAATGGAATTTACAAGGACTAAAATTGACAACTTTCTAAAAGATGAGGGTGACGGTTGTCACAGTCTCCCCTACTTTAGAAAATTTCGTCTCGAAATTTCTTTCAAGTGGAAGTTACTATGAAACAAAAGGCGTTGTAAAAGTCAACAAGGTTTTTAAAATAATTGCATCAGTCATGTTTTGACAAAATTTAGAGTAGTTGTTTAATACCCAAAGTAAAAGTTTCAAAATTTTACCCGTTTGACCCAAGGTTAGAAAGTTTAGAGTTTACAATGAAAAAGAATTGGGAATGTATGTAACTGGTGAGGGCAGAGGTACTAATGAAGCAGTCTCCCCTACTTTAGAAAGGTTTCTGACTAAACGTTATTAAGAACATGCAACAGTATTTCGACTATCAGATAGTGTAAAAGTATACCAGTGTAAGGTTTTCTGGATAGAGTAAAAAAGGAAGGCTCCTATAAAACTAGTTGAAGCTTATGTAAAAACGTTCTTATCGAACATGCTAGCTATTAGTCAACGATGTAGTGAAGAGGTAATCATAAAGTAATGGGTAGGTTCTTGGTCAAACTCCTAGTCCGCTCCCGCAGTATCGTTTATGCTTATATATAGGGTGTACCGCAGCTAACCCACCACACTCCCGATACTTTGGACTCGTACTGATTGTCTACCAACAACCTAAATAGAATTACACACCATCCTCATGTACCTGTAAGCCAATGATTGCGTTCCGGGCCGTAATCATCGATTTAACTTACACTAGGGTGTTATGCTTTTCCATAACCCTAACATGAAATAAATGCGTGCAACCAATATGTAATATCTACTGTAATGAAATAATGTTCAATCATGACATGGTTAGAGGTTCTCCCCTTCCGGGTTTTCCCTTTAACCGTAATGTGAATAACATGTAAGTATAAGACATGGTTAGAGGTTCTTCCCTTTTGGGTTCACCCTTAACCGGTAACTTCTGTTCACATCGTTGGCTTTAAACACTCATATTGATAAACTCTGAGAATTTCACCGTTCCCCTCGGGTTGGAATATTCTAACCCGAGTCGTACGTGGTCACTGGCTTAGATCTCATACGAGTTACCAACTAGTATGTTCATTGGCCATGATGATGAAAAAAATAATGTACGTATAACAGGGTTTTGCTCAAAACAGGAAAGAAAAAGTGCATACCAAATGTGCGCTCATGTAAGTATAAGTATAGCATAAAATTTCGATTGAAAGAATAGTATAATATAAATCGAGTAAATCGTTCAAAATGAAAGTAAACGAGTTAAATTAATGCTCAAAAATCAGTGTTGTAAGAGTAACTACTAATAATTAGTGCAAGTGTAATAAGATAAATTTTTCGTTTATCAAAACGTAGTTCACTCAATCTTTGTGATATAGTTGAAAGAATAGTAGTAATGCATGAGGATAAATTTTTAGAAATCGAAGTGTGTTTTAGATTCAAAACAGGTTCATTTGAAAAATCTTCGTAAATACACATTTTCAAGTGTTTACGAGAAGTCGAGTTTGAAAAATGTTATAAGGCTTATTATTAGTTGCAAATTTCTTCCGAAAATATATATTGGATACGTCATATGAAAACAAAAGATTTACATTTGGTCTTTAAAATATGCAATACAAGTTTGTAAAATGCAAAATGAAACCATTCCATGAAGTATGTGTAAATCTAATGTGTTTTAAAAGACCAAGATTTAAAATGACGTGAATGATAAAATTAACGTATTTAATAGATTACCAATATTTAAGAAAATTCATAATTAATCATTTGAGTCTACAAATGATGAACAAAACATAAATATCAATATCATAAAACATTGAGATTGTTTTCATAAGAAACTTTGACTAACTAAAGTAATTGAAATGTTATCAGTGACTTGTGGGGGCGTACTTTAGCCTATAAGTGAATGCTCATCCCGAGAGTTCCCAGGTCGGCATACGGGTCCCTCGTCTGATTGGGATTTATGCGAAATGCCAGGCCTAGACAGAAAACTCAGGATACAGGCGCTCACCCTTCCAGATTGCGCGTGCCCCATCACTAGTAAATTCCAAAACTTTAGCGAGATTAAAAACGAGATGCAAAAATAGATCCTTGAGATGTGGATAGCACTACTAACTCAAAGATGTATTTCAAAATTGAAAACGATTGTGGAATGAAACCAATCACTAAGTTAAGGATATCACTCCCAGCATAATGATTAAGTTCCTTTTTGAAGGAAATACTCTTTGAGTTGTGGATGTCCCTCCTATCCCAAAGGTATATTCCAAAGATGTATAACATATAGAGGAATGAAACTAATCACCAAGGTATGGATGTCACTCCTAACTTGGTGATATCGTTTCGTTTGTGAAATACAAGTGTCTTCTTTTCTAAACAAAAAACCGAAATAATAACGAGAAAGAGTTTTAGCGAAAATATCTTGAATGAAAATATAAAGATAAAAAGAAATACACACGAGAAGACTCGTGAAAGTAAGCTTAGTTATAGTCTAGGCTAAAAGGCATTATAATAACCTAATTCCCTATAACCATGTCTCTGATACCAATCTGTAACACCCCAACCGATGGCGGAAACATCGAGGTGTCACGTAATGAGATATGTTCAATAGATCATGGACTAAAAGTGTAAATATGGATACATTGATTGAATAATTTATTACATGAGAAAGCAAAGATACAATGATTCAAACTAATTATTTAAATTGAAATACAATGAATCAAAATATAAATATGAATCCAAAAGCTTAAAAGTGATCTCATAACAACCTGAAACATGTACGAAAATAATTTTTGTCAATACAAAATGAATTGGTGAGCATACCATGTTTGAATACATATAGTAGAAAAGTGTTTCGCAATTCACATATTGTATACTGTTTGCAATTATGTAATAAGTAATATCCGTTCAAAATCAACCCTAAGAAATAAGTATCAAGAATCAAGAATTAAACCATTTTTTAGTAATATGAATCACCAGACAATGACCAAGGTCTATCAACAGAGTCACAAGGGGTATATACCATAGTACTATTCATTGAAATGCCAGGCCCTCAAAGGTTAATGATTTTGACAAGTCATAGACACACAAATTAACATAAGCAAACACACATGAGAATTGCTATTTTAGTAAAAGGAAATTGAAACTTGATATAAGTACATGAGTAGCCCCAAAAGTAAAATGAAAAAGGGGAAAGATATACTCAGTTTGCGAAAGCGATCAAAATCCAACTTAAGCGATCGTGAGCTAAGTAATGGGAATTCCGAAGAATCCAACCTATAATGCATAAGAGTACTAATAAGGGAAAGTCTAAGAGTCTAAGGTCACAAGGGTTCTAAGGCATTAGGGTTTGCTATGTCGATTGGGGGAATTAGAGTTTTTTTATAAACAATTTAATATGTATCACAAAAAAAATATGGTAAAAGTATATGATTATGATTTAGTAATCTAAATATTGCCAATTGAATATTGAGATAAGAATATGTTTCAAACGAAATTAATTAATTAGACAATAATTGTAAATAATTACAATAATTATAAAGAATTGAATAAACAGTTGTAAGCTATACAATGAATAAAAATAATGATGATTATGACTTTGGATCATAAAATACTTCCGTTTTGTAAAATATTAAATTTATAAAACCGATTTTAGGCATTATGAATTAATAAATGATTTATTATAACTAATTAAGTACAAATAAAATAAAAAAATACAAGCTATTTCAAATGAAAATAAAACATTTTATAATATCAATAAACTTCATCTTGTTCCCCAAAACTAAACCCTAACCCTAGAAATCCAATACCTTGAATTCCACAACAATGGAACCTAAATCAATAGGGCTTTTATAAAGGAAGATCTAACGAACAAAATGGCACAAGAAAAGGGAACTTACTATCACGTTTCAGACCCGAAAAAGAAAATGCTAAAAATCGCACATTGTGGCCGAAGAACAGAGTTTTAGATCGTGTTTTATGCATGTTTTGGTGTGGTTTATGATGTGCAAGGGTCTAGAAAGGTCATGGGATGTTTAATTTAGTGGGTTTTGAAGGAAATGAGCATTAGATAAAGTATGAAAGTTACATCTATATATATATACACACATATCATAATGATATATGTTACTTGATGTTAATACTTCATAATTGCCATCAAATGATACTTATTATGTGGAAGTTTCAAATGGTTGAGACAAAACATAAAAGAATTGAATGTGGGTTTAAATTGTTGGTGGATTTTAAAACTACATATTAATTTTTTGATACAAAACTTTCTTTTTCTTTATAAACCAAAGGTATCGTAAGTTCATAACTCTCTATTTGTTTAGCTTGAATAAAAGAACATCTTAAATCAAAATTCAATACAATTCATTATCTCATTTAATATAAATCACTATCTTGTTTAGTATTGCTAAGAACCAAATTGATTAATTAAGTTTTGACTTACAATAATTACAACCTACATTTGCTCATCTAAATTTATTAGCTTCTTTAATATAATAATAATATTGCATTTAAATATTATACATATGAATAGTTGTAACTGTTTAGTAAAATATGAACACATATTATTTGAAGTACGTCAAAATGTTTTCAATTAAAATGCAAGTACTTCAAGGCAAGAACATTAATATTAAGTGAAACTCAAGTTTTTTTTTTTTTTTTTTAAATTGAGCAAATGGAATTTTCAAGGACTAAAATTGAAAACTTTCTAAAAGATGGGGGTGACGGTTGTCACATTACTATTCTCTAAGGCCTCACTTAAACAATTAACACGTATTTGCACTTAATTACGTTAATTACACATCAATTAAATAGTACGGATTTACCTCATTTTTGCCAGTTGTTACAGAACCCCTCCCACTTCAACTAAACCAACCGTCTGCTTTTACTGCTATTTCACAAGATCGCTGGCATCAACATTTTTAGTAGCAGTAGTAGAATTGACATTACCTGTTCGAATGGACGTATTGACTGTTTCCTCTAAATTTTCATGAGACTTGTTGGAGAAAAAGTTGTAATTTTGTAAATAAAACTGAATATAGGTTGTATCATAGAAATATTGCTCTTGAATAACACATTGAACTCTTAAAAAAGGTAACATTATCTAACTAAAATATTACCTTAGATCTAATACAACATTACCTAACGCACCGTTTGTTAAAAGGTGATTGAGATATGATTCAACATTTTCATGGCTTAATGGAACATTTTATTTAAGTTTTAAGACTATCTCCAACGTTAGTGAAGAAGGAAGGTCCGGTCACTACCTTTGATGGTCTGAGATGATGTGGATGGACGACATGGACGTGAGAGACGGAAAAAGATCCGACGGGAAGGTTGGCAAGAGAAAGGTGGTTTGTGCAGGGGCGGAGGTTTTGAGGGCCAGGGGGTGCCCTGGCCCCCCCTGTTTTTTGGTGCAGTGGTAGAAATTTGCGATTTTTGTAGGTAAATTGAGTACGGGTTGAGTCCGGCCCCTGCCGATTTGATCTTCCGGCCACTACCGATAGAAAAAAATTAAATCCGGCCCCCTCCGATTCGAGAACCAAGCTTCGCCACTGTGGTTGTGAGACGGGAGATGAGACCCATATGTCAGGGATTTTAGTGTTATCTACATGAATACTGATATTGGATTAATTTGTCGTTTTGGGTGACAATTACATAATAATAATAAACCTTAACATTTAAACAGGTAACTTTTACTTATTTCATTTTTGCCACATTTTTTTTTTTTTTGCTTTTTTGTTAACCTTTTTTTTTCATTTTGACCACCAAATTTTTTGTTAAGTATTTTTTTCCTCATTTTGGCCACACAAAGTTTTTTTTACTTTTTGTTTAAGGTTTTTTTCCCCGTTTTGGCCACCAATTTTTTTATTAAGTTTTTTTTTCACGTTTTGGCCACCAACTTTTTTATTAAGTTTTTTTTTTCCATTTTGGCCCCACATTTTTTTTTTGCTTTTTTTGTTAACTTTTTTTTCCTCATTTTAACCACCAATTTTTTTGTTAAGTTTTTTTTCCTCATTTTGGCCACAAAATGTTTTTTTTACTTTTTTTATAAGTTTTTTTTCCCGTTTTGGCCACCAACTTTTTTATTAAGTTTTTTTTCATTTTGGCCCCCGACATAATGCGTTTTTTACCCGATTTCGCACGGGTTCGGTTTATGTCCGTTTATTATCTATATATTTAACGACCACGAAATGAATAACTGCTTCACTCTAACGTACACAGCCGGCCACCGACCACATCTACCGTGCGCCATCTCTAACATGTTCCGCGGACCGCGGGAGATTCCTGGTATTCTCCGTGTAGCTGCTGCCACTTTTGTATTTTCTCATTGTCCAAAGTTAGTCTCTATGCCTTTGTCGGTTATCAAAATCCGTATTAACGCGTCATGTGAAAAACGCGCAATGCGCGTATTAATTAATACACCTAGTTGCTGGAAAATAATCCAGATAGAAGTTGCAAGAGTGCGGGTTCTGACTATTTCTGTTAAGATTGAACTATTGATTTGTTTGGGCTAGTAGCAGACGTAGATAAATTGATTTTGGGCCAGTTTATATAATATATTTAGAGTGGGCCTGAATTGATACATAGACTCTTTGATACGGACTAAATCAATTTAGTCTAATGTCCTAATAAGTGGGATATTGGGTATGTTTGTCAATAAACTTTTAGGAGTTTCTAGCTTTAAGGTTTTAAGAAAAAACTCCTACTCAATAAAAAAAACATTGTTTAGTTGAATGAGCTTGAAACTTTTAGGTTAGAAGAAAAAGTTCTATATTGAAACGTTACTAGTACAAACGTTTAAGAAAAAACTTATACTGGCTACAAGCTTTTAATGATTAAAATGACATAAATATACATTCTACCATTAAAAAAAACATGCATATATATATACAAGAAAGAGTACAATAATTGAGGAGATAATTGCTCCTCTATAAATGGAAGAATATTGACTAATAATATACATAAATGTTGTCAGAAGCATCGGACAGAAGGATTGGTTGTGATGCTCAATTTACGTGGTTTCCTTATAGTCTAGTAGCTTCATTTTGTTGTGCGTATCTATGTTTATTCTCTCACAATAAGAAACAAATAATATAGTATGTGTTGGTTATATTTTATAACCGTTTATGTAACCTTATCTAAGTGATCGAGCATAATAAAAATGCGTTCTAAGAATAATTTATTATATAATCAGTGAAATGAAAACGCAAACAATATAAAGATTCAACTATTGTCTCCGTGCCTCATTGCGTAATCAATATGGTGCAAATTTGTTTGTGGCAAAAAATGTAAAAAAAAAAAATACTTTACAAAACACTTGGAGTATATTAAATGGGTGCAGATATTTGTTGGGTGCTTCTTGTTATGTTTCGGCTGTGTTGAATAAAACCCTTTCCATACTGTTAATTAAATAAATAAATTAATTAATAAATAAATAAATAAGCGAATTAATGCAATTTCAAAAAAGAAAAATGTGATATTTTCACAACCAAGGATGACTCATATAAGTCAATTCTTGTACACTAGGTAACAAACAACAATAATACAAAATAATAATATAAAGAATGACAGGAGGAAATGCATCTCATACAAAACACTCACTCTATACCAGTAACATCTCTTTCCACTCCCCTTTATCTATCTCTCTTGTCAATTCACACCTTTAATATACATCAAAGATCTACAAACTTCTTTATCAAATCAAATGGAGGGCTCTTCAAAAGCTCGTCGTAGTGTTCCGGCACTAACAAAAGATTATAACTACTTACATGCATCAAATACTAATGTATCAAACTTTGTCTCGTTAAAACTTTCAGGCAAGCACAACTACCTTCTTTGGAAAGCACAAATGGTTTGCCTTTTGGATAGTACGGGCTTATGTGGCATCGTGGATGCCGAATTTGCTGGGCCAATAGATTGTGATATAGAGACCATGAGACGATATGACAGCCTTGTCAAAGGTTGGATTTTCGGTTCTATTAGTGAAGATTTACTTGTAGAAGTCTTTAATCTCGGTTCGGCCAAAGCTGTTTGGGAAAAACTAAAGTCCATATGTGATCCTACTACGTGTTTGAAAGAAGGTACGTCTTATAAGTCCACCAAAAACTTCAAGATTTTCATTTCTTTACACCAATTATGGAGTTAATTCTATTTTTTTTTTCTATCTTTGTGCAAATATCATTTACAAAACATGATAGTAACACTCCCTAATTGGTCTTCTAGCTGTCTTCTTACAAATAATACCAGGTTTGCCTTCTGGGTTCATCATTATTCATGATCTGTTCGAATTTATTGCTTAAATATTGACAAAGACGTCATACAACATCACAGATATTCTACGGTGGAAATACTAGATTTACCGTGTTAATGATATTAAACAATATAATATATACATTACACAAAATTTAATACCTAACAACGGAATAGGGTAATGAAGAAAGAATCTTCCCGATTGTGGAAATACTAGATTTACGGGCATTTGTCAGCAAGTTCATGAAAAAATATGCAATGACATAATAAAGTTGTTTGTTAATGATTGAAATTTCTTTCCAACGGTTACCGCTCCTTCGGATAAATAGATCGAAAATGACTCAAATTAAATGTTGACCCTCGACCACAAGTGTGTTTCACACCCTTCATTAAAAAACGCCAAAAGCCACAAACCGGACGGCACAAACACAGACAAGCAAAACGACTATCACATAATTACAAATTTGCACCAATCGACCTAAGTTAATTAACGAATCTAGCTTAGCTTTGCTTCTAGCCCAAAGAAAGCCCAAAGACTTGATCTCTCCAATAAGCTCTTCAACGCGCACCGCTTTGTTTTTGAAAATGTAATATAAGGAAAGAAATAAAGAGTCATAATGTACATAATAATCATAATAACTACAATTAACTACAAGAAATGTTATAGGAGAGATATCAGTGGAATTAGTTGAAGATATTATCATTTATCCCCCTGCAAGCAAAACGGCGGAGGATGCACACGAAGCTGATCAAGGAAGAACTATTGTTGTTGCGGTAAGCTTTTTGTGAAGATATCCGCAAGTTGAAGCTTGGTAGAAACAAATCGAGTATGCAATTTCCCAGACATAACTAGTTCCCGTACAAAATGATAATCCAAGTCGATGTGTTTTGCGCGTTTGTGAGATACTGGATTTTGGCTCATAAACAACGCACTTTTGTTATCACAAAGAAGAGTTGGTCGAGTAGCTGGAAGAGCCCGCAGTTACTATAGAAGATGTGTAATCCAAATAATTTCAGCTACTGTATTGGCCATAGCGCAATATTCAGACTCACAACTTGATCTTGAAACGGTTGGTTTCTTCTTGGGGCTCCAGGAAACTAAATTACCTCCTAGAACAATAGAGTAACCATATGTAGACCTTTCTGTTTCAATACACCTAACGCAATCTGCATCCGAATATCCTAGTAATGAAGACGACGTGTCACGAGTAAATACAAGACCGTGATAGATTGGTCCCTTGATATACCGAAGATTGCGCTTGACTAACTGCAAATGAGTTTCAGTAGGCACATGAAGATGTTGAGAAGCGTGGTTTATGCCATAGGAAAGGTCGGGTCGAATAATGGTGAAATATTGAAAAACACCGAACAGAGAGTGATAAGTGGTTGGATCGGAGTATGGGACACCATCGGTAGTAAAAACATCAGAAGTGGAGAGAGGGGTTGGGACATGCTTAGTGTGGGTTAAACCGGCACGAACGAGAAGATCATTGGCATATTTGGTTTGGGTGAGGAAAAGACCTTTTGTCGTTGTGAACAACCTCAAGACCAAGAAAGTAACTTAAGGAACCTAAATCTTTGATGGCAAACTCAGTATGAAGACGAGACTTGAAATCACTCAACATCGAAGGTTTGTTACCTGTTAGGATGAGGTCGTCCACGTACACAAGAAGATACATGACAGAGTCTTCATGATGAAAAGTGATGAGCGAGGGATCTACATGACTACACTGAAAGCCATAGTCGAGGAGAAATGAACTGAGCCTTTGAAACAAGGCTCGAGGAGCTTGTTTAAGATCGTAAAGCGCCTTGTTGTGTTTACAAACATGGTTAGGAAACTTATGGTCTGCGAAGCCTGGAGGTTGCTTCATAAAGACCGTTCAGATAAAACACCATTAAGAAAAGTGTTATTGACATCCAGTTGATGCAACGACCAATGGTTGATAACAGCCAAGGAGAGAAGAATACGGATGGTGGACGCCTTTACCACAGGACCTGGATAAAGTCATGAGCAACGAGCCGAGCATTATGACGATCAAAAGAACCATCCAAGTGATATTTTGTACGATAGACCCATTTAGATCCAACGACATTGGTAGAAGAAGGACGAGGGACAAGAGTCCAAGTGTGATTGCGTTTAAGAGCTTTAAGCTCATCTCGCATACCATCGAGCCAATGGGTGTGTTTGGAAGCACTCTTGAAGCCTTTGGGGTCGACGCTGGTAAGAAGGGCCGCATGGAGACAAGAGTGCATGATATTGGCTAGATAAGTGGTGTGTGTGGGATTTGGTTTGAAAATGCCAGCTTTGGATCTGGTCACCATCGGATGTGATGTAGGAGTAGGATCATCCGGTAAAGTGGAAGGAGCAGAATGAGGTGTTGGAGACACGGGTGCATATCCGTGTTCGGGTGTTTGTGGAGGTGTGGGTAACGAAGTGAGAGTAGGTGAAGGATGAGCCGGAGCATCCTTGTAGAATGAGCAAGGAGGAGCCGAAGTAGAGGGATGAGTAGTAGCCGAAGTACGTGGGTTGGATTTTTTGGGTTGAGGTTTAGGAGAGGAAAAAGAGGTGGGTTCATCAAAGGTTGAAAGGAAAAGATTGGCAAGATTGGTGTGGGATGAGGTATTGTTAAAAGGAAAATATGTCTCATCAAAACGAGCATGATGAGTCACATAGGTGCGAGACGATGTAGGATCCAAAGACTTATATCCTTTATATTAAGGTGCATAGCCTAAAAAGATACAAGGGATACTACGAGGAGCAAGTTTGTGAGGCGCATAATCATAAAGATACAGATATACACAACACCCGTCATTACTCACCATCATCGCCTACCCACCATCACATACATCCACCTCCACCTTCCACCATCTCCATCACCGCCGCCGCTACCCACCACCGCTACTGCCACATATCACATATCACCGCCCACCATCCCCACCACTAGCCACCACCCACCACAGCCACTCACCACTGACATTATTCATTCGTCTTTTCCTGCCTATCCAATAACACAAAATAATATTTTGTTTCATTCCCACATGACAACCAAACAAGAGATGAAATGGTAATGATCCATTCCATTACCTTGTCCATTCCATTACCTCGTCCATTCCATTCCGTCATCCATTACATTACCCCATACCAAACAGACCATTAATATACTAATGGTGCTATCGATTGTTATTACTAAGGTATACAAGTCAAACAGACTCCCACATGCACAAGTCTGCATATGTCTCTTTTCAAGTTGTCAGGTACTCTCTACGCTACAACAATTTGGAGCAATAACAGCAACAACAAGTCGCCGCTAAATGTAATAGCGGCGACATGTCACAGCTATTGTTGGCGCCGCTATTATTTTGTCACTATTGCTCCTCGGGCCGCCGCTATTGCTCATCGTCGCCACTCATTGAGCATAACATATGGCATGAATCAGAGACTATTAGCGGAAACATGTTGGCGCTCATAGGCAACTTTTTTTTATAATTTTTAACCGGCTTTTGTACACATAGTCAACCTGCCTAGTTATTTAGATAAACACAAAAACTACAAGAGCCTAAAATTATTTACATAAACATCACAAATTCGACGTCATCACCATAAAATTGTTTACATAAAGTATCTTACATACATAATTGTCGCATATTACATATCATCATCATTGCCATCATCCCACTGATCATGTTGGTTTCCAGTGTTTAGTGTCACCGAACATGAATTAATCATCCGCATCATTTCGTCTCAAAACTATAGGTTTCACATCAAACCCCCAACTCCCAACTGAAATAACCCCCACGTTTACTAACAAGCATAAAGGTTGCCTCTTTGTCAAACGGGAGCTCTAACGGATGACGAGCTTGATCAACCTCTTTGCGGAAAGCAAGGTTTTAGCCTTGCCCCTTTTTTCCGGGAAACTACAAATAGAATTAAAAATTATTAGTCAGATTATATATAATAAATGGAGTAAAAATAGTAAATATTGATATATTATAAGACTTACATTTTCCTGATGGCCTCACCCAAAATCATCACCACCGGGCGGTGGTGGCTGCCCTGCTCCATCCCCGTCGTGGCCACGACTGATAACATCGACTATCAAGTAAACAAGAACGATCTAAAGCGAAAACATTTCCTACAATTGGAATTAAAAAGTATTATTCACATTATTTATATAATAAATGAATTAAAAATAGTAAACATTGATTTATTATAAGATTTACAACAAGTGTATCTCAATAATAATTACAGTAACTCTTTTTTAATCACACTCTCCGTCAGATGCTCGAGTTTCTCTCTCGGACACTCCCGTGTCATAATCTGGATCGTGCTCGTCATACCAGTCTCATAATTAGCCATTTGGTTATCGAATTGCGTCGGGGCGTCAATTCAATTCAATTCAATTATCACCTTTAGTAACATGAGAATGCATGTTTGGAAGTGGTGGAAGTCAACTGAAAGTATACTATTATATGAAAAATTATTGTCAACGACGACATGATCTTTGACTAAGTCAGTGTCAACATTTTGAGCATTCTTGATTTGTTGTGGTCGATGCCAAATTCGCGGGTGTTTAACTTTCCCAATGAACTACCTATTTTATTGATTTGGTTTCCTCAGGAAGGTTCTTGGATGTAGAACACTTGTTTGGCTTGTGAAGCAAATATGAGTTGATCTTTTTTGTCCCATTTGTGTTCTATGTTGATACTGGTGATATTGTTTTCATATGTAACACCCACTCCAGTATCGAACTACTTCCACCTAAATACGATAGTTAAATACCCATTTAGATAAAAGAATTCAATAATCTCTTCTAGAATGCCGTAATATTTCTCACCGTTCTGTCCTTCCATTAGCTCCCCAAAGTTTTGTGTTATACGTTTTGCATCACCTTCAAGTATCATAATGTAGGATCGACTAACGGGTCACCCGACAATCACGAGCTTGATATTCAGATTGCGGAATCCTCTAAATATGTTCTAATAGCAGAAACGAATATGAAACAATGATATATGAGTAATTAACACACACAAATGGGTCAAAAGATTAAATATTTATCACTAAAACAGAGCTCGAGTGTTTACAATGATCAAATCAGACCTTACAGACCAGGGGAGGGTGTTTGGAGAGTATGTGTGGCAAGAACTAATCATTTGGGCAATGATTGGGACTATTTATACCTCCCGTACTCGTACAGACCAGTTCATGCGAGTACGAGGCTATCCAGCATGATAAACTAGCGAGTAGGGCCGTACTCGCTAGTTGAACACATGATTAGGGGCCTATTCGCGTGAATAGTGATACAGCATAGGCCGTAATCGCCATTTGCTATCCCCTCCTCGCCTGATGTGTCCCAAACACCCTAAAACGCGTATAAACGTCTCCAAACACCCCGAAACAAGTCCAAACCACATATATACTAGCCTAAGGACATCATGCACTTACAGACTCCCTCTTGGACCAGGCTAGTATACGTACAAAGATCACATATGACATCGTTTATAGCAACTACCAACAACTTTACAGACTCGAAATTGAAAACGTACAAAACAAACATAACATAAACAAGACACGCAGCATCTTCAGTCTTCATCAAATCGACATTGTCCCGATCCTAGAAAGTCTTGACTAGTCGCATCCCGCATGAACTTTGTTGGCGTGACAGAAACGAATCACCCGTTGATACTTCAATGCTTGATCAGCTTCGGCCTTCAAATGTTGTATGGGATACAGGAACAGTGTCTCTATGTCTTTCTCTGAGTAGTTAATCAGCCACATTGGATCCCATATCCTAATTTTCCTGCACGGTTTTGGGGAGTTGTTCAAGACTATCACGGCTTCTGTTGTCTCTGCATCATAATGCCAGTAGTAAAACTTAGAAGAGAAGTCTTGTTCAATCGGAACCAATGGAATCTTCGAAGCAGTTTCAGGTGACTTGATTATGTGTTTCCAGATAGGACTCTTTGTGATGGGATGAATCTTGTTCGTCACGATGGATCTAGGGTACTATGGTTGGAACTGGTGCCATCCTTCAGCACTTTCTCTTCTCAGAATATAGTAGAAGCCTTTAAGATTACCGCTAGACTCATGATACAAAGGAAAATGCAATCTAAGTAGATCACGAATATGCCAGAAAGGCAGACTGAGGACGTTCTTGTACGGTTGAAAGTAAAGTAGACCATCCTGCCATTTCACTCCCAACATCCTAGCATGCTTTATGTAGGCCCAGCTGATCACACTTCCTGACATCTTCACCAACTGCTTCTTGAAAATAGATGCTTGTACTGGATCTTTCTTCTTCTCAGACTCACCTCCAGATGGAAACCAATCAGGATACTTCTGTCTGATCTTGTCTTGTCGTTCTTTTACTTTGTCTGGAACAGGCGTAGGGTCAGACTTAAGCTTTTCTTCAGACTTATTAAGCATCTCCTTGGAGATCTTAGGTATCCCGGTGCTCGACTCACCAACCACATACTCGGGAGTAGCGACACTTGTTCCATCTTCCATTTCTACTTCATGGTTGTCTGGATGCAGTTCTGGAACATTGTGGCCTGCACCGGAAGATTCTCCTGATGCCAAGCCAAAGATCTTTTCTAAGTCCTTAGGAGGTATTTCACCTTCTTCCAAATCATAATCAGAGGACTCAGGAGGCACGTACAAGTTACCATCATCATCATAATCAAAATAGCTGTTCAGAGGCTCGACAATCCCTACAGCAACCATTGCTCGCTTCAGTGAATCTCTGAGTTGCTGAATCTTGCTCTTCTTTGGATCAGGCTCCCCCTGAGCAGAAGAACCTGCTGCGGGATCCTTTCCTTGTTTGTCGTGGCTCTTCTTTGTTCGCTATGATCCAGATCCAGTTGATGATCCGCCACCACCTGTGGCTCCAGGATCACCACCACCACCCTTACCAACATCATCATCACCATCATCTGACGCATCATCATCATCGTCCTCATCATCATCATCTTCATCATCATTATCTTCATCATCATCATCACCAGCACCAGCCTCTGCTTCTGAACTAGGACCACCGGTGAGTCTAGGTTGAGTTCCAGTCAACTCATCTATCCTAGCCCTCAGCTCGGTATTCTCTTTCTCAGTCTTTGTGATCCTTTGCTCATTGTTCACATTAATCCGACGAAGGTCGCTGTTTGAGGCCTCTACACCTGCAAGTCTCTCCAAAGTGTTTTGGTTTGACTGCATCAGCTGCTGATGAGATTCCATTAGCAGCCTGTTCGATTCTATAACCTGCTGGTTAGACAATGTGAGTGCATCAACCGTCGATCGCAGCTCTGTGTTTGACTGGATTGATTCCTCGATCAGTTCAATCATTTCGGTCTCATTCTCTTCTATGCTTGCATTTTTTGTTCTCAACTCTGCTATATCACGTGTCTGCGCAGCAACTATGGCAGTTAACTCGCTGATCTTTCGTTGAAGTTGTTCATTTGTAGCTGAAGCTGACAAAGAGGTCTGATTGGTTGACCCGGAAGCAATGGGTCGGACTTTCTGTCTAATACTCCGAATCCTGTCACCAATAGGATAGGAAACAATCTGTGAGCTTGTCGCTGCTTTGGTAACTGAGACTGGCTCAGTGAAGATTACCGAAGCATACATCGACATAGTGACTCTGGCAGGCATAGCTGCACTAACAGTAATAGGGATTGAAGATGTCGTTGCTGTTGTTGTTGTTGTTGTTGCTGTTGTTGTTGCTATTGTTGTTGTAGCTGCTGCTGCCGCTTGAGAGGATTGAGTGTCTGGATCCCCAAAAGCTTCAGGAAGGGTGAACCGTCTCTTTCTTGTAGTTTTCACCGCTTTAGGTTTAAGAGAAATCGTCTTCTTACCTCGAACACTGTCCTTCTTGGCAGTCGTCTTATGTCTCTTTGCATGAGGAGAAGAGTCAAGCTTTGCATCTATCTCTGCAATTTGATCCTCCTCTCCCACAACATAGGTGGGATCTTTAGCAAGATCTCTAATCGCAGCAGTAGTAGCTAAATCCTCCGCTGCCTTTCTCTTTGCTCTTTGATGTTTTCTAGCATGAGTGTCGGGGGAATCGCTTTCGGTGTCATCTGAGTCATCATCTGCATCAGTTATGTTAACTGGTGCGTCTTCATCAACATGTGCTTTACCTTTGTCAGACTGAGAGGCATCAGGTTCTTGTGCAGCACCAGAAGGTTCAGAGAAATCTATAACATTCGGATCAAACTCCTCCTCATCACCTTCAGCTGTATCAGAGGTCCTGCCTGGGGCGTTCTCTCCCAACTCATCTGTTTCACGCCCTATATCATCCCCCTCTTTGAATACCAACCTGTGGATACGAAGATCATCCTCAGAATCACTATCTTCATGTCTCCACCCGTTGCCTGGTGGTGACGCATAATTATCTTTCTTCAAATGCCCAAATAAGCGTCTACTTGGAGGATATTCAGACTTCGGTCGGCCTATGTAACTCCTCATCCTGTTCATTTCTATCTGAGTTATATCTTCAGTGACTATATACTTAGCAGGATGCTTCACCAAATCAGGTATTTGACTGTCAATGATCAACTATAGAAACCGGTGATAAACTATGAAAGACTTCTTTGTCGGCTTCATTAATATGATCTCTTTCAAGTGATGCAGGATCATCTTGGAGAAGTTGAATGGCTTGTTGAGTGCCAAAGCGACAATCGCAGAGGCCAACGTATCTCTAATAGCATCAAAAGCACCTTTTCTCGGACCAAGGCACTTCACGACTACATGTGTCAGATATTTGATCTCAGGCGGAAGCAACCCTTTCATGAGCATCGTTTGTTTGTTGACTTTTCCCAAATACTTCATCCTTAAAAAGCCGCCACGAATCAAAATGGCGTCAAACACTATAGGATCAGCATCAGTGTCGCCAAACTGTAATACTTCTCGAATAATCTGTTCTGTGATAATGACATCCGTTCCTTGAATCGAACTGGTAATCACGATCAGAACAGCCTTGTAGTCAACATTGGCATTACGGTAGAACTCCAGCAGGATATCCTTGTATGCAGCGTGCTGCTTGGTTATCGCATAGTGGATTCTCGACCGCTTCAAGAAGTCTATAACGCCCTGAAAGATCTTGCATTTATCCATAGTTACCGGTCCAAGAAAAGCACAACAGTTGTGCTTGGGCGATGTTTTCTAATTCTCCATCCTGAATACCAAAACACGTAATAAGTATCACAGGTAGATCATATATTCATAAAACGGACAAAAACGGACTAAAACGGACAAAAACTTGACAAAATTTGATGATCAGCTTGTATCAGGCGATTACAGGTTGTAATCGCCATTAACAAGTAGCGAGTAGGACATTTAGACACGAATGAAGTCTATTCACCATACTTTTCACGCGAATAGAAGTTTAATATTTCATACTCGCTACTCTGGTCACGCGAGTAGGTTTCTACCCGCATGAACAGTGTTCAAGATCACCAAATTTGTCGAAATCTTGTAGCGTCTTGTTTCGAGTCCAGATTTTGTCACATTGAAGTCTATAACCCCTAACAAACATAACCCCTATCAAATATCTCAATAACTATGCCGAATCAGGGGTCAATTGGGCAATATAAAAAATTAGGGTTCTTAAAGGTTTGAAATTGGGGCTTTTCATTTTGTGATGATATGGATCAAAATTTTTGCACTAAGAGACCCTATAGGTGCCGATTATCAAACCCCCATCAAGAAACGGCAACAACAAACACGTTTCAATGCCCAATGATCAAGAATAAGAAAACTTAGGGTTTCGGCCAAAAATCACAATTTTACCCCCTTGAATCGTGATATTATGATCTGAAAGACTAAGTATACATTACCTTTGTTGTGTAGAACAATAATCACGAATGAGAAAGACACGGGCCAGGGTTTGATTATACTTCGGGTTAGAGGGAAATGAACGCAACAGTGAGGTGGTTTGAAAAATAATGAGTTGTAATTTTCTAAGTGTTGGTTATATAGCTGGTTCCTAATCGCGTGACTTACAAACGAATAGGGTTGTATTCGTATTACAGAACTCATGAGTATAGATACTCGCTAGACCAAGTGGCGAATAGACGTTTTAAAAGTCTATGTTGTATCTAAGGCATAGTGTAAGATAAGGTCCCCTATTCGCATGATTAACCACACGAGTATAGATGTACTCGTGTATACAAACACGCAATTACACGGTAATCGCTTATGTACACGCGATTAGGATTCTAAATGTGTCCAGTTTTCACAGAAATTACCAAAATGCCCCTGCAGCACCAATTCTCGCATTTTGACCCGTTAAGGTTCAAAACATGCGTTTTTCACCTCGTTTAAACACATGACACAGATGACGACTCATGACTTTGAAAAACTTTCATTTTTGACCCCCGTACTTAAGAGAAAGTACGGTTTTGACCCGGCAAAAACACAATTTTAAACTAGTTGATTTTTGGCGTTTTATTTTTGAAGAAGTAAGATTACAATGGATTAGGATTCCATCATCGGCAATCAAGAATGATTAAATAAGCAAAACTAAGCATAAATAAAACAAAACGGGAGATCAACTAACTGTACACTATCATTAATTTGCGAGTTTCAACGGTTAGGGAATCATATCAGTGTACGGACTTTACTAGAACCCTTATTTTTTCAGTTTTAGCTTAAATTACCAATAACCATCCTACAACAACTGCCGATATTGTTGTCCACCTAAACTCAAAATCAAGTTTTATCTCTAGGCACTTTAGATACGTTAAGGTAATATTAAGACTGAGGTACAAGGTGTTCCCCGCCACGCGACACATTCCCGTATCAAGTCATGCACAAAGCTTCCTCGTAACCGGTGAGTAAGCTGTTGTCATCCGTATTTTACAAGGAGTGGACTCAGTGGTGATCAGGTCTGCAGAAACGCTGCAACAGAGAGACCAGTGAGATCCAAACCAGGGTTCAAGTCAAATACCGTATATTTGATTTTTCACGGAACGATGCTTTAGGTATATGATTTGATACCTTAGAGCGAATTCTCATTGAGAATAGGGTTTTGGCATATATGAATCTTTTTGCTCTTTTAGGATTCCCGGACGTCCCCTGATCAGAATTTATTCTATTTTTTTGGTTTTGTCTTTTTTTTCTTAGGAAATAGCATAGAGGTGTCTCAGTCGTAGGCTGCGACCCCAACGTACGACACGTGTGCCACTCCTATTTATTCTGAGAGACGTCCAGTTCACCCCAGATGTACCAACCTCTTAAAGACCATGAAACCTCGGATTTTGGCATGCTATCAAACGAGATTTCGGTACCAAGACCATATGCCAACGCACGTTGATCCACACATGATTCAGTTGATATAGGTTTACATCACCGTGCCGAACTTGGAAATGATTTTGAGCCTACCGACACATCATTGTAGAGGCTACCTATCAGTTCCAATATTTTTAAGATGATAAAAGTCCAGACAGTCCGACTTATTGGTTAATATCATCTTCCCATTTTCACCAAAGAAATTCATTTTTGCATTTATTCATTTTTTTTTTGCATTTTCTGATGTTTTTGTATTTTTCTGAATTTTCTCCCCCTAAAAATCTAAAAATTTGCAAAAAGACAATATTTATTTTTATTTATTTATTTATTTTTTGATTTTAAAGAAAAATATTTACAAAAACAATTACCGATGAGGATATAATCCTGCTTAACTTTAATGCCGTTTAAGATTAACAAGTACTCAAAACGAGGACCGTCAAAAGCTTTGGTGAATAAATCGGCACGTTGGTAGTCTATGTGGATTTTTACCATATCGATAAGTTTCTTTTCATAGCAATCGCGTATGAAATGATACTTAACCAAGATATGTTTCGCCTTGGAATGGTTAACTGAGTCTTTAGCAAGAGCTATAGCGGACTCATTGTCACAGTGAATGGGAGTATTAAGAAATTTAAAACCGTAGTCTCTCATTTGATGCTGTATCCAAAGAACCTGGGAGCAGCAGCTCGATGCTGCTACATATTCTGACTCGCAGGTGGATAGGGCGACTGAGGCTTGCTTCTTGCACTGCCACGAGACTAGTCTTGGTCCCAAAAACTGGCATCCAGCCGATATGGATTTTAAGTCTGTCTTGCATCCGCCATAGTCAGCATCACTAAATGCGATGAGGTCAAACTTATCGTCATTAGGGTACCATAGACCTTTGGTCGGACAACCCTTTAGATAACGTAAGATCCTCTTCACAGCAACCAGGTGGGACTGTTTCGGCCTTGACTGGTATCTTGACAGTAGACATGTCGCGAACATTATATCAGGTCTTGATGCAGTGAGGTACATAAGTGAGCCTATCATAGCTCAATAGAGAAAAGGATCAACGGTTTGTCCTTTCTCGTCTGGCCCAATCCCATGATTGGTCTGAATTGGTGTGCCTACTGGAGTAGAGTCTTCCATCTGGAACCGACTCAAGATGTCAGCAACGTATTTTGTCTGGTGGATGAAGATCCCCGACTTTTGTTGTTCAACTTGTAGACCGAGGAAGAATTGCATCTCCCCCATCGAGCTCATCTCAAATTTATCCTGCATAAGCTTTTCAAATTCCTTGCACATGACATCATTAGTAGACCCAAAAATAATATCATCTACATAAACCTGTACGAGAAGACGGTCACCACCCTTTTCCTTGGTGAATAAGGTGCAGTCCACGAGTCCACGTTTAAACCCGTTGGATATCAGATAGTTGCTGAGCAATTGGTACCATTCACGCGGAGCCTGATGGAGTCCGTACAACGCTTTGTTCAATTTGTAAACTTTTTCGCGATAAAGCGAATCCTCAAAACCCGGTGGCTGAGCAACATACACCTCTTCCTTCACGACACCATACAGAAAAGCACTTTTCACGTCCATTTGATACATCTTAAACCGTTTGTACGAAGCGTAAGCTAAGAACATCCGGATAGCTTCAAGGCGCGCAACTAGAGCGTATACTTCGTTGTAATCTATTCCTTCGATTTGACAGAAGCCGAGGATAACTAATCGAGCCTTGTTTCTAATAATCACCCCGCGGTCATCTCGTTTACACTTATAGGCCCACTTTGTTCCAATTTTCTTTGAGCCTGGAGGTAAGTCAACTAAGTGCCACACCCCTAGCTTTTGGAACTGCTGAAGCTCGGCTTGCATTGCTTCAATCCATGGTTCTTCCCTCAGTGCCACTTGCACAATTCTTTGTTCAGTTTGAGAAACATATAAGGCGAAGGACCAATAGTTCTGATGACCTGCTTTTCTGATTTCTGAGTAGAGTGCCAGGGTACCTGTATTGTCACTTGGACTAGCATTTCTGAGCTGACTGCGCGTCATGACTCTGCTAGCCGGATCACCAATCACATTCTACATCGGATGAGTGTCGTGAATCCGAGATTCCGGATGTGCCGGCACTAGATCATCCGAATGCAGATTAAGGTTCTCCAAACCTTGAGATAAATTTGTCTCTGCGGCGCTTGAACTAGAAGGAGCAGCAGGTTGCATATTAAAACTGGAGAGATCGATCCGAAGACCTATCCCTGGAGCTGCTGAAGAAGAAGGACCAGCTTGATTATTTCCTGTTGGATTAACTGGAGCTGTAGTGGGAGATTCACCATTTCCAGCTTGTTCTTCAGTAAGAGTTTCATGAGACTCTGCAAAATCGTCGTCTGAAGATGAAGATTCGAGAACCTCTGCTGACGCTTCCTGAAAGATTTCCTCAACTTCTTCTGCTGCGATTTTACCAGGGGGACCCGTGGATGCAGAGGCATCAGATAGAGCAGGCGCAGGTGCATTCACCACGATCGGACGCATTAGCGGAGAGCTAGCTGCGTTTTCACATTCGTAATACATTTGCGCTACAGCATCATCCACCAAATTCTCCACGTTGAAGGAATCAAATAGACTCTTATAGTCGAACAACCAATCAGGTCCAACACCAGTTGCATTGGCAGTATAACGTTGAACATCGACATTTAGCCACTCTTCAATGTTGTTGGTTCTTTTGTTGTACACTCTTTTATTGGGAGTGCTGTAACCAACAAAGAAACCTTCTTCTGCCTTTGCACCAAACTTCCCATCGGGATGTATCATGGTGCATGGAGCTCCGAAAGGTTCCAGAAACTCTAAGTTCGGTTTCCTTCGGTTCAGAAGCTCGTAAGAAGTCTTACCAAGCTTCTTTACCGTTAGAACCCTATTCAGAGTATAACACGCAGTGAACTGCCTCGTTCCAGAAGATCACAGGCAAGTTCGAGTCCGCGAGCATAGTTCTGGCTGCCTCAATAAGAGTCCGATTCTTTCTTTCTGCAACCCCATTTTGCTGAGGAGTGTACGGTGCTGTGAATTCATGATGTATACCCTTTTCTGCACATAACGCCTCCATAGCATGATTCTTGAACTCTGTTCCGTTATCGCTTCTGATCCTACAGATCTTTAGCTGATATAGATTTTCCAGTTTAGTAAACAGATTCTTCAAGTAATCAAAAGTTTCACTCTTGTGCTGCATGCACACGACCCATGAAAACCTAGAATAGTCATCCGTAACCACTAAGCAGTATAAGTCACCGTTCTTGCTCTTCCGATTGACCGGGCCAAACAGGTCCATGTGCAGTCGTTCGAGAGGTAGACTAACTGAGTTTGTCTTCTTAGGCTTGTGAGACTTTCTTTTCTGCTTCCCTTTATTGCATGAGACACAAATGTCGTTTAAATGAAAATTCTTAACAGAAACACCTTCCACCAGTTGGTTCTGAACCAGATGGTTCATTTTCCTCAAGTGGATGCGCCGCATTTGTCTGTGCCACATTATCGATTCCTTTTCTGTCGCCTTTGACAGAAAACAAGTGACTTGACCTTTCGCTGTCATAGCTCGGCTCATATCCAGGACGTATAAGTTGTTGACCCTGGGAGTTGAGATCATGACCCACTCTTTCGGTATTTTGAATCCAGGCTTCAGAATGAAACATGCATTGTCATCAAAGAACACAGTGAACTTCTTGTCACATATCTGGGAAACGCTCAGCAAGTTGTGGTCTATCTGTTTGACAAAGCTTATCTTTTCAAAGCTTACAATACCATTACTCATAGTGCCTTCTTTTGTGATATAACCCCCTTTATTACCAGCAAAAGCAACATACCCCCCGTTGATATTCTTTATGTCAAAAAGCTGGGATAAGTCGCCTGTCATGTGCCTTGAAGCTCCACTATCAACAATCCATAGGCTGCTGATAAGGCCCCGTGGAGCTCCCTACACAAACATTCAAAGTTCAGTGGTTAAGGGGACCCAAGCCTTCACGGTCTTGGGTCTACCATCTTCATCTAATGTCGAAAAGTCAACCCATCTTCCATTTGGAGTTGGTGTTGTTTCCGATGGTACGGCAGTGTTCTCTCCTGCAGATGATTCTCCACTTTTGGATGGTGACTTGGGTCTCCAAACCTGTTCAGATTTCTTTGGCTTGGGCTTCTTCTTTGCCTTTGGGCTAGAAGGTCCAGCCTTGGATTCCTTTGGACGAACAGATTTTAGATCCACTTCAGATTTAACTGTACGTGGAACAGCTTTGGGGTTGCCCTGTGGTTTAGCTGCAGCCTTTGCTGGTGGCTTAGGCGCTGCTTCAACCTTTGTGGGAACAGTGCTCCCCCTCAGTTGTGGACCCCTGCCATCAACTGGCTTTTGGTTCATAGCAATCTTGTTGCGGTTATCATAAACGTCCTGCTTTCCCTTTTGTTTCTCAGAGAGTTTAGGGGAAACGGGTTGCTTAGGTTTGCTAGAACTGGGAGGTTCATCTACCTTGATCCTTTCTCGTCTCAATTCAGGGCACGCAGCAACTAAATGCCCACGTTCCCCGCATTTGTGACAGGATCTATATTCTTCAAATCTAGGAGATTCGGATTTGGTCTCCTTTTTGTTCTTTTTGCTAGATGAGCTGGCAAATGAGTTTTTGTGTTTTAGATCCACAAGACATTTTCTTTGCTGATCGATTTGAGGATCGTCGTTTCTCTCATTGCCGCTCGATCTAACAAACTCAGTAACATGCTTCTGCGGACTTTTTCTTTAAGCATGATTTTGAGGATTAACGGTGTTTGTCTTTTGATTTTTCTTGTTATGCTCATTTGGCTGATTACCCTGGTCCTTTCTACCCTTACCCTTACCCTTCTTTTTATTCCAGGTTTCCTTTTCCACAGTAATGACAGATTCTTGCCAAATTTTGGCAATTAGACCAGGGGCGATACATTTGAGAGGGACTTCCTCATCAGCATATACCTTTTCAGACCTTTTTAGTTTATAGAACACCTTAATCCTTCTGCTGTCCTCGATTTGCACTTTCGGTACAAGTTCACTCAAGGTTTCAGTAGTAATGATATGATTTTCAAGAGGAACATCTTGAGTTTTGACCGGTGCATATCTAGGAGGCTCATCAAGCTCATCATCTGACGAGTCTGTGTCATATACACTGATATCATCAGCTTTCTCACACAGATTGACAGCTTTAGCAGGAGTAGCAGCCTTAGTAACCTCAGCAGGTTTAGCTGCTTCAGTAACTTTGGCCGCCTCTACAGCTTTTGCTGCTTCAGCTGCCATGTCCACAAATTCCTCCTTCGGCAAGACATCAAAATTATGATTTTCGAATCTCACCGGAAGCGGACACTGAGAATATTTGGGACTGGTGGAAAAGCTTTCCTTTTCAGAGTGTTCTACTATGTGATTAAGGACATACTTGCAGTTAAAGTAACTCTCAAGTTTCTTCCTGATCTTTTCATAGTCACAGTTGACAATGGCCAATTGTTTCTTACTGTCTTCTACCTCATTGATGTAATTATTGATAGCAATTTGCTTGTTAGCTAAGGTTTTTGACAGTTCAGAAACATCCTTCTTATAATTTTCAATTGTACTTAGGAAATTTTTCTCCTTTTGTCTTAAGGAATCAATTGACCTTTGCAATGGACCAACATCAGCTTTTAAATTCAGATTTTCTTCCGTTAATTCTTTAATTCTGAATTTTAGCTGATTACACTTTACACAATCTAGTTTAGAATCAGAAGAAGAACTTACCTTGTTCGACGATTCGGTAATGGCCATCAATGCATAATGAGCTGTAGTCTTCTGAGCATCCAAAGAATTCGGTAATGGCCATCAATGCATAAGAAACGATCTTTTATCGATCAGCGCATCTGCTTCAGCTAACAGATCTTCCAAATCTTCTCCCATAACAGAATCGCACTCCGAGTCACAGTCAAACGCTTCGGTTTCAGTAGCAATGATGTCAGACTGTTGAGCAAAACAAGCTGCACCACCTTGAGGAGCTTCTTCTCTAGTGATCAGATGGTTCCAGTTAAAACCTTCATCAGCTTGAATAACCAGGGCTTGACCTTGATTGTTGTTTGCAGGAGGCCTCTGGTTCTGGTTCTGGTTATTGACTGGGACAATAGCACGCTCAGTATTTGGTTGTGCCTGAGCTTGCTGTCTCTGATTCTGATTCGCTCTGTTGTTGTTGAAGGGATTCTGATGTCCTTGCTGCTTAGGTCGGTCACATTCCCTTGCAAAGTGCCCTTTTGTGCCACAGTTGTAGCATGTGACCTTTGTTTTGTCGAACCCAAACTTGGTGTTGTTGTTTATCAAAACATCTCTCCTTCCCGTCCTGTCCATATACTCCTTTGCCCTTCTCACCACACTTGCAAAGTGCCACTGTATGTCTATTAGATCCATGTCGTCTTTATCGATCTGCGAGTAATCCTCCTGTGTAAGATGAGGATTCCCGATCTGTCCAGCAACCAGTCCACTATAGGAGTTTACCAAGGTCGACAGTAGAGCCATGTGTTCTTGAGCTAACTCTACAGTCACCTTTTCTAAACCCGCGGTGTTCAGCTGCTCTGGGACTGAGTTGGTCCGATAGCCACCTTGATTAGAAGTCGATGCACCTCCATATCCACCATAACTTGTAGTTGGAGCTCCACCAAAACCTGTGGCAGATGGTCCACCAAAGTTTGCAGTTGCCTACGCTGGTGCTGCAAGATGAGAAAACGGGTTAACACCAAACTGGTTAGTATTAAAATTCAAAGGATACTGGTTTGGTCCAAAAGGATATGTAGGAGGAGGAACATCAGCTGGGGGACCATAATTGTCAAAAGCATAAACCGGGTCCGGCTTAACCACAAAAGCAGTCTGTGGTTTGGTTCCACCCACACTGGTGTCCTATAGAGAATTCCCATAGTAGATACTGGGATTCTGTGGAATGAGCGCCTTGTTTGCTCTCCTGATCTCCTCTATCTCCTTGTTCTCTAGCTCGGTAATGAACTCGTTGATGGTGAGAGTCTGATATGCATTGCTTGACTTCAGGATGTCCAACCATTGATGCCAATGTGGAGGTAGCGCCTTAGCAAATCTTTCTACAAGATTTGCAGATGAGTATAAGACCCCGTACTGATACATTTCAGACATCAGATGGTAGTATCTAGCAGTCATGTCCCTCAGTGATTCGTTCCCGATAGCATTGAAGTTCTCGAACTCCTTCTTGAGTTGATCCATTTTAACCTTCCGAGTCTTCAGATTACCCTCATTTCACTCAGCAAGTGCTAACCAATGCATCTGTGATGTTGTGCACTGAGCGAATTGATGAAGTATATCCTTAGGAAGAGCTTGCTTCAATGCCGCCATCGCCTTCTTTCATAATTATACTTCTTTCTCTGATCTTCATTCATATCCTCTAGTGAGATCGGAGTATTCGAATTTTCAGCCATCGGCCTACTGTACCCTGTCTCGATAGCTGACCATACGAGACCATTGATGCCCTCAACATACGTCTGAAATCTGCCCTTCCATCCATGGTAGTCGGACATGTATTGCAATTTCGGCGCCCTATTCGAACTACCCGTCTCTAAGTCACTCATGAGAACGGAAGACAGATGATTCGTCTGTGAGTTTGCAGCAGCCACGAGTTCCCAAGGATTTGCATTCATTGCCTGTTGTTGAGCCGCTAGCGCCCACGGATTGATTCCGGCAACATTAACTTGCATTTGCGCTTGTTGCATCCGTTGCGCGTTACGTTCGGCTGAGAATTGCCAAGGGTTCGTGGGTACGTTTGTTTGATTGTTCATTTGTTTATTATATTGTTGCCTTGGTTGGTTCAGATGTCCCCACGGGTTAGCCATATGTTTAAATTCGTTAAAAGTCCGATACTTAGTCAATTTTTCAGTTTCAGGTCCTTTCAGGCGAATAGGAACTCTATTCTTGTGTTTATAGGCGATTAGGGTTTTGTTGGGGTGAGTACGGTTGTAATCACTAGTATTACACGCGATTGGGGTGTAAATGCTAGTGAACAGTTGAGCGATTACAAGAATAGGGGTGATTAGGGTCCTTTCAGGCGATTAGGGGCTATACCACAAAAGAAAGTGGGGAATAGGCCCCTAATCGCATGTAACAGGGGCGAGTACAGCTCTAATCGTGTGATCTTGTTTTGTAATCGCCTATAGATAGGCGATTAGGGCTCTGTAAATGCTAGAAGATCTGCGTAATCGCGTGAACTGATCTGTAACCTCACTTTTGCTCAAAAACCACCGTTTTTGCCTCAAAATCTTATCCAAAACGATGTGTTTAAACCCCAAATGATTGGAAAAGTTTCCAAAACACTTTTAGAACAAAACCTAATCAAAAACACATGTTTTTATCCATAAACACAGACCAAGAATTTGAAAATAAGGGTTTTTATCAAAAACTCAAAGTTTCAAACTTCAAAACAGGTTTTTGCTTAAAAATCACAACTTTCCCACAAAACCTACCTGTTGTTGCTCGTTTTTGCTATCAAAACACTCGTGATAAGAGCCTCGGCTCTGATACCACTTGTAGGATCGACTTACGGGTCACCCGACAATCACGAGCTTGATATTCAGAGTGCGGAATCCTCTAAATATGTTCTAATAGCAGAAACGAATATGAAACAATGATATATGAGTAATTAACACACACAAATGGGTCAAAAGATTAAAGATTTATCACTAAAACAGAGCTCGAGTGTTTACAATGATCAAATCAGACCTAACAGACTAGGGGAGGGCGTTTGGAGAGTGTGTGTGGCAAGAACTAATCATTAGGGCAATGATTGGGACTATTTATACCTCCCGTACTCGTACAGACCAGTTCATGCGAGTACAAGGCTATCCAGCATGATAAACTAGCGAGTAGGGCCGTACTCGCTAGTTGAACACATGATTAGGGGCCTATTCGCGTGAATAGTGATACAGCATAGGCCGTAATCGCCATTTGCTATCCCCTACTCGCCTGATGTGTCCCAAACACCCTAACACGCGTATTAACGTCTCCAAACACCCCGAAACACGTCCAAACAACATATATACTAGCCTAGGGACATCATGCACTTACACATAAACCTAACAACATTGACTATGCAAGCAGTATAAGTAGAAGCCAATATTTCCGCACCCAATGAAAAAGCATACAATTCTGGGTGGAATTCGGGAGAGTTCTCTTTCTTCACAAAATAAACCTAACAAATATGGAGTAATAGCATTTGTAATATATGTATTACCTAACACATATAGATTAATGCGTGTTATATATGCTTTCTTGAGAAACCACTTCCGAATATCTAGATTTATTCAATACATTGAAGAAAATATGTACAAGTAAGGAAATTTAGTTTTAATATAATTTAGAGGTTCTTCAACTATACAGTCTTCAGTCCTTGTCGGGTTTGTGAGAAATTTTTTTAGTTTTTTCATATACCTTTCAAACGGATACATCCATCTCGTATATACTAGACCTCCAAGAATCTCTTCATCTGATAAATGCAAAACTTAATGAACCATAATGTTAAAAAAAACGCTAGAAGATAGACCAACTTTAATTTGTGCAACATTATAAGAATTGCATCCCTCGCTTTCTTCATATCATCCACTGATAGTGTTCTGGAGAAAATTTGTTTAAGGAATGCACAAAGGCCTACTATTGGTGTATAAATATCTTTGGCGAAAAGCCCTCTAACCCTAATTGGTATCAACTTTTGCATGAGAATATGACAGTCATGATATTTTAACCAAGTAATATTAGAATTGTTATCTATCACCCTCTTACTGATATATTGGATCCAAACCCATCCGATATTTTATCATTTTTTATAAACTTACAAAAAAGCTTTCAGGCACCGACCTTAAATGAGTATTTTGGGTGGATACTAAAGAACGTGCTTCTTTTTTTTCAACCATTGCATCTTCCGAATCTTTAGCTTTTTTAAGTCTTTCCGTGCGTTTGGCGTGTCTTTGCTCTTATCGTTCATTAGAAGAGTACCAAGCAAACTTGCACACATTTTTCTCAATATGCATTACATATGTTGTGTTTCAGCTACAAAGAAGACCAATACTGCAGTTCATAAAATATGCTTCGTTTGGACTAGTTCCACTCCAAAATTTGGATGCTTTCCTTATAGACGATGAGTAGATAAGCATGTTGAGCATCTATGTTTGCGGGGGGCTCTTGTCTCGGTTCCCCGTTAAACTAAGAACTTATTCTCCGTGGATGCTTGGCATCTAAGAACCGACAATGACAGACATACACGCATTTAGCTACCACACATATTGAGGAAGTGTGTTTTTGGTAAGTTAGGCATGCTTTATTTCCCTGCTTGCTCCAACCTCATACACTACTACGAGCTGGAAAGTCATTTATAGTCCTTAAAAATTCCACCTTCATTGTGAAGTATGTGTCTGTCACTGCATCTTTAGCATGTGCACCTGACTGCTACAAATCCTTAAGCTCATCCACTAACGGCCTTAGGAAAACGTCCATGTTCTTCCTGGGGATTTAGGGCTAAAATTTCAAGAAAATAAAAAAATTAAACATTTTTAAGAAAAAACAGAAAAAAATAATTTAACAAAAAAAGGTTTACCGTCAGAGAGGAGGGAGGAGGACGACTGTGGGTGGTGATGACGGGTGTGTGGGTGCTCAGTGTTGGTGGTGACAGGGAGCCGGACATTACGGGTGTGGTGGTGCTCAGTGGTGGTGAACCGGGAGAGAGTGAAGGGGGGAGGGGTTGCAGAGCTTTGGAGGGAGACTAATTGGGGGAGAAGACTTTTGGTGGGTTTTAGTAAATTTTGAGGGAATAGCGGCACACCAATAAACCTAGATTACTTTTTATACATTGTGTGTCATATCTTAAGCAATAGTAGTGACCCGTGGCACGTCGTTGTTATTGGTGTCGTTGCGATTGCCAAAATTTCTTGTAGTGCTACTACTATGAGTACCATTGTTTTTTCTTTTTCTTTATTTTTTTTTTTCAAGAATCAAGTTAGTCAGTAATAATTGATGTATTATTAGACATCGAGTTCAACATTAGACACAGATCAAATTTAATCTCATATAATGTTCAATTACTCTCATACTCGGCTTTGATTCTAGTGGTTTATCACAATCTCAATTTGACCATGGCCATGGGTTTATACTAGTTCAAATAAGCGCAGGGTCCCGCGATTTCATCCTCTTACATATGTAAGGGAATAAATCCTTTGTTGGCTACATACAACTCTCACAGAACTTCAAATTCGCTATAAACTATTATACTTATTTTGTCCTTGTCTGAGGACAATGACAATTGTCAAAGAACTATCTCTATAGAATTGAGTTCAGGTACATATCTAAGCCTAGAGGATACAAATACAATACTAGCTTCGTAAACAACTTATGACCGTGATCTATAAAGTAAATTTAAGGTCAATTTGATCGGATATTAATCTAGTGGTAAAATAAGTAAATAAATAAATAAAGAAAGAAACCTAGTGTACATAAAGTATTAACTTAAAATAATTCGACCTAAAGAAGGGTTTAAACCCAAGAGTTAAGAAGGCATAACTTATTTGAGTTTAAAGAGACTTTTTGTTAAAAAGACTTATTAACTTATGCAGTGGCGAAGCCACTAAGGCAGGAGGGTGGGCATTTACCCACCGTACGACTCACCGACGAGGCAAACTCCCATTGATATGGTATATAACTTCGAAGATAAAAGAAGATGACCAAGTTATATACCATTTAATACCTTGACAATTCTAAATTGTTGTCCGTAGTTCAAACTACTGGAATTCGTTTGGTCGGACGTCGGCTCCGACAACTGTAACTCTGTAAGTCAGTAGGTGCAGCGGCGTAGGAAGAAAGAACATACCTACCGGGCTTTTCTATCCCAATGGCCCAAACCTAATAAGTATTTAATGTTATTGGGTGGGCCTTTAATGTGGGCCTATGACAATATCTAATAACTCTAAATCAATTATTTGAGTTTTTCTTAACCAAATCACAAAATCACGGGAGTAGTAAAAAAAAACAACATATTCACAATAATTTACCTATTATTGTTGTTTAGAACGCAGCTTTTATAATTTTTGCTTATGAAATTGGCTTAATTTTTTTACAACATAAGTGTTAAACATCTAGTTTTAGGTATAATAGCAGGTTGAATTGAGTGGATAAGAGATGTTTTTATTTTAAAATTAGTCAATGATTTACAAGTTTTTTTTTTTTCCAGAACCCGAATTTATTGTATTATACGGTAATAAGTATGAATAGTTTTAAAATATCATTAAATAGATACGTACGTATTGGTTTATTAGACCCATTTCGACCTGACTCGTTTTGACCTGCATTTTTTTAAACACAATCAATTTGTGCCCCCCGTCAAAAAAAATTCTGGTTCCGCCACTGAACTTATGAGTTGTTAAAAAGGAGTTTTTAGAAAAGTGTTTGCATTAACTTATGTGGTAGGGAAAAACAATAAGTTGCTAAGTTATTTTGTAAAAAGAACTGTTTGGTTTAACTTATTTAGGTAAAATGACCAAAAAAGATATAAAGAGAGTAGGTATAAGGATATAAAAAGGGCATGTAGGTAAATATCCATCAATAAGTTATAAGGAGTTTAAAAAGTCACACATTCCTTACTTTTTCAAAACAACTTATTTTAGGCAAATGAAAAGTTAAAACATTAAGTCATTTTTCATTTGCCAAACAATTTTTTTAACTTATTAACTTTTTGAAAAAGTAATAAGTTATAAGAAGGTGGAAATAAGGAGAGCCATACACGCTCATATGGTGCTATTTATAATACGATGCTACATAATAATGGAATTGAAATTTCCAAACCCTATACAGATTCAACTCCAAAAGTTTCAGAAGCAAAACCAGATGCAGAAGACATAGATGTTACAGCAGAAACAAACAGAATTGAAGAAGGAACAAATTCAATAGAAATAATAGTGGGTGCATACATAGTTCCCACAGATGTCGTTACAAAATATGCATATAAGCAAAACAGTATCGAAAAGAACAGGAAGAATTTAGATGAGCTTACTATAAAGGGTAGTTGGTCGAAAGTAGAATCCATACTAAAAAAGGATAAAGGCCTAGCAACCGAGGAAATCAGAAGTGATGGTAGCACGATACTTCACATTGCTGTTGGAATTGGTAACAATGAATTCGTGAAAAAGCTGTTTTCATATCTAAATGATGATCAAGTACTTATAAGGAGAGATTCTGATGGAAGCACAGCACTTCATGTTGCCGCAATTGTTGGCAACAATGACGCCGCAGATCTTCTATTAAGAAAGAACAACAAGTTGTTACAAATTAAAGACAATAATGGTAAAGAGCCATTGCATAAAGCTTGTGAAAATATGCATCTTGATACCATTGGATATTTATTGAAAGCCATCAACAAAGGTGGCAAACTTGACTTACAATCTACTATTCTTCTTGGTGACCAAACGATGGTCGAAATTCTTGTTAATGCTATTTCTGCAAACAAATACGGTACGTACTCAGTATATAAATAAAAATTATGTCACAAAGTTTTGAACAGTCACATTTTAATGTTTACCCTTGTAGGTTTAGCATCAGAGTTGGTGCAAATATTTCCTAACTTTGCTTCAAAAAGTGATGAAGTACTCTTGGCTTTAGCCAAAAGCTTTCCAAGTGGGCTAGACTACACTGAAACACTTATTTATCCTTGTATGTTACTTATAGTATTATTATTCTTTTTCTTCTTCTTCTTCTTTTTTTTTTATTTCATTCGACATCTAATTTGAAGGCGGTTGATTGTGGTTTTTCTACCACAGCTCTAGACCTAATTTGGGAAATGATGAAAATGGCAGCATTCAAGTCTGTACTGTTTTTTATACACGTTCCCCACACACTTTTCGATTATTTCTTCTGCGGCAACAAAAAGTTTAATATTGATATCATTTCCTTGCTGCTTGGTGTGGTGTTATGCCCAGGTATATTAACTAGTCAAGAATTTAAATGTACTCATTTGATTTGGAAGTGAAGTGTAGTTTACTAATGAGTTATTTGGACTTGTCCAGTACCATCCATGATTGCGACGGCTATTTCATTGATACACTTACTACTATTGATGGTTTGTTTCCCATTTGTTCTGCTGTATTTCCTCTGGTGGAATTGTGCAAAGTCACTAGGTAATAGTATGGACTAAATTCATTCGTTGCCGATTTGGTTATAAAACGTATTCTCCAATAGAAACTAATGTATCTTTTACTTCTACTAATTTCCTGACTTGTAGTTGCACCCATCAAGCAGATCGAAAACAAAAAAAATGAATGGGATACAGCAAAAAAGGTTCTAGAATTGGTATGTGATGAAATAGACAAGTTGGATCATTATAGCACTCATCACCCCCATTATACCCGACCAATTCTTGAAGCTGCACGTCAAAATGCGTATAAAGTTGTTGATGAAATTTTATTTAGATCGCCAAAAGCAATTCAGAGTACAGATGAAAGCGGGCATGACATTATTTTATTAGCAATATTACACCGCTCTGAAAAAATTTATAACATTATTTATGACATTGGGGAACGTATGACTCACTATAGAACCATTGTAGATTCTTCTAGCAACAATATATTGCACTTGGTCGGAAGACTGGCCCCATTAAATGTACTTAATCAAAGAACGGGCGCAGCATTACAACTTCAACGAGAGCTTCAATGGCGTGAGGTACATATTATTCATTATAAGTGAACTCTTATTAAGTATTTGCTAGTAAGAAACTAAGTAAAACCATTTTTATAGGAAGTGAAGAAACTCGTGTTTCCTACATATACTACTCAAAAGAATAGTTCTAAGATGACACCACATATGATTTTCACAATGGAACACAAGAACTTGGTGAAGGAAGGTGAACGGTGGATGAAAGCCACAGCAGAGTCATGTAGTATCACTGCTGCACTTATCACTACAATCGTATTTGCGGCTGCAATCAACGTGCCAGGAGGAAGCAATCAAGAAAATGGGACCCCCTTGTTTAAAACAAAAACTGCATTCCTTATCTTTGCTACAGCAGATGCAATCTCATTATTTGCATCTAGCACTGCGTTACTAGTGTTCTTGTCTATCCTAACAACACGTTTTGCGGAGAAAGATTTTCTGGTTACTTTGCCAAGGCGGTTGTTTATTGGCCTTTTCTCGTTATTGCTATCTACAATAGCCATGATGGTAGCCTTTAGCGTAACATTGTTCCTTGTCTTTTGTGAAGAAAACCAATGGTTGCTTGTTCCAATATCTGGATTAGCTTTCATTCCAATTGTTTTTTTTGTTACTCAACATATCCCTCTCATGGTGGATCTTTTCAGGTCAACACATTTACAAATGTTTGGCAAACAAAGGAAAGGTGTTCTCACAAGATTTCATCCGGATAACATGGGGTTGCGTTTGCGTAAGTGAAGTTAGTCTTGGATAATAATGTACCTTACGTGAGTGCTAAATCAAACATTATGTCATCCAACATCACGATACTCTTTTCTATTAAAAGTATTTCCAAATGCTACATGTTGTAAGAAAATCTTGTATTAACTATTCCTTTAGTAATTTGTATTATAATCCAGCAATATTTCATATATTGACAGTTTGCATGAAATACGAAAACCACAACTACAAAATTAAAAAGTACCCATACTTAGGTGGATGGGGTGGTCATCACACCCATCTGTTGGGTCAAATTAGAGAATGATGTTATCAATTACAAGCAAGTTTTCCAAGTGCTCACACAGTGGGCTGAGCACTTAGTCAAGTACTCATCCAAGTACTCACACTGAGTACTTAGGCAAGTACTCACACATTTTAGTAGTTTTCCAAGAAAGTGGCGGCTTGTTTGGAGGACAAGGCTCAGGATCTATAAATAGGACACTAGACACCATAGAAGGGTGTGCATTTGGAGCCACCACCGCGGGGGAGCACACCCAGGGTGGGTGATTATCTTTTTATTTGTTTGTTACATTCAATGAAAGTTCTCTTTGTTCAATCCAATATCTATCTATTTTTCTTATATTAGTTGTTTGTTCTTGGCTCAAATTCACCCGTCTCTATATTTATATCAATTCAAGGCTTAAACAAGATCTTTTGGGAATATCAATTGGTATCAGAGCCACGGTTGGCTCGTTTGAGGCTTGTTTTGATTGGATCTTCAACCGAAACCCGCCGGAGACGTAAAACAGTTGCTGAATATGGTGTTTAAATGAATTTTCAGTTCACGTGTGGATGAATTCTGCGCACTTATGCTTGAATGTTGAGTACTTGTTTCATATCTTGAGTACTTATTTCATATCTTGAATGTTGAGTACTTGTTCGTGGATTAACTTTGAGCACTTATGCTTCAATTTTGAGCACTTATGCTTCAATTTTGAGCACTTATGCTTCAATTCTACGCACTTATGCTTGAATGTTGAGTACTTGTTTCATATCTTGAATGTTGAGTACTTGTTCGTGGATGAATTTTGAGCACTTATATGAAGAAATAAGATGGCGGCTAATGAGCATTTGTGACTCCTAGGGTTTACAATGATTGGATAATGATTATTCTTTTTGGGAGTTGTGCATGATTGTCTTATTCTAGCAGAGCTGTACGGATGCTGCATACTTGTGTGTGTCATCCCTGAGCACTTAAGCAAGTACTCAGCCAAGTGCTCACACAGTGGGCTGAGCACTTAGGCAAGTACTCAGCCAAGTGCTCACACAGTGGGCTGAGCACTTAGACTATGAAGCTGTTTACACTACTTCAATCATTCGGAGGTTTGAACCTTTATCTCATGCCAATTATAGTAGAGATGATCAATCGAGCGTAAAGCTTACATGGAGTGGAAGTTGCTGATTGAGTTTTAGTCTCGAATTTTAGGAGGGTCTATATTTGCGGGGGAAAACAACAATGAAAGATTTTGGGTGTTTAGCCGATTTGTGAAGATTCGAAGACAGTGTCAGATATATCAATAAGGATCATATGAAGAATTGATAGCATCATTCTCGGGGGAATATTGTTGGGTCAAATTAGAGAATGATGTTATCAATTACAACCAAGTTTTCCAAGTGCTCACACAGTGGGCTGAGCACTTAGTCAAGTACTCAGCCAAGTACTCACACTGAGTACTTAGTCAAGTACTCAGCCAAGTACTCACACTGAGCACTTAGTCAAGTACTCAGCCAAGTACTCACACTGAGTACTTAGGCAAGTACTCAGCCAAGTACTCACACATTTTAGTAGTTTTCCAAGCAAGTGACGGCTTGCTTGGAGGACAAGGCTCAGGATGTATAAATAGGACACTAGACACCATAGAAGGGTGTGCATTTGGAGCCACCACCCCAGGGGAGCTCACCCGGGGTGGGTGATTATCTTGTTATTTGTTTGTTACATTCAATGAAAGTTCTCTTTGTTCAATCCAATATCTATCTATCTTTCTTATATTAGTTGTTTGTTCTTGGCTCAAATTCACCCGTCTCTATATTTATATCAATTCAAGGCTTAAACAAGATCTTTTGGGAATATCACCATCACACCATCACACTCAATAATATCGTGTCACCTTATTTTCATCACACTCCATCACATTCATCCCTAATTGCATAGGTGAAATGACGGGGACCACTAAACTTTTCTTATAAATAAAATAAAAAACATTACATTAAATAAAATAAAAAACTTACATTAACTAAAAAACATTAAAGAACATAAAAATAACATAAAAATAAAAAGCTGAAAAAACTAAAAAATAAAAAACTGAAAAAACATAAAAATAAAAAAACTAAAAGTTAACGACCCAACCACACTTCTCACAAATTTCACGTTTTCATTCGTTGAGAATCGACTTGTATGGTTCTTCGGCGTCTTCATGGTTCTCTTTCAAAACCTTTAAATCTTTATTTTTTTTTCAACTTCGGACAAATGTTTCATGAAGATGTTTTCTCTTTTTATTTTCAAGTCCGCCAACAACTTGCATCGTTCTTTATTCTCCTCCATTTTCACCAACTTCGTTGACTTGTATTTGGCCATCTCATCCACACAAACCCCTTTCCCCTTTGCCACTTGATGACTCAAAACTTTTCCTTTGAGCCGCGGTTTATGTCGGTGTTGTGTCATCAGTAGGGTCAGGAAATTCTTCATTCAAATTGATATCGGGAATGTTGTTTGACAACCCATCAGTTGATGGAGTACAATTTCCTGAATCGGATATTTTAGATCCTTTTTTAGAACAACCACCCCTTCCCCTTCCCCTTCCTCCACTAGTTCCTATTGACCCATGTTTGGTTAACCCCGGAATGTCAATGGAAATCCACTTGGAATGCAATCTTGCAACTTCCCAAGCATCCAACGATTTGAAGCCAATCTTTATGTAGAGTGACTGATAATCGCGAAGGGCCGCACGTATGATTCCCACATCACTCGATCCACTTGGCCAAATACCTTTATATTTTGAAAAAGATATAAACTTAACAATTTATATAAAAAATATAAACTTAACAATTTATTAAAAAAATTGATAAACGATAATAATGTACTTGTGTAACGTAGAGGCCATTTAATTGACTAATTTTTTTATTTAAATCGGTCCATTTACCGGTTAATTGATCCAGGCGCCGTGTGGTTCCATGGTAAATTGTGAAAAGCGGCCCATGACTCGATGCCAAAAGGTGTCTCTTGTGTGTTGACTTTCGACGTGTTTATCCTCGGAAGCATGTAAAAATGACTTTACCAAGGCCACCTCTTCGTCTTGCAACCAAGGAGTTCTCACATTTGACATTATATTTTTTCCACAGCTTGGTGGGCTTGCACTTGTATCTCCTCTTCTTCTTCTTCCTCTTCCTCTTCTTCTTCATCTTCATCCGAATCTACGCTCGGAACCAGGTTACGATACGGAGTATTTTGGTACAATTTGCGAATCCCAAAACGGTCAAACATTGGCTCCTCAATCAGATCGGGGATACTTGGAACACCTCGGATGCGACTTGGGTTGGCATGTTGGGTTGGAAGTAGTGTAGTGGATGTTGGTCTGGAAGCAAAAATTGTTAGGTTAGATACATAAGGTTTTGAAAACCATGGTTTTGAAAGGGTGGGGTAGGCATATGTTGGGTTTGAGACACTTGGTGTATAGGTTGTGGGATTTGTGTTTTGTCTTGACAAAATCTAGCCGGTTCGCCTAAATTAGACGGAACCTTTGGTCTAAACTTTCTCTTTGTAGCGGATTGTTTCTTGCTCGATCCTTCCATTTTTTTAAGATTGAATGCATATGGATTGAGGTTTTGGGTGTTTGATTGTTGGAAATATTGTTTGATTGTTTGTGATATTGATTTTGGTTGAAAAATGAAGTTTATATATAGTGTTTTAAAAAAAAACTTTTTTTTAATATCAAACAATCAAAAGACCGTGTCAATGGCTCAATAATCAGTGTGATGGTCATCATGATTTTTCATCATCGTGGGTGTGATAAAATAGGTGGGGCGGTGTTCGTGATAGTCACGGCCATCATGGCCAACCAATCACGGACCGCCCAATCCGCCCTTATATATACAAATTGAAACGATGAAAATACATGCATAGATTATCTTTTCCGTCTAATTTTATGACTATGACATTCAACGTGATCAAGTAGCCCAATATTACTGAAGAAACACTAGTTAAACACCTTAATATATGAACAATGTAAAGAGATATTTTATTAATAAGTGGCTGCGTGATTGCACAAGACTCGGATATAGGTGAATACAAGTATTTCGACAATAATCTTTCTTTCCTAGTATAGTATGAATTCTCTAAGTGTCTTACATAAGGAATCGAATAAATCCTCTCTCTTTAGGTGAAAGGGGTATTTATAGTACTAGGAACCGTCTTGTGATTGGTCATCCATGGATTAACAGTTGTCTCGCGCGGGCCGCACACGGTTGACAACCGTTAGGGAATTTAGCGTTGTCCTTCTGTCATTGGCTGAGTGTCCTTTTCAACCTTCCTTATTGTCCTTTCTTGTCCATTGTACATATCAGGAGATCGTCGAGTAGGAAATTCCCCTTTTAGATTGGCTGAACATGCTTTTCTATATCTCCTGATAGTTAGCATATACTAGGCTGCGTGCGCGACCTTCTAGAAGATTCCTTTGATTAACCTAATGTTGTCCCAGGAGATGTGGGTCCATGCGCACGTGCAAGTACATATCTCTTCAAGTCCCCCAGTCTAGTGTGTTGTATGTGTTGCATGTGGGACGCTGGACATAATAGATTTTGTGATTCTCTATTCTTTTGTGCATGAGGAATGTTGTCTTTGCTCGATTTGTAGTATTCGCCTCTTGGGCGGTTGTTTTTGTGCTAGGCACCTGGCGGAATGCTTATTTTAAAAAAATTTGATAGATCGCGCCTAGCGCATACTTGTGTGGCTGGCACTGATGCACATGATTTGTAATTAATGCAGCAGACCAACGCTTGTGTTGTACAGTTCAAAGGCCATGTTGGTGGGGCAAAACGTCACCTGCCAGTCGCTTTTTCAGAATTTGCAAGTGGGCCCACCTATCGCTTTGTTGTCTGCAGGTTTCTCCTCCTTATGTGGAAAGCTATCATTGGTGGGACGTGCAACATGTATAGCACAGTTACCTAGAGCATTAATTTCCCAACCTTATATAAGGGGGATGGGGCGCCACCCGAATTATCCACGGGTACCACTACCAGCACGGTAACACCACCGCCACCCACGCTGGTAGTGGTCCCGTGGACCGTTTTGCTGGTTCTGTTTACCATGCCGGTACATGTTGTTTTGTTATTTTTTATAAAATGCAAATTTTTCATTTTACCCGTGTGTTTTAGTGTTTTTTATTTTTACCTTTTGTTTTATATGTTTACCGTTTAAATAAATAAAAAACATAAATAAAAAACATTTCATTAAAACATAAATATTAAACATAAAAAAATATATTAAAACATACTAAAAAAACTTAAATTTGGCGCAACAATCGCCATGCTTCGACATGGTCGAAATCGTTGCCGTATCACGCCTCATACTCATAGTTAGTGAAGCCGATAGCCAACTCCTCATCAAGCTCTGGATCCTCCCTCACCGTTTGCTCGTATAGGGTGGTCCACCTCTCACACTTGATGTTGAGGTCGGCCCACTTGAACTGGAGGTTTCGGACGGTCTTGGTGGTGTTGGTGCCAACGTGTTCGATGAAGTCGCTAAACACCCGGGCCCAAAATCCCTCCGGGGGAAGTTGGACCCTTCTTCCCTAGAGAGTTGTTGAATCTCCGGGTCATTCGACGCATCCTTGTGGCAAACCACAAGGGCCATCTCTTCCTCGCCGGTCCACAGGTTTATTTTTTATGTGTTTGGTTTTTTAAACGGTGGTAAATTGTGGCTTTTAACCCCACGATTTGATCACTTTATATACAACGACGGTGGCACTGTTAGAATTAATTCGTTGACCGTTTAGGTGAGTTAATTTAATTTACTCGACGGTTTCCAAGATAAACAATTAAATTTGGCTGACCGTTTCGTGGGACGGTTGAAATAGTAGAATTAAATGTTAAAACCATGTAAAAATATATAAAAAAAAAGTTTGGGTATTTAAATGAAAATAAATAAAAGAATAAGTGGAGTGCTGCCTACAAAAACGTGTTTCATTGAAGTAAATCAGTGAAATGATGTGGCAAAGCAGGATTGGTTAAAATCAGTGAAGGAGAAAAAAACACTATGAACACCCCTGATGCCCTAAGGTATGCTCTTCTCTTATTTTCTTTTCACCGTTTGAAAATTTTCAATTTCACTGTCAATTTTTTCTAGAGAACTTCATCTTTTTCTTCTGAGCCGTCTTCTTCTTTTAATCCACTTATCTTATTTCTTTGAAATGTTTACATTTTCATTGCTTCTTCATCGGATGCTCAGCAAATAAACAAGAAATCCAAGAAGGCGACTCCTCCTCTTGCGGGGGAAGTTGCTATAAAATGGAAACAATCAGATCTGGATCTTCTTTAATCAGAGTTCGAGATTCCACTAGAATTTGAACGTGAGCTTCCTGAAACAATCAGATCTGGATCTTCTTTAATCAGATCTGGGTTTGTATTCTATGTACTTTACCATCTGAAATTTAGGCTTCCGATAACTACATTTGTCGTTTCTGCCTTGGAGTTTTTCCAAATTCATTTGAATCAGTTACATGCCGGTGGAATCTCACGTCTCCTATATTTTGAGTTCGGGTGCAAGGCGTAAGGAATTAAGCCCCCCATTGACATCTTCAATGTTTTTTTACATTGTGACTGCTGCGGAGAGATGGTTCTCGTTTCGCCATTTCCATGGCCCCAAGGCGCGGGTGTTGGCTAGTGTTAAAAGCTTCCGCGACTCGAAACCCAAGTTCTTTTGGGTATTTGAAGGGGTAGTACCGCTGAAGATGGTGAGGAGACGTGTAGATTTGAAGGTGAATGATACATGGACCATTGATTATGACAGCTTACCAACCATCCTGTTGATATCTGCTCCATAAATAAGATTGCGCTCGTATCTGTTGGGAGGAGCAAGAACTATGATTGGGTGGGCAAGAATCTTGTCTTGACTTCCTAGGGTAGAGGTCTAGTCTACTCCGCTTTTGTTTTTATTCTTTATTTTGTTGTGTTATGTTTGACCTTCTGCTTGTGTTAACTTTGTTGTTGTATGAACTTCTCTTACGCAGATGTGGAGAGACTTTATTTTGTGCTTTTTCCTGGAGATGATTTGGATTGGCAGTTCCGCGACCTCCAGGTGGGTGAGGTGTATGTTTTGGATCGGACTACGGAGCAGTTTTTGAGGCCAGCCTTCCGGCCAAATGTGAAGCCAACACCTTTTGCTCCTATGCTAACTCCAAAGATAGGTGCGCTTTCTTTGGCTCTTTTGCGGCCCACCCCTATTAGCACTTGGACGCCTATGAGGCATGAATTTATTGTCTTTTCTTGTGATGAGACTTCAAATAATGTCGAATTTTCTTCATCTAAGAACTTTTCACCCTCGGGTAGCATTCGTAAGTCTCCGCATACAACCTACTTTGAGGTTGATTCTAATGTGGAGACAGAGGAAGATGACCTTGGGTACTTCAAGAGGCCTTCGTACCGGCTTGAAGGTACATAAGGCGCTAATACTGGGGTGATGATAACTTCTTTGATTTAGAGTTGGTTGATGATGACTTTGGTGGGCGGAATTTTAAGTCAATTGAACGTAGTTCTGTTGAGCTCATACATGCTTTTATACAAGATCCTCCCACTACTGATGATCTGACCAAGGCTCCTGTTGAAGGTGAAGGTGAGGGTCCTAAGAGTTCTAACCCGCCTCTAACCAAGTCTGCGCATATTCCAGATCTTACCCAACATGCGGACTTGGTGAAAGTGAAGGAGGAGATAGTTAGGATTTCGCTTTCCAAGCGCAAGGCCACCGATACTTTGCCTGCGAAGGGTATGAAGTCCCCTGTGCAGAAAAAAGGAGCACTTGGAGACGATTTTATGCATTGTTGAGGAACAAATGTTAGGTAAGTTCCTTCATCTTTTAGTTCATGACGTTTTACAGGCGTTCATGTTTTTTGATCTATTTTTTTATTTCGTTTTTGTACCGGGGATGAGTATTACTGCTCCGGGTGGTGGTAGTGGTGGTTCAAAGGTGTTGAAACCACCAAAAATAGTTTTGAAGAAAACCAATCCTGCCACCACTACTGAGCCGATTGTGCCATCAACTCCGGTGCCTCCACCCCCACCACCTAAACCTGTTTAACTTGATACTAGAGATCCTAGTGTGGTGGTTAAGGATGCTACGTCTGGTGCCAGTGCGCAGAAGGTGGTGGAGGAGGAACATGAAAAAGAAACTCCAGAGCAAGCGGAAGGGAAGAAGGTTGAGGGTATGGGGTTTGTGGACCATCTGGAGAGGCATGCGCGGGAGGGGGATAATGTCCTTTATCCTCGTATATACCACCCCCGCAATGCCAAGCGGCTACTTGTGCCTGATTGGAGGCTGAAGGAGGGCAGCCGCTTCAACAACTTGAACACCTGCCGCAACATCATGGTAAATTTGATCCCGCCCGCTGAGCACTTTTTCCAACGCTCCAGCCGGTGCGGATCCCGATGCGGAGCATGATCGTGAGATCAAAATCAGGTTACTTGGTCAGCTCTTTACATATTCGGTCTACGAGTGGCCTACGCGTATCAGCTGGTTCACTGAGGATGAGACCGTCTAGGATATGTACATTACCGCCTTGACCACACTGCTAGACGACATGCTTATGGCGGGGTGGCCCACTATCGGTGGTCCAGAGTTTGGGACAGCTAGCGAGAGGTATTATTATTATTTATTATTATTATTATTATTATTATTATTATTATTATTATTATTATTATTGTTATTATTATTTATTTAAGTTTTATAGGTGTATAATTGTTAGGATTTAGTGGCGCATCGGAATAGCCGATTCACAACGAACACCCAATAATAAACGAGAAAATATAAAGCACGACACACGAACACGAGAATTTTACGTGGTTCGCTTCCAGTGGGGAACCTACGTCCACGGGCTGCAACTAGGGATTTATTATTAAGCTCTGACAACTATTACAATTACATAGACAGGATATATATAGAGACTAATCTAGGGTTTAGGCTTGGTGAACAAGAAAACCTAAATGGGCTTCCTAAACATCCAATAAAACAAGCCCAATAGCAATAACTAGCCCAAGGACTTCACACCCAACAATCTCCCACTTGAAGGCCTTGCGATAAACACCAAGTCCGCCAACAAGCACAAAGCAATCCATGTCTTCAGTAATCTGTAAAGTTCAAACACACATAGGAACAGAAGTCTTCCAGGTCCAGCTCCCAAGAACAAACCAAACTTTTAACTATGTATCCCCAATCAACCTAGTTACAGCCGGCCAATCATCATCAGTAAACAGAAAGGCCCGTTGAAGCCCCAGATGGCTTCAACTCGGTCTCACAAGACCCCGTCTTCACATCCTCAATCCCAACTGATTCCCATAGACACAAACCATCAGATACAGGGATTCTTAGAGGAACACTCCCAACTAGCAGAAACTTCTCAGGAGAGATTTCATTCGGAAACCTGGTCTTCTGAACACACCGTCGATTTCCAGACGGTGTCGGAACACTTCCTATGCTCCCACTGCTACGAAAATCCCGTACATGTTTAGACCTCCGAATACGCTCAAGCTGATTACCTGAAGTCCCAGAGTCCTTTTCTGCAAACTGGACTCGTTTAACTGTCGAATCGGCGAGCCCGACTTTGGCGTTCGTCTTAATAGGGGTGGTCACTTCCCCAGACGGAGCAGGCACCATATATAACGACCCCTTCTTGAAACCGCTAGCAACCACGAGATTACCTTTAACGACCATCCACTTTCCACCACCAAACTTAACGTCCAACCCTTGTTCATCCAACTGCCCAACCGAGATTAACTTCGTTTCAAGCCTCGGAATAATCCTGACGTCATACAAAGTCCAAGTAGTGCCCCAAGTAGTAACCAGATCCAAATCTCCCATGCCAGTCACAACAAGAAATTCACCGTTTCGTAGCCTAACCTTGCCAAAATCACCCTTTTTAATATTCCGCATGCCATCATTGCTATGGGTAGCATGGAATGATGCACCAGAATCCATGACCAAGGATTTCACACTGTTTTCAACACACAGTATCAAAGCGTCATCCTCTGAATCGCTTACCGCAGCAGTGTTCAATCCACCAGAATTCTTTGATCGTCCATCAGATTTCTTGTTCGGACATTCATTCCTATAATGCCCCTTTTCGTTGCAGTCCCAACAACGCACACTTGGACGAGCCCTAGACGAGCTCCTGCCCCGACCCTTGCTGCTCCCACTGTTTCTACTATTTCCCCTTCCCCTGCCAACATGCAATATCTTAGAAGGCGACCCTTTAATATTCCTGCGGCGAACATCCTCACCCAATACCAAATCCCGGATCCTTTCAAATGTTAACCCTTCAGGCCCAACTGAGTTAGTGACAGCAGTCACTGTCCCGGACCAACTATCAGGCAGTGAAGATAGCAAAATCACAGCTTTGGTCTCATCATCGAATCTCATTCCCACAGACGATAACCTGGACAGAAGAGAATTCAAATTATTTATGTGCTCGGTCACTGAGCTTCCCTCTTTCATTCTCATCGTGAACAACTCTCTCATCAAGAACACTTTATTAGCTGCAGACGGTTTTTCATACATGTTTGACAGAGCCAACATCATACCATGAGTCGTGGTTTCAGACATGATGTTAAATGCAACACTCCTCGTCAACGACAATGTAATAACACCTCTAGCTTTCTTGTCCTTGGCATTCCACAGAGCTTCGTCAGCTTCATCCATTTTCTCCGGTTTTTCTTCCAGTACCATATCCATGTCTTTTTGACCCAACAATGCATCTATTTGCATTTTCCACCAACTAAAATCTGAACCGTCAAACTTTTCAATCACCAATTTTCCGTCTTCAGCCATAATGACAAATGAAAAATAAGATCAAAGTAACCCGGTGCCAAGTTGATAATAACCGGTCAAAAACTGACAAACAAACCAATCCTGAACAACCCGAATAATAACCCGAAACTTGAACACCCAAAACCCGAACAACAACTGAACAAACCCTAACCAGAAAACAAGAACGAAAGAACTTGTCTATCCTGAATACCGCTGAGTAAACGGTTGTAAATGGTGGTTCCTAGCAACGTCGACGGTTGTCGAAACTGGCACGGTAACAAAACAGGACTGCCGCAGTTGCGATCAACTCTTTCACAAAAGTCAAACTTTAATGCAAATTCAAGGTTTATAGAATTAAAGCTTTAGCACATTAATCGATAACTCAAAATAAGGAAAAAGGCAATGGCTTTTTATTTTGTTTTGCAAGTGACGACAAAACCAAAAAAAAATCAGCCAAGAATACACTCCCTTTTATGCTCGAACAACGTGCCAATTCCAAACAAAAACTTGCTTCCAAAAACAAAACGTGACAGCCAAGGATCGATCAAAATAATCAACCTACAAACCGAAAATCTTACGAAACGTTACGTGAATCCAACGAGCCAAAGCTCTGATACCACTTGTTAGGATTAAGTGGCGCAGCGGAATAGCCGATTCACAACGAACATGCAATAATAAACGAGAAAATATAAAGCACGACAAACGAACACGAGAATTTTACGTGGTTCGGTTCCAGTGGGGAACCTACGTCCACGGGCTGCAACTAGGGATTTATTATTAAGCTCTGACAACTATTACAATTACATAGACAAGATATATATAGAGACTAATCTAGGGTTAGGCTTGGTGAACAAGAAAACCTAAATGGGCTTCCTAAACATCCAATAAAACAAGCCCAATAGCAATAACTAGCCCAAGGACTTCACACCCAACAATAATATTATAATTTAGGCGTTTTAAACAAAACGCCTAAACTACACTTTTCTAGGTGTTTTAAACAAAACGCCTAAACTAGTATAGTTTATGCATGTTGTTTAAAACGCCTAATGTCATAGACCCGACGTTTTATTATGAATATATAAATGTTTGAAGCATTTTGTAGACGACTTGTGTTATCTGGTTCATACAAAACAGAGGAAACTCTGCCGAATTTTTTATAAAAATCCGAAGTGTTTTTATTTTGTTTAGGCGTTTTTGTAGATTATTGATTGTTGTTGTGATTGAATATATATATATATATATATGTATATATATAATATGTTTATAATGTTAATATTATTCTGTGTAGGTCAGATAGGGCCAGCAACATTCGAGGCCCTTTAATTCGTTACATAAACGGTCTGATTACTTGGTCTATTGTTGGACGGTGTACCTGTAATGAAAGGGTCTCGCAAATCGACCTTTTCTATCTCAATTGCATCCTTAGGTGTTGGTCGATTGCCTAAAATAGGTGCTTTGCCGAGTACATTGCTGCCTACCCTCATAGGCATTCAGCGGGGGGTATTCCGGTCGGGGGATCATGACCGCCATCGCGCTGTGTGTTGCCCCGGTCGACTTGTAGACTCATATTGAGGATGGGATTTTCCCCCCTCCGTTGAGGCCCAAGTATTATTATTATTTATTGTTATTATTTATTTATTTATTTATTGAAATATGTTATATTTCTATACCAAGACAAAACAAGTTACATTTAGATGGTGGGTAAGCGGGCAACAAGTTGCGCCGCTATCCCCTTTTGAATCGCAAAGACTATCTTGCTAACCACAAAACCTTGGTTTTTAGAGCTCCGTGAGTCACTGTGGAACACCTTCTGCACTCATTTCAGAAACCGTACTGCCCCAAGGGTCAGAGATCCAAATGTGTCAAAAGCGAACCGCATGAACACATGTTGATTCTCGAAAAAGGCTGCTTCGTGCTTAGCGACCTTCTTAGCTTCTGCCCTCAAAACTGCCTGCCTGGTACAAAGTCGCTGTCTCGCAAACCTACGAAGGGGGAAACCCGTGTCAGATCAACACAAGCATGTTTGCCCCCAGCCTATCCAAACACAAGAACATCTGGAGGACGCAAGGTAGATCTCCCCTCCCGCGGATCAGTCAGAAAATTGACCGGTGCTTCTTTTTTGGCTGAGACCCCCGCACTTCGAAGCACGTCTGTTGGATCAGTAATGCTCTTGATTTTTTGCTTGCTAGTGAACACTTATGTGTTTAGCAAGTTCAATCAGATTTGCACAGCGGAATAAGTAAGTAAAGTTACACTATCAACAGGAGTTATTACTCCCCCTTAGTGTTTGAAAACTAAAGACAAGTTTAATGAGAATCTAAGTATTGAATGTGAAAGACAATAAATACTCAAACAGATTCTTAGTAAATGAAATGGAAATAACAATAATAAGCTTTGAAGGATTTCAGTTTCAATTAAAATCAATATCTAAAACAAAGGGATGAACCCATCTATTTATAGATTTACAAATACATGAACCTTGCCAAAAAGCAAGTCTGTAACAAGTTGCAACAAGTTGCATTCTTGGAACTTGCACAAAAAGATAAAGCAATAATAAACAATTAAACTACTGAAACATAAGACGGTGGAAAGATTCTGGTACAAGTGCTGATGAATGACAAACTACTGCTGAGTAGTTTGTCTTCAGTAGTTCTTCAGCGAACTTGTCTGGTTAGACTTCAGAACTTCTGATACTTCTTCTTCAGTATTTATATACTTAGAATATTTTCAGAAGTATGAATTAGACTAAGGTTTGCAAAAGTGGTTTCCTCAATCCTTTTTGTCCTAACAACGTCCCATAGAACATCTCTTACCAAATCATGGTGGTACTTGAAATCCGGAAATTCCTTGCAGTGGAGCGCATGCTCGCCAAATTTATCCGGACATGCTTTTTTGCAAATGGGGCATGGTTCGTCCGAGGGGAACACAGGTATCATGAGCCGGTATTTGAGAATAGCCCTGTATTCCATCACCGACATCTGCTGCCGAAGCCCTTCAATGGGCACGACAGTCAGAAAATCTTGAGCATGAGCTTCTTGAAGGCATGCAAACACTGCCTTTTGTCGTGGAGTCATACCAAACTGCCCCTCCATAGTCTGCACGTGTTTACCATAAAGAGCACTCGCCAAGGTTTGCTGTGGTTTCTTGGGGGGCGGTCTCCTTATCGGTATAACCGCCTAAATCAATTTCCAAAAGAACTGTTTTGATATTACCAAGTGCGAGGGTGTAGTCGTAATCCACCCCCATCACACCAGCACTCCGCAGGATGTGGTCCTGCAATCCCCATGACTAAGCCCTCGACGCTACAAAGGCGTATGTTAACACATCCCCTGCCGTGAAAATCCCTAAGCCCCCATGATGCATAGGCAAGGATGATAGCCTCCATTGGAGGTCCCCAATATGTGCCCCTGCACAGACAACAATGCTTTCAACCGCCTCCCGAAGGCCTGCATCAAAAATGGACACCACCTCTCTGACATGCTCTGGCTAACATGTTCGGAGCCCGAACACTAATTTAGCAAATCTCATGCATGAGCGAAGTAAAAGAAGCTCCCTTTGAGGGTCTCTTAATTTCGGCAGGTGTTCCATGAGTTCAACCGCGCGCAAATCCCTTTTTGTTGCCAAAGGGCCTATATGACCTGTATCCCGGCTAACAACTCCCCCAAAGGAGTTTAACCCCTCGGTCAGGCCTACCTATCTCATTAGGAAATAAACCGGGCGTTATTGCTGACCCGTTGCACGTCGGCCAAAAAATCTCAGTTTTTCGCACATTAAGCATAAGCCCTAGAGATAGCCCTTCAGATCGAATAATATCAGGTGCCCTCGCTACGTCTTCAGTTTTACCTATAATAGTGCCACCATCTAGATACCAAGCATGGAAAGAGAGGGAGCAGGCTTCCTGCACCCGGAGAACCAGCGGATGAAGGACTAATGCAAAAAGGAGGGGGCCGAGGCAGTCCTCTTGCTGAACCCCAGTAGTAGCACCAATGTGAGTATCACCCACATATAACCTAGCATGCAGGGCATACAAGAATTGCATCCACGGGTAAATGGATGGGCATCGATAATTAACTACCCTGAGAAGTGTCGTACGGTCAACTACGTTAAAAGCATTGGAGAAATCAACAGTAAGCATAGCCAGGGAGCCATCAGAATGGAACATGTTCACAAACCTATTGGCACTGTGCAACACTGCTTCTGCCCCATTAGGGACCCCAACCCCAAATTGGAAATCCCCTAGATACGCAGCCATCTCTTTACCCACTTTACGCATAGCGACTTTTGACACGAATCTCCTCCAAATAGTCCCAACCGTGATAGGTCTAAGTCCATTGTCAGGCTTCAACAAGGGGGTTAGTGGAGCGGAGGCAACGAACTCCGCCAGTTCAGATGGGCAAAGCCCTCCAAGCCACAGGTTGACAACATCTGTGATGGACTTAAGCAACCCAGACGCGGTGGGGGGACCCCTGGCCACAAAATGCGTCCAAGATATGTTGAGCTCGCAAACCATCCCTCCCGCAAGAGGTCCCTTTCGGGAAGGATTTAATACACGCCAGTACACAATCAACGTCAACCTGTAGAGCTGGCTCAGATGGCATGGTGGAAGGCTTGGTCGGAGGGTCCACGATTGTGTGTTTATCTATCAAGGCTTTCAAAGTTGCCTCCCAAAGAGGCGCGACCCCTGATGAACTTAAGACCTTGACCTCAGATGAAAGCCCCATCGTAGGTAGACCAAGGAGGTTCTTAACGAGCTCCTCAAAGCCGGCCCCATCTTTCCAAACGGCAAAGGCTCGCATAATGGATTTACGTTGAAGCGATTTCCTGTTCCCAGACCTGCGTTCTTGCCTACAGGCTGGTTTGACCACCCGTAACATGCAACGAGGCAACAACAAAAGCTTAACCCATGCCCCAATAGACCCTGGGGCATCCGCCACTTTACGCAGCCCCCTGACAAAGCCTGCACAAACGCCATATGACACGCAGGCGGGATACTCTTGATAGTGGAAAGGGGGAGCGCGAGGATGCACTCAAGGAGAGCGACATCTGCCACCACCCCTATAGGCAAGACACTCTCAGGCTCCGCAGGCGGCCTACACGGCTGAGGGATCCCTACAATATAATGAATGGAATTTCCTGCACCTAAAGTACATTTATGTACACCATCTTTGTGACGACAATAACGGTTAAGAGCATGCAGGGTCATACATCCCTCACATAGCCTTTTCCCAAGCATCCGCATGGTATCTACAACATCAGTGTAGAGGTTCAAGTCCGAGGCAATCTGTCCCTTTAACAATTCCCTCCTTTCCTTCTCATTTAAATGGTCTCGCTGGAAATGCATAAGAAGTCTAGAATAACCCTTATACTCAGGCAAACCATCCTTGCAGAAATGGTAATTTCTAAAGGGGCAAGGCCACTTCCCGTGACTGAGCTGGGACCCGTCTCCTCAACAACAATTCCTCTCCCGCACCCAGGCGCACCCATAAGAAGAAAATTATAATTACTATTATTAGTAATTTTAAATTATTATAATAAGGAACAAAAGAACAAAAGAACACTAGTGAAACTTGAAAACCATAATTAAAAAAATATGCCAGGAGATTGAAAATCAAACCATTTTACAATATTTATTATAAAGCTACTTAAAAGAACCAATTAAAAAGGGTTGAGATTTGGGATGAATGAGATAAAAATGGAAGGCAAAAGAAGGTTGAATGAAAAGACAGGACAATATGCAAAAGGCGAATGAAAATACCAATAAGGTCGAAAGAAGGAGCACAAGTACAAAACACGTTGAATGAGCTAAGAAGGGCGAATGAAATGGGTAGGTAGGTTTGAAAATTGAAAAAATGGCCGTTGTCATAGCACAAAAGCAGGTTAGCAGAGCACAGCAGCAGTGCAAGTTAGCATAGCACGCAGCGCAAGCTACCTGAATGGAATCGAGCAAGACGAGCGAACGCAAGGATTCACAAGAGACAGCGCGAGAATCGAAGTGTGTATTATTAGAAACAGACGACCTAAGACGATTGAGAGCAGATTTGATAGAGGCAAAATGTTTAAGGTGGCGAAGGGTAGCGGATCTCCGTACAAGGAAGGCTCGGAAGTGGGTCTGGATAGTACGGGCGGCGGTGTCACGGAGGGAGGACGATGATGGTGCCGGAGAACGGTTCTACATGGGAATGTGTGAGAGGGTTTCTTCAAATTACAATCCAAATATCAAGAGGTTGGGGCCGAGGAGGTTGAGATGCCACACATTGCCGAGCCGGAGCGTGAGGACCATCCAGAGGAGGATGTAGAGATGGCGGACGTGCATCCTAATGGCCGACAACATCCTCCCCGCGTTTATCACGTCGTTAGGTTGCCTTGTACCACGAACCAGCTACTTCAGGGGGTTCTTGAGCAGATGGAGGAGATGCGGTCTGATGTTCGGTGGTTGGTACGGAGCGAGAACGAGAGGCGAGTTGCAGCGGGTTTGGCGCCGCGGCTAGCGCGTATTCCACCACGTACCTATCAGGGTGGGGCGTCCAGCAGCCAGGCCGTTACCTCCGGTGCATCTCAGGGGAAGGATGATTAGTTGTTTATTGGGATATTATTATTGTATGAACATTTTTAATTATGTAAATGTTTGAATATTATGGTTTATTTTGTTTTATTGTTCGTATCTTGTTTTTTGTTTAGTTCTGCTACATAAACATTAATGTTTACACAACGATTATTATAAATTTTATAAGGATAATTCTAGCTATTTTTAAAAATAACATCCATATAAAAAATCATTTTATATAAATAACAAAAAAAAAAAAACATTATAAAAAACCAAACATTTTGTTTAAAATTATATTTTTCAACCCATCCCAAACACCCATATACATTCATTTTCACATCTCTAACCATCTTAAACACTCACACTTATTTTTCATAACTCCCACTCACTACCACGTAGGGATGGAAATCAAACCCGAACCCGATGGGTAAACCCAAAACCCGATATATTTGGAACGGGTTTGGGGTCGGGTAATCGGGTATGAGTCCGGGTATGGGATTAGTTTTTATTTTTTCGCGGGTTTGGGACGGGTTTGGGATTTGATGATATACCCGTTTACCCGACCCAATTACCCGATAATGTATACCCGTTTACCCGATTAGATACCCAATATAATTTCTAATATATCTTTTTAAATATGTATGCATAATATATCAAATTGTCCATCTAGGATTGTCATTTTGTGCTAACAATTGTCACAAATTATTGTATACTATTTGTTATATATGTCTTTGAGTGTATTTATATGATTTAAGTATTTTATATTTATACATTGTAATCATTTACATAGATATTTAATAATGCTAAATGTAATTGGTTAATAATTACCTAATATATAGATACATGTCGGGTCTTTAGTCGGATATGCTCAATGGGAAAGTTTTAAAAATTAATGGGTTTACTCGAAACCCACGGGTATACCCGATACCCGATGGGTAATTACCCGACACAAACCCGACGGTTTTTGGGCCGGGTTTGGGACAAGAATACCTAATCGGGTATGGGGTTGGAATTACGTAAACCCGTCCCAAACCCGACCCATTGTCATCCCTAACTACCAGTCATTGCCAATGATTGTTAATGATTGGGAAGCATTTATACGGCCCGTGGAAACCCCCACGGCCCTTGATTTTCTGATTTTGCATCTCCACGTCCCGTGGGAGCCCACAGAACGTGGATGAGATGTCTAAATAAAAAACACTCCATGTCTGAATATCCGGGGCCACAAGTACGTGTTTTCAGCGTGTGCATGGAAATTCTCTCTGTACGCAAATTAAATCAATGCGTGTATTGTGTGGTCAAGAGATATAACATATTTTTAGTTTCAAGTATCATGCATAATTCGAACATATGCATGAAATAATTTTAGGCTTGATTTTTTTTAATGTATACCACATGTCAGTCTTTCATTTTATTGACCGTGAAATGGAACTATAACTCTCTTTTTCAATTACTTCCTTTATTAAGTAGCACAAATTATATATCACAATAAGAGAGAAAACAAAATATTTTAGAGATCACAACAAAGTTCAGAACTTTGATTGAATTTTTCTAACCACTTCGATGTCAACTTGAAAGGCCTTCGCAAGAACATCCTCAGCAATGTCAGGGTTAGATCCAAACACCGCATTTGCAATAGTAATGACACCTGGATTTTGGCTGCTCAATGCCGCAATAGCAAATGCATTCCCATATCCCATATTCTTCTGGAAGTGAATTAGACCTTGTGGAAACACAAACACATCACCCTTCTCAAGTGCTTTTGTAAAGAGGCGGTTTTCAGGGTTAGATGTGACAAAACCAACTAGAAGACTGCCTTCAATGACGGTCAAGACTTCAGTGGCTCGAGGGTGCGTATGTGGAGCGTTAATACCCCCTGGGGCAAAGCCAATACGAGCCAAGGAAATACCAAGAGTGTTGAGTCCTGCTAACTCTGCTACTGTCACTGCGGTCACATTAGAACCAACGTCATTCGACGTATTTCCCATCATCTGAAGCCCTCTAAAGAGAAAATCATCTGCTTTAACAAGCTTTGCATCTTTGCAAACCACACCATTCACGAATACTGCACAAACACAGATAGAAACCTTATTATGAACACCCATAAATATTGTACATAATATAACATTGTGTGTGTGATAATCTTTTACCTGGACTATATGCATCAGCTACACAGAAGTCCTGGAGAGGGCTTGGGTCGGAAGCAAAAGAAATCGAGCATGTTGCCAACAAGAGACTAAATATAAGGAAACGAGACATTATTAGCGGGTGGGTAAAAAAGTTGTTTTATAGGAATTTTGATTGTTTAGGATTCTATGAAAAAAGATGCAACTTGGTAGCGCTTTTATAGTAAAAGAATAAGGTTAAAATATACAAAGGATGTGTTGCCTCGCCACTAATTAATAAATAATTATATAATTTTGTGGAAAAAGTATATTTAAGAAAAAGTCATCAGTACATCCTCATAAGATTTTTTCAACCTTCGTTCAACCATAAAATTACGACAAGTCATATTGTTATTAAATGAGTTGTATAATAAGATTAGGTTTGTTGGATCGTTGAATATGTTTATTATGTAGCGAATTAATCAAGAGGAATGGTACCCTATGAATGAGCGGAAATGATATTTTAATTGTAGGGAATCTAAAAGGTTGATATATAAAACTTCTATTTTAATAGAAGAGTCAGAGGCGCAATGCATTTTATCACAACTCGCCATGTAACAAAGATGGTTAAAACATTGCAACAAACCAGGCATGAACCATGCTAAAATATCTAAGGAACACAAAAGTATATGCTGAAGTTCGGCGAACGGTTTGTTCCTTTGGTGGTGGTTGTCAAAATGCCATGAAACTAACAAGCATTTAACAAAACACTTACAATTATATAAAACCCTTTTTCGACCTTTGATCTTGTTCAAGGTTGCTCTTTTCATAGGCCATATTCCAGTGTGCGGTTTTCAAATTTATTTAACATCATAGGCAAAGGGAGAATATGATGATTCAAAAGAATACGATTCGATGCTTAAATATATACAGACTTGGCAAAATGAAAAGAAAAACAAAAAGTAATATGTATGCTACAAAGCTAAATCTTGGAACTTAGTCAAGAATCTTGCAAGAATCAGAGTAGTCAAGTGAAACAACATTTTTTGTTGCCAACTCTTAAAGTTCAAACTTTAAAACTATTCTGCTTTCTCAGCAGGATTGGCAACCGTTTGATCAAACAGTAGTTGATGAAGTAGAAGCAACAGTAGCCATTTCTGAAAGAAGAGAAAATTATAATCAATGTTCAGAATTGTTGGTTTACAAAAAACCAAAACAACGAAAATCTTTTGAAACGAAAACAATTTACTTTAAGAAATACCAAAGCAAACTCACAGAAAGTTTGAAAACAAATAAAAACAATTTAACAAACTGTTATGTAATTCGAAATATTTTAAAATCAAAACATAAACGGTGTTTTAAAAATCTTTTCTAAGCTTGTAAGACAATCGTTCGGAAAATAAAATAAAATATCATTTTTATTCGGCTATATTCAGATTACAATATAGTGGAAATAAACGTAAACAAATTACAAAAGAAATGAACCAAACAGATTACAATACAATGTAAATAAACATGAATAGAAAGTACCTAATAATGAATGTAGGATCGTCTTGGATGATCCGGATATCATGGGTTTGTGTGAGGCACGATATGGTTAAATCAGAGACGGAACTACAGGAGGGTCCGCTGACCCTCCGGCCGACCAAATTTTCTGTTATATGGCGTATCCAACAAAGAGTTTCTTTTAGTAATTTGACCCTCTGATCATCTCTACGAGGGCTTCAAAGTGAAGAGAAATGAGTAAAGATATATAAAATATTTTGTTTTTTTTTCTCCGGCGATCTCGTACTCATTATTCAGAGGAAAGGTTGAGGGAAGAGAAGACGATGGAGTATGAGGGTCATCTGGTGTGAATTAAAAAATTGATTTATTGTGTAATAATAGACCAGCTAGCTAGCACAATATTTTGTACTAAATCTTATTATGTTATTTACGAGAAAAAAATCTAACATATGGAATCTTTTGTTTGGTTGAATTGTTTTTCAGCAATTTTTATTAATTATTTACTTGATAATTAATTTTCGCTATTGTATATTTTTTATTATATTTACTCTAATCGTTAATTTTTTTAATTACAGTAATATTTATTGTGTTTGTAAAGATTAAAATATATAGATAGATTACATTTCTTTTATAAATATATTTTTGAGTTACATATATTTAAGCAGTGTAATTTATTACAATCTACATGGGTGTATTACACATAAATAATAAATTATATTAAGGATATCATAATATTCTAGTGTGTGTTTCCATATACTTGAATATAATCATAAAGCAAGGGAGAGGGATATAAAGGGATGTTGACTCTATCGATCAATTATTTTTATTAGAAGGGGTTAGGGTATCTTACAACAAAAATTTCTCTTACGTTTCCCCAACTATTTTTAATAAATAGTTGAAACACTCGTAAACGAAAACTGTACTTTGACCCCCCAACTAAAAATTCCTGGTTACGCCATTGGGTTAAATGGTTAATCGATTAATAAACATAGCATTGGTACTTACAAAAATGAATTCAGAATTCCAAACACCTCAAAAATCTCTCAAATGTGACAACTAAATGACGGCTAGAAAAGTTTGGTATTTATGTAAGTTGTCATTCGCCCTAGGGGAAACTAGGTTTGGGGACGGGACACAAGTGGGAGGAACGAGTAGGTTAAACCTACTCCCTTGGAATTCCGCACGAATGGCTAAGCCATTCGTGTCTAGGAGAAGCCACTGGATCCTGACAAATTACCAAATAATAAAGTTACAGTCTCCCCTTGGAACTATCTAGTGATCCACAAGCTTAACCTATCACCTAGTTGGGGACACACACGAAGTGTATTAATAGATTCTCCCTTAGACTTAGCTAGTGATATACGGTCTTCGGTCTTCAAGTCTTCATATCTGGCATTCAACAACTAAGGTATAACACCGATGTATGCTAACTTATGAAGACCTGAATATTTTATGATTTGAGCTTTAGGCATGGCTTCAGAAGATTTCATCTTGGTCTTCGATTAGCTTCAATAACTTGGGAGGAATCAGTCAATCTCTACTGTATTACTGGATGGGTCGTTGACGAAGACGAAGATCATTTCTGTATTAATGGCTACACTTTCATTTCTCGATCCATATCTTCTTCAACTTCGGTTGTTGGAGCTTTACCACGATCAGGTTAATCGGAATATCAGGGTCTTGTTGTTCAGAATGATTTTGTTGTACATGTCGGGTCTTTAATCAATTTCATGCTTTGTCGTTGTCACGTGATGAGCATACTTGTTATGTTTGATCGTGCAGAAAAATTTACTAACAAATTCCCAAACTACAACTTGCGTTGGAAACAACAAAAACTAGACATAAACAAAATTGTCAAATTTTGAACTACATGAATCAATGGATCTTCGATCACTCACTAAGCTTCCAAGATTTGTCAATTGTGACCACTAATTGGAGAAATTGGAGAAATGACTCAATCACTTGTAAACATTGGACCAGGGGCGCATTCTCCCTTGAAAGTTTGAATATTTGCAATTTTCAATATGAACATTAAAAACTATTACTTTTAACCTTGAGAGTGAAGTTTTTGACCCTTGACTTTAAAAAAAAAATTGATTTTATTTGTGTTTCGGCTACAAATCTGAGATTCAACATCCATGAATCAATAATAAAAAATAAAAATAAAGTTTTTTTTAGATGAAACAACAATACAAGTATACAGACTAACTAAATGCACCCTTAGTTTAGCTATAAAATAATTTACCAATAAGCATCCTACAACAAATGTCAATATTATTGTCCACATAAACCAAAAATTAGATTTTATCACTAGGCACTTTAGATATGCTAAGGTAATGATTAATACTGCATAAACAATTGTCCCAGTCTACGCGACACATTCCCATATCAAGTTATTCACAAAGCTTCCTCATAACAGATGAGTAAATTGTCCTAATCTGTTTTTACAAGGACATGTTCACTTGTGATTCTGTTTAGGGTTAGGGCATATACTGAAAATCAATTTTATGATTTGTTTTTTTTTTCTTAATTTTTTTATTCATTATGCATATTATGTCAAAGGGTGAACTCAATCAAGTTGCTATCCCAGCGATTACATCTGTAGGATCGATCTAACAAGAAATTAGTATCGCGCGCGTATTGAATCGAGGGCGGAAATCAACGATTCGGTTAGTTGTTATAGGTGGGTGTTTATGGATAGGATCATAATAATAATATGATAGAGAGGACACCCACAAAACACACACAAATGGTTGCACTTGTATGAAATGAGAAAAAGTCTTGTAAAACAACTAAGGCAAGGCGTATATATAGGGGGCTTTCATACACGTCCCTCATACACGTTCCTGGCACGTGTATGAAACTTACGACTTACCAAAGTACCCCTATGCCTATATAAACACTATAATGCAACCCGATGACATCTAAAACGTTATATAAACAAGCCTACAACTATTATCGACCTATCACTAGCCGGGACATACACGAAGTGCACTAACAATCTCCCCCTTGGACCAAGTACCCATAAAACTCATGAACATGAAATTTTTCAATAAAATTCTGAGATCTGATCCGTTTTTCCCCAAATTTGATTTGTTTATTTGTAAAATCTGTTTCTAAACCTAAAACCACAATCAAATCATTGATCCAATCATCAAACACGCCTCAAAATCATAGAAAACCATGTTTTTAGTGAAAAACAAGTCAAATCGGTTTTCGAAGGACAATTGCTTAAAAACATTCAGATCTGATGCAAACCACTATAACAACACGCGCGATATGAGCCTAAGCTCTTATACCATTGTAGGATCGATCTAACAAGAAATTAGTATCGCGCGCGTATCGAATCGAGGGCGGAAATCAATGATTCGGTTAGTTGTTATAGGTGGGTGTTTATGGATAGGATAATAAGAATAATATGATAGAGAGCGCACACACAAAACACAAACAAATGGTTGCACTTGTATGAAATGAGCAAATTAAAAGTCTTGTAAAACAACTAAGGCAAGGCGTATATATAGGGGGCTTTCATACACGTCCCTCATACACGTTCTTCACACACGTTCCTAGCACATGTACAAAGAGGGTGGGATGTGTATGAAGCTTACAACTTACCAAAGTACCCCTATGCCTATATAAACACTATAATGCAACCCAATGACATCTAAAACCTTCTATAAACATGGCTACGACTATTATCGACCTATCACTAGCTGGGGACAAACACAAAGTGCACTAACAACATCCATAAGCTTTAGTATTATATATAGTAATATGCATGTGTCTGATTTACATACTTAACTCAGAGGGCGTGCCAACCAAGTCAACATTGCAATGGACACATCTATAAGCTTCAATAATATATATTGTATACTAAAGACGCATTTGATATTTGGTAAGAATAGCTATTGGCTAATTTGATGAATGCCTTTTTCTCATTCTAGGACTTGTGGTCGATTCAATCAGAATACGATAATCTTAGAGGTCATGTCTTAGTCTGGCTTCTAACCGAAACATACGACGCATTAGCCTTTTACATATCTGAAAATAGTCTCGTATATCCCCTGATGAATCAACACTTTAAAGTGGTGAAACCTCGGATTTTGAAAATATATCAAACGAGATTTCGCTACAAAAGCATATGCCATCGAGACGATAATCCACATAATTAAAAGTCCGAATAATTTATATCACCTTACCAAAAATGGAAATAATTTTGAGCCTACTAACAAATCATTGTAGAGGCTAATTATCTTTTTCAATTTTTTATTTTTTTATTTTTAGGTTTAGATAGCCACTGGTGTACTCTCATTTTCCCTTTTTCTCCACATGAAAACTCAAAATTTGTTTTTATGATGTTTTTGGATTTTCCTAATTTTCTCTCCCTAAAAATCTAAAAATTTACCAAAAGGACAATGTTTTTAGATTTTTTTTCAATGTTTTTGAAAAAAATATTTACAAAACCTGATTTTCCGTTGTTCTTTACTCAGAGTTTTCCAAAATGGCGTTTGCCATTAAAAGAGATAGTCAAATTTGGTATAAAAAATCGACACATTGGTAATTCGTGTGGACTTTAGTAATTACCGACTCTTTAGTGATCACTATGGCAGTCTCATATTCAAAAAAACTGGGAGTGTTAAGAAATTGTAAACGGTAGTTACTCATTTGTTCTCGTGTCCAAAGAACCTGGAAACAGCATGTCACTAAAAAACATTTTTTTCGTTTTTGTATAGCACTATACGGTGCTCGTTGTAAAGATAATAAAGCGATCGTTAATTTGGTGTAACTTTTTTTCAGAAAAATGTCATACATAAAAGTTACTAACGTTTAAAAATTGTGAGCAGAAAATAAGAAAAAAATAAAGATAAAAATATTAATTAACATATTTGAAATTTTAAAATAATTAATAGTTCACTAATATTTAAAAAATGTGAGAGGAAAATAAGGAAAAGATATTAATTATCATATTTGAAATTTTAAAATAATATAGATATAGATTTTATTTAAAAATACAAAATAAATAAATTTAAAAGAAAGCTTCACATGATGCCACATGACACATTTAAGGGGGGGAGGGCTTTGAGACCTCCATTAAATGTCACCTCATACAAACTCAATTCTTTTATTACAAGTTAAAAGATAATTATAACGCCCGTTTTCAAATTGCCAAACATGTATTTAACTAATGCATTTAGTTAATAAAAAAGTACGTGTTATTTATATAAAAAAAAAACATAAGCCAAAGGAATTATAGCAATTGACGATTTAAGTGAAGTTTCATTTTTTATTTGATAATTATATATATATATATATATATATATATATATATATATATATATATATAGGGTTGAGTTATTCTACAAAGGATACAAAAAATGAGAAGGGTGAGAAGGATACAAAAAACACAATAAATCATGAAATATGACACAATGAGCCACAAAATATAACACAATGCCAAAAAAATATAACACAATGCTGAAGAAAAAAGACACAATGAATTGAAAAAATGACACAGTGATGAAAATAAGAAAAAGACACAATGGTATATAAAAGAGACAATGATATAATGCATATTCTAAAAACTACAAGCTAAAACTCCAAAAAAAACAAAGACCTAAAAACTAACGTCGTAGGGTTCGATAAGACGATTCCAATGTCGCTTGAATGGGTTCAATCGGAGTTCGTTTGATACCCTTCCTACGACTTCCTATTTTTCTTTCACTATGTATTTGATCCTAACCCTATAAATATATATATATATATATATATATATATACTAGTAGAAGACCCGCACGATGCGGCGACGGCAACAATTTACAACATGATGCTTGTATTTTGTTAGTTTATCAATCATCAAGTGAAGTATTGTATGGTACAATAGAAAGTTGATGAATCCTCTCGTGATCACATTCCACTAAACCTATTACACAAGTGTACATATAAACCGGATATGAATACATAATTATTTAATTGGTAAAGATACTTGCAATTTGTTCATTTTTTAACTGTGACTTTCTTATAAGTGACCCAATGTTACACCGCCTAATTGGGGGACCTAGCCAAGATCTGCCCCAAACTATCATGCACAGCAGAGGACGTTGATGTATAAGACTTAGGTAAGGTGTCCCCCCAGAAACCGCACTGCCTCCACACGAATTGCATCGCTGAAGTAACAGCCGGATAAAAACTGGGGTGCGGCTTCGGATCGAATACTCCTCGACGCATTTGTCACCATCATTGCCTCGGTTCAATTTGTTCATGATTGGTAGTTTTGGAAAATTCTTATTGTTCATCACATGTAATAAGATTAATACTCGTGATACTTGACACAATCATAGAGTCATTAAAATTTATGTTATTTATTTATAAATAATTACTATAAATGCTTATGCTAATAAAGATAGCAAGATCAAATAAAGGGTTAGAGCATTCACATCTCCTCCACCAAATCCCATCCATCAAATTACACTAAAAATCAGTACTTCACCTCTAAATCTCTTCTCTCTTGATTAAAATAATAATATTTTTTCATATTTTTATCATTACATTTTCTCTCTCCTTACTAACAACTACTTACAAAAATATTAATATATATATATATATATATATATATATATATATATATATATATATAGGGTCAAGATCGTATACAAAGTGCGTTTTATGTGAGAAAGGTAAGAAGGTTTTATGACCATTAAATGCCTTTAATATAAGGGTGTGGATTAATTGGATGACATTTTTATATTTAGTGATATATTTTTTTAATAAAATAGATGTTGGAGGGGTACAATTGTAAATGGACCACCACATTTAATTGACAAAGTTATTAACCATATCCTCTACCATAAATCTCGTGATTTCTTCAAAACAAATTATCCTTATTTTTAACAACTCTCTCAAATTCAACGGAAAATAAATCTTTAGGTAAGAGGGTGAAGAAAAATGACTAATTAAAGAGGGGATTTAGAAGGGGACACGAGAGGAAATTAAACAACAAAGAACTTGCTTAATTTCAGCATACTTCTGTTTGTGATCGTCATCTACTCGATTAGTTGCTTTGCGATCAGGAACAATAATGCGATACCGCAACGGTGCCACATCTGAGTTGAAGGGCTGTTTGTTCTTTGTTTGATGTTATGTGCTAGATTTTTGTCTTTTGCTAGTTATTTATGTTTTAAGTATTGTACAAAGGGTTGTACAAATTTCGTATCTTCCTACAAAGGTTTGTGTTTTGTGATAATTGTTGGCCAATTTGGGTGTTTTGTGATAATGATTTTGTACTTGATCTCAAAAACCTTCTCGTTTTTTGTTAAATATAAAACACACAGTAGTTGAATATAAAACACTATTTTTATAAGAACAAAATTGGTAGTTAAAATTTGTTTGGGTTTTAGTAGGATATGAAACAAATTTTATATGATGAAGATAAAACACAATAGTCGATAAAACACAAATGGGGGGTTTTGATTGTGTTTGCTGAATATGAAAAAATACTAAAAAAATGTGTTTTGCGAATAAGATGAATATCACAAGTTAGTTTAATATAAAACACTATTTTTGTAAGTACAACATTGGTAGTTAAAAATTGTTTTGGGTTTGAGTAGGATTTAAAACACATTGTATATGATGAAGATAAAACATAATAGTCGATAAAACACAGTTAGGTAAAACACATTCTAAAATGATGAAGATAAAACACAATAGTCGGTGGTGATGACGATGATGGTGGTGACCAGAGCCACTTGCGACGTCGGTGGTGATGAAGGTCTGCATCTCTCTCTCATGTCTCTCTCTTTATTTACCTATTTTTATGCTCTCTCACCTCTCTTACCATAATTATGATTTTAATCTTTTTTTAATAGTTTGTCAAAATTACTGAAGTTGGTGAGAATACATAAGCCATGTCAAGCAATTAAGTTTTAGAATAATAAAAGTTTAGCAATTCATATGTCTATCGTAAGTTTAAGTCTGCATGAATAAACATGAAGTATAGTATGCACATAATCAAACCTCCGACAAGTTTAGGTCCATCCCGTCATCCACGGTTCACCTTAATATCACGTTGGAACGATAACAATCACCCGCTCTCCCCATAAAAGATGGTCAACGAATCTAGGTGGGATTGTCAATCCAATAGATCTATCATTGAATATCGCCGGCTTGGCCATAGCTAATGATTATGTAAGTTTAAGTTTAAGTCTAATAGTCTTTGTCTAAGTCATGAGGCATTAAAGTTTACAACTAGACATGTATGTAAAATTGCTTAAGTATAAAGTTTCAAGTATAAAGAATTGCATAAACAAAGTTATGTAAACTCACCTTAGCAAAGTGTTAAGTCTCGTGAAATAGAATATGTGTAGCCCAACATTGCCAAGTATTAACCTATGTTTAAGGTAATAAATAAGTCTAAGTCTTTCTAGTCTACAAGTATTTTCTAGGGTTCCTAATTTGGGGATAAGTATTTGTTTAATTATAAAATAAATTGTTAAATAAATAAAAGAAATTCGAAACATAAATAAACAAAAGTCTTTTTGTAGGTTTTTGATTAGGAATGATCACATTATAAGGTTTTGAGAATGAAAATAATTTTTATAAAATTATTTTCTTAAAAATAGAATATTTAGTCTATTTATTTCTATTTTGCCAAAATATAACTTTAATATCTAAAAATATTAAAGTTAAAGAATTTTTAAATTAAAATTTGTATTTCTGTTCTAAATGGACAGAAATAATTTATATAAAATTTTGGTGCAAAAATATTGAAAAATGAATTTATTATGAATTATTTATGATTAAAATAACAAAAATCGATTAAAAATATTAAATAAATGATTTTTCGAAAATAAAAATCATTTCTGGAATGTTTATTGTTTTATAAACTTAGAATAATTTTTGTAGAATTTTATAAAATCGTTTTGATATTTTTATAGAATTTTATAATTATAATAGAATAAACTTGAAATATTTATTATGTATAATAAATAAATAAATAATTTTTGGAAAAATAAAAATTGTATGTTAAACTTTTCTATTAGAACATCATAAAATAATTTTTGTAGAATTTATAAAGAAATTTTAGTATTTTAAAACCATTTTTAAAAATAATAATGAATATATATATAAGTGTAAAAGGGTTAAAAAAAATGTTTGTAGTTGCCAAGAATTGAACCCGCGTCTGACCTTAGAGGTTTTAAATCACAAGCCCAGACCAGTTGGTCCGGACCCTGAGAACGAATAAATCATGACTGAAATTAATTATATAGGTTTAATGCGAATGTGATTACTTGTTTTAAATAAAGAAGAAAAAATGTTGTGGCTGGGTCTCGAACCCGCGTACCCTAGCTGACAAACAGACGACACAACCACTTGATCTAGATCAGTGGTTGTGTCTGCTTTGTTTCTGATTATTTATTAAACGCACAGAACCAGAAGCGTTATCCCCAATTTCAAATCGCAAGAACCCTAGTTTGCTTAATAATCAAAATTAATGTCCAATAGCCACTGATATGATGGGGCTATTGTTCGCATGATGCCGAAGAGTAAAACTAACCAATAATTTCGAACTTACAATGCTTAATCGTGCGAATTGGAATAGTCAACGAAAAAGTCAACTGTGTACAAGAATGCAGATTATAATGGGGTTTTTAGAAAGAATTGAGAGTAGGGATTGAGTAATCGGCGAGTATAGGTTGAGGTTGAGGGCTCAATTTATACTAACACCAATGGATTAGTTTATTTAGAATGTTTAACCCTCATTGAATTGTATACGCGTAAATGCTCGGATTTTTGGAAAGTTTTGATGTTGATAGCGTGAATCATACGTGTAAATGTTTGTCAATCAATCATTTTTACCATATTGGGATTAAAAACGCGGTATGAGGTTTGAATTTGAAAGGTAATCGTCGCAGTTGACTTCTCATAAGTCAACTACACTTTTAAACGTGTTATAAATATTTATACATTAGAAGTTTAATACCAAGACAGGAGTAGACCAGCTGGTTTAGGTTGTGTGTGTGATGGACCGGCCATGGGCACGAGTTCGAACCCCAGCTCAGGCATTTATTTTTTTTAAAAATTATAACACTAATATAAAGATAATATATGCTTATAGTATGATACTAGGAGTCCAAAAGTGTCACGAAACATTTTTTAAAAGGTACGATAATGATAAAAATTCAGCGTTTTATTAATAATTGTCGTAACGTACATATAATTTAATGCGAAATGTTACAGTCTCCCCTACTTTTAGGAACGTCGTCCCGAAGTTGGAGTTGGAGAGTCTGGTGGGAAAAGGTGTGGGTACTTAGACTTCATCTGGTCCTTGCATTCCCAAGTGAACTCTGGACCTCGTTTAGATTCCCAACGAACCTTAACGATCGGAATGCGACTGCGCTTGAGGTTCTTGACTCCAGTATCCACGATCTCAACAGGTTTCTCGACAATGTGCATAGTTTCATCGATCTGCACATCTTCAAGGGGGACATGGAGGTTCTCATCTGCTAAGCATTTCTTGAGATTCGAAACGTGAAAAGTTGGATGAACATTGCTTAATTCAGGTGGAAGATCAAGTTTGTAAGCCACTTTTCCAATCCTGTCAAGCACTTTGAATGGGCCTATATATCGAGGAGCTAGTTTTCCCTTTCTACCGAAGCGAATTACTCCCTTCCATGGGGATACCTTAAGAAGTACAAGGTCCCCGACTTGAAATTCCGAGGGCTTACGACGTTTATCAGCATAGCTCTTCTGACGACTTCTAGCCTTGAGAAGATTATCCTGAATGAGTTGGATTTTATCTGTGGTTTCCTGGATCAGTTCAGTCCAACAGACAGGTGAACGACACTTACGACCATAGAGTGCCTCGAAAGGAGCCATGTTAATGCTGGCATGATAACTGTTGTTGTATGAAAACTCGACCAAGGGAAGATGAGAATCCCATGTGCCACCAAAATCGATGACACATTCCCTGAGCATATCCTCAATTGTCTGGATGGTCCGTTCGGTCGGACCATCTGTTTGAGGGTGATAAGCAGTACTCAGGTTTAGCTTGGTACCCAAAGCGTCTTGTAAAGAATCCCAAAAGTGAGAGGTGAAACGACCATCACGATCAGAGATAATTGTCACACCACGACAAAGGCGGAAACACGTGGCGCGACGGTTCAAAAGCATAAAGTCAAGGTTATGGCTAAACACAAGTAATTTAAAGAAAATGGGTCATTTATTATGACGTCGAATCAGTTTCAAACATTACACAAAAGATAATTGTTTTTGAAATAAACTTAGAGGTTTCTCAAATATATCCCAAATGCCTTGGGAAATAAAGGTGAAACCCCACAAAAGCCTGACGTCGCATTGGAGATTCCCCGACCCTGCTTGCCTGATCTTTCATCTTCTAGTTACCTGAAAGATATGTTTTAAAAAGTTTCGTCAATATAAATATATTGGTGAGTTCACAGGTTTTCAGTTTCTAAAACTTGAATACTTGGGAATACCATGTTATGACAATATATAGGAGTTGCAAATTCCTATAAATCTACTTGAGACTATAATCAAACCAAGACATATAATAATTGTGCCCCGCTCCAAGTCGTTACTCGGTTTCCCACGACTTAAGTTCAGAATATTTGCACCCCAGGCATAACCTAATGCATAATCGACGCTATCGATTAGGGGTGGGCCTTGTCGGGCACCAATAGTACTATTCGAATATTCCTCCGGTTTCAATTCCCTGAACAAATGATTATAGAGGCGAGGACTCAACCCCGAGTGGCGGTCACACCTCAAGTATTAAATCCGTCAAACACTATCCCTAACATATCTTTCCCCCGGAAAACGTAAAAATAGTTAAAATGGGGCCGTGAAACTCACCTGTAACTGCGTCTGGCTCAATAAGGTGAATAGCAAAGGGTGGTCTTGCACCTACAACGTCCTAAACGTATAAGTCACTATTCCTATAGTGCATGTGCCTTGGCAAATTGTACACCCAACTCCCGACCACAAGTTGTTCCAAATCCCGTTTAATTATGCGTGTATCCTAGGTTTCGTTGGCGTTACATTACCCTTTGTGTTACAAGTTATATATTACTCTTGTTAATATTTCCATAACTTGTATCTTATTATCATCGACTCGACTTCACTTAACGTATAATTATTTTCCCATTTAAATAATTATACTTAAGATCGCATCGCTCGATATAATATATATTTCAATCCTCGACCCGACTCACTTTGCCACACATTTGTTTTCCCATTTAAACAAATATGCTAAGATTTTGTCGTTCGATCGTATATTCTTAACGTCCGATTCAACTCACCACACCGTATATTTATTTTCCCATTCAAATAAATATACTAGGATTTCGTTGATACGACATACACATATATATATCCTTGTCTTCTCGTCGCGGCTTTCCTTCCCGCATGTCTACTTTCCCATTAAGTAGATATACTAGAATTTTGCCGAGACGAGCGTACAAATATATATAAATGTGTAATTTTTCTTGTTAAGTATATACGTTTGTTTTAACGTCTTATTCGTTTGTGTCATGTGTTTCTCCCACGAATTAATCCTCCAACACTTAGGAAAGTGTTTATTTATTTTCACCCAAAGTATATATATATATTTTACCTCTTAAAATATATATTTTTCTTATCTTGCCGCAATGACATTTTTCTCATATTTTGTCCGGTTATGGTTCGTTAACGCGTTTTAGTTCGATATCTTAACTCGATTAGTTAATTTTTCCGAGTTTTTCCCAACATGTATTTTATAGAAATATTTTCCATATTTCTTCCTATTTTCACATGTTACTTGGATGGTTAAAATACTTATGTATTTTTAACCCAACTTGTCAACTTAACTACAAAAATGTTTCCAACACTTTTATATTCCCATTTATATAAAAGTATTCATTTTTGTATAAGTTTCCCAAGTTTGTTTAATATTTTTATAAAATCTCTATTTTATAAAAATCCTTATGTTAAAACCCTTTATATTTTTATAACTTTCAAAAATACACTTTTATACAAAATACCCAAGTATTTCTACTAGTATTTACAAAAATCATCCTTAGACTTTAATGCTTACATTTTTGACACCAAACTTTCCATACTTGTATTTTTGGACTAATAGTTTCTAAAATGTCCATTTTAGTCCCTTAACTTTCAAAGTTACAACTTTAGTCCCTTAACTTACAAAAGTTGCATTTTTCTACTCTAACTTCCAAAGTTGGCATTTTTCACTCAAAATAGTTAACTTTGAAGATTCAACTTTTTATAGGTAAGTTATTTTTGTATCAAAACACTTATGTTAGTCTTATATTTCATATGGAAGGCTAATTATGTGTGTGTTTTATGTATTTGTCCATTTCTTCAAAATATCATTCATCCAAGTGAGTTAACTTTAATTTTCCATCTTATTCATTTATGAACTTCTAACATGTTTTACCACATATTATAACTTAAATGATCATAATAAGATGAATTAAAGTTAGTTTTAACATATTCAAGTTCATCTCAAAATCTTAACCAAAACATCATCCTACTTAGTCTTACATGTAAAATTTATATATTTTCAAGACTAATACATTATCATCAACAAATCCATGGTTTATTTTCATATCTTTAATCTTCCATTTTACACATGAAAACTTATTAAAGATTATGTTCAAAACCATTTTTAAACCCTTCATGTACAACTTGCTACTAGGAACACATACATGAAAAATAACAATCAAAAACAAGATTAAGAAGCTTACTACTAGCACAAGGCTAGGGAAGACAAAAACCTTGGATTTGAGAGGGGTTTAGTGTGTTCTTCCTAGTGGTTTAGCTCCAAGCTCTTGAAACACACAAAAGGGGTTTGGATGATGGATGATTTTAAGTATTTTGGAGATGTAAAAACTTGAAAGAACAATGTGTGTGTGCTTGTGGAAACTCACGGCCACAAGGGAAAGAAGGAAGAGGTTTGTTTTGCTTGGTGATTCAATCTTCTAACATGTGTTATTATATAACCAACTCATGTAATGATGCTAAAGATTTAAGAAATCTTATGGAAGATTATGAGTGTACTTGGGAGATTTTGAAAAGATGATAAGTGTGTGTGTATGGATGAGCCGTGTATATGTGTATATGTATGGAAGATTACTTGCAAATCTTGATCAATCTTTATAAGGCATGATTATCTCTACCTACAAGACTTATCAAGGCATGCATCCACTAAAGTAATGATGTTTAGCTACTTGTCTTGGATTCTTGTGGCCCTTGGCCGAAAATTTGGATCAAGGGGACAAGATTTTGTTGCTTTTGTACTACATGTTCACTTACAACTTTATCTTACACCCTTTGCATGCTTTACATATAGATTTAGGATATTATTATTATTAACACATGCTTGAACACAAGGAGGCCATCTAGGCCGGCCCCCAAGTGGGTTGGGTGGGGTCCACCACTTCAAATATTAACCCATTGATTGTTATGTTTAATCCCCCGTCGTTCGGGTGTCGTTCGGGTATTTTTCGGGTTTTAATCACGCGTTATCCGGACATTAAATATACCTTTAATAACACTTAAATATAGTCTATTTTAAGCGTTGATTGGTTATTTAGGCCTTTACCGGGTGAAATTATGAGTTATACGCGTATCGGGTGCGATACGCGCACTTTATTCGTTACCGGGAGATTTGTACAAGACGTTTTCATTTATGGTTTTGGAGTTCCAAAACTCATTATATCTTATGAAAATACCCTTTATTTTATATCCTGGGTGTTCGGGATTCGTTTCGTTTATTTAATTATTACCGGGTAATTGCCAACATCCGTACCGGATAGCTTATTCGCACATGATCCAATCATGCTTTACCATTAAACGTATGCATTCCTATGCACTATTTGGAAATTGCTATTCCCTAAGGCCTTGATAATTAAATCACACATAATTGCATTTAATTACGTTAATCATATATTAATTAATTGTACGGAATTACCATATTTTTGCCGGTTGTTACATTCTCCCCCCGTTAAGAGAATTCCGTCCCGGAATTCACTTCGAGTTCTCCGGTACAGGTGTCTTCTCGAATAGGGCGGTGTATTTTTGCTTCATCCGGTCCAGCCTTTCCCACGTGAACTCCGGTCCACGCTTGGCATTCCAGCGCACTTTGACCAACCTGATCTTGCTGCGCCTTAATTTTTGGACCTTCCAATCAGTTACCTCGATTGGTTCTTCCACAAAATGTAACTTGTCGTCAATCTGGATCTCGTCAGCAGGAATAATGAGAGTTTCGTCGGATAGGCACTTTTTCAAGTTCGACACATGAAACGTGTCGTGTATTCCACTAAGCTCTTGAGGCAACTCGAGCTTGTATGCCACTGTGCCTACCCTCGACAAGACTTTGAACGGTCCAATATATCGCGGGTTCAGCTTTCCGCGCTTCCCAAAGCGCGCGACACCTTTCCAAGGTGACACTTTCAATAGGACCCTGTCTCCAACTTGAAACTCTAAAGGCTTTCGCCTCATATCAGCATAGCTTTTCTGGCGGTCCCGGGCCGCTTTGAGGCGTTCCTTTATCAAAAAGACCTTATCCGTGGTCTCTTGAACAATTTCAGGCCCGGTGAGTTGCTTTTCCCCAACTTCCGCCCAACATAATGGCGATCGGCACTTGCGTCCATATAAAGCTTCAAACGGTGCGGCTTGAATGCTCGTATGATAACTGTTGTTATAGGAAAATTCTACCAATGGCAAGTGCGTATCCCAATTACCTCCGAAATCTATCGCGCATGCCCTTAACATATCTTCCAAGGTCTGGATGGTTCGTTCACTTTGACCATCCGTTTGGGGGTGATATGCGGTGCTCATGTCGAGGCGAGTACCGAGGGCTTCGTTCAAACTTTCCCAAAATCTGGAAGTGAAACGACTATCTCGATCAGAGATGATAGATACAGGTACACCGTGTTTAGATACCACTTCCTTAATATACAGACGGGTCAGTTTCTCCAACCTGTCCGTTTCGCGTATCGGGAGGAAGTGTGCAGATTTCGTCAATCGATCTACGATCACCCAGATCATGTCATGGCCGCTTGTCGTCTTAGGTAACTTGGTAATGAAATCCATGGTGATTCGTTCCCATTTCCATTCCGGTATTTCCGGTTGCTGGAGCAAACCGGAAGGTCTCTGGTGCTCAGCCTTGACCTTTGCGCAAGTCAAACATCGCGCAACATAGGCTGCTATATCCCTTTTGAAATTCGGCCACCAATAAAGTTCCTTCAAATCGTGGAACATCTTGTCTGCACCCGGGTGAACCGAATATCTAGAACTGTGAGCTTCGGCCAACACTAGCTCACGCAATCCACCATATACTGGAACCCAAATTCTATTCATGAAATACAGTGTCTGGTCCGCTTTTGGTTCCAGTGAATCGACCATCTTTCGTAACCTTTCACCTTTGACGTTCTCGGGTTTGAGGGCGTTAACTTGAGCTTCACGAATTCGTTCAGTCATATTCGTGTGGATAGTCAATCCCAAAGCTCGAACACGCAATGGTTTAACCCGTTCCTTGCGACTCAAGGCGTCGGCTACGACATTCGCCTTACCGGGATGGTACTTTATCTCACAATCGTAATCGTTTAATAATTCAACCCATCGCCGTTGTCGCATATTCAAATCCTTCTGATCAAAGATGTGCTGCAAACTCTTGTGATCAGTGAAAATCGTGCACTTGGTTCCGTACAAATAGTGCCTCCATATCTTGAGAGCGAACACCACTGCACCTAATTCCAAATCGTGTGTAGTGTAGTTCTTCTCATGGATTTTCAGTTGCCTGGAAGCATATGCTATTACTTTTTCTCGCTGCATCAATACACAACCCAAACCTTGATGCGAGGCATCACAGTAAACCACAAAATCTTCCGTACCGTCTGGAAGTGACAGTATCGGAGCGCCACATAACTTGTCTTTTAACAATTGGAATGCTGCCTCTTGCTTTTCCGTCCACTCAAATTTCTTGTCCTTCTGGGTTAGCATAGTTAAAGCTTGTGCTATCTTTGAAAAGTTCTCGATGAACCTTCTGTAATAACCCGCGAGGCCTAGAAATTGTCGTACTTCGGTAGGAGTTCGAGGTGCTTCCCAATTTTTAATTGCCTCGATCTTGGCCGGATCAACGTGTATGCCCTTCTCGTTTACCACGTGACCTAAAAAGTGAACTTCCCGAATCCAAAAGTCACATTTCGAGAATTTAGCATAGAGCTTCTCCTTGCGTAATACTTCAAGAATTAACCGAAGGTGATTCTCGTGGTCTTCTTTCGTGCGTGAATAGATCAAAATATCGTCAATGAAGACGATGACGAATTTGTCCAGGTATGGCTTACACACGCGGTTCATTAGATCCATGAAAACCGCTGGTGCGTTGGTTAAGCCGAACGGCATTACCAAAAATTCATAGTGTCCATACCGGGTTCTGAAGGCCGTCTTTGGTACATCTTCTTCTTGTATACGCAACTGGTGATAGCCTGACCTCAAGTCGATCTTGGAGTAATAGCTGGAACCTTGGAGCTGATCAAATAAATCGTCGATCCTGGGGAGAGGATAGCGATTCTTGATGGTTAGCTTGTTCAGCTCTCGATAGTCGATGCACATGCGAAATGTGCCATCCTTCTTCTTCACAAACAAGACGGGAGCTCCCCAAGGTGAGAAACTCGGTCTTATAAAACCTTTGTCCAATAATTCTTGTAGCTGGCTGGATAGTTCCTGCATCTCTGATGGAGCTAGGCGGTATGGCGATCGTGCCACAGGAGCCGCTCCGGGAACGAGGTCGATGCGGAACTCGACTTGTCGAGGTGGTGGCAACCCCGGCAAATCTTCTGGAAACACATCCGGAAAATCTCTGGCGACTGGAATGTCTTCCAACTTTCGCTCGTCGGCCTTCTTGTCCACTACGTGTGCCAAGAATGCGACAAGCCCTTTTCTCAGACACTTACGAGCCTTCATGCTCGAAATAATCCTTAGTGGCGTCCCGTGTCTTTCCCCCTGAATTGAGAGAGTTTCACCGCTTGCGAGGGGAACCTGAATAACCTTATCGTTGCAAACCACAATGGCACGGTGCGCGGACAACCAATCCATGCCAACAACGATGTCAAAACTTCCCAATACGACCGGTAATAGATCAATCCCAAACTCGTGCCCACAGAGTTCTATCTTACAATCTTTAGCTACCTCTCTCGATTCAATAGTTTTACCATTAGCCAGTTCTATAGAGTAGGGTGTATCTAGTTTGCTAGTTTTTAAACCAAGTAGTCTTTTAAACTCAATGGATACGAAGCTAAAGTCAGCACCGGTATCAAATAATACAGAGGCATAATGACCATTTAGAGGAAACGTACCAGTGACCACATTGGGGTCTTGCCGTGCGTCACCGGCTCCAATTACAAATGCCCGGCCACGGGCCTGATTGTTGACTTTGGGGCAATCTTTCTTCCAATGGTCCAATGACCCGCATGCAAAACAGGGTCTGGCCCCTCCGTTCTTTGGTGCTCCAGATCGGCACTCTTCAGTCTTGTGCCCGGTGCGGTGGCACTTCCCGCAAGTCAATCCATTGTTTCTTCCCTGGTTTCCCTGTTTGTTATTGTTATTGTTACCACGTCCTGTGGCGGCATAACCCTTTCCTTTCTTGTTCGAGCTTCCCGATGCTCGATCCCTTTTCCCTTCATCTCTTTTTCTCTTCCCAAACCTCTGCCCGTTACCCTGATCATTAGTTGCAACCGCTGAACTTGATCCCTGTTTCTTGGCCTCAACACTACTTGCTTCAGAAATTTTTAACCCAGAAACTTGGCGGATTAGGGTACCCATGCGGATAGCATCCTCAGTTAGACTTAGTGCCAGATCAATTGCCTCGCGCATGGTCGTGGGTTTGGAAGAGGTGACCATGCTGCGAATCTGTGGTGCTAGCCCGAATAGGTAACGTTCCACTTTGTTCTTCTCTGGTGTAACCAGGCGAGGTACCAGTCGTGCGAGATCATGAAATCTTGACGTATACCCAGTGACGTCTGCTCCTACCATGGTGAGGTTCCAGAATTCGGTTTCCAACTTCTGAACTTCACTTGCCGGGCGGTATTCGGCAGTCATCAGTTCCTTCAGTGCCGCCCATGATAGAGAGTATGCAACCTCATCTCCTAAAGATTGTACCTGGCCGTTCCACCAAGTTAGCGCTTGATCTAGGAACAGATTAGTGGCGTACATGACAGACTGTCGAGGGGTACACCCGCTGATGCGGATAACTGCCTCGGTCTTTTCGAACCATTTGACCAGGCCTATGGAACCCTCAGTGCCGCTGAAGTTTAGTGGCTTACAGTCCAAGAAAGCCTTGAAAGTGCAGCCGCGCTCTCCCGAGGCTGTCCCTGTAATAGTAACATAGTATGTTATTATGGGATAGGAGTTTGTGAAATATTCTCCCATCGCTTTTTCATTTATTTTTAAACCTCTTACCGCTGGGGGAGGTCTCTCGTCGCTCACTCCCTGTCCTGTCATGGGAGTGTTCCGAGCGTGCGGCTTCGTGTTCAGCGATGGCACGAGCTATGCGTTCAGATATCATAGTTTCGAGCTCGGCCGGTGTTGTGGGCAGTCCGTCTGCTCCACTATTGCTTCGGGTGGCAGGTGCCATTTTTCTTCAATAATAATTATCAAAGGTTAATTTGGGCAAACATTTATACAATGCAAAGCATAAATTACAAACCAAAGCATGAACACAATAATCAACACCATATCATCACACAACATACCAACACATCATAAATATAAATAGAAATCAACACAACATCACCACACAAATATACAAACCACAACACATGGAGTAAGCAATAATAATCATAGACAACAACATATTTCACCATAATAATAAGATTTTCCATTAATTTCAATAATATCAGTACAATGCTTGTTCATAATACAAAATGGAGAATACATTTCTCATACAACACATTGCTTTTGAAATAATAAAACATCATATCATACGCCGTAATACCCGTACGGCTAGGCAAAACGCAGACGAGTGTCATAACCCGTGCTGTACTACCATAATGCTGATAATATGTACATAAGCTGGTGTGTCTCCTGTGCATCCCTGATACATACTACTGTGGCGGTGGCGGTGGGTACTGATACTGCGGCGCATACATGCTAATCGTCATGCTGATCTCTGAGATGCGCTCGTACAAAAACTGTCGATGTGCCCAGTGTGCATCCCCAGTAATCCCGCTCTGCGCATCCATGCGCAAGAGCTCCTCTGCGTAATGCGCCAAGGCATCACGAGTGTCAATCATCCTAGCCCACATCAACCTCGTCTGCTGTTCAACCTGATTCACGGTGCGCTGCACCGTGTTGACTAGAGTCTGAAAATCCTGCTCTAAAGTGATGGTCGAGGTCTGGGCTGGTCCAGAGGGGGGTGTCATCCTGGGAAGGTGGGATGGTCCGGGTACATCAGGGTGTGTGGATGGGAAGGGCCCGAAGGGGAATGGTACTGGTATGTGGGGCAGTAAGAAACTGGGTGGCCTGATGGAAAAGTGGTGTGGCATCAGATAAGGGTCCCCTGCACCTAGAGGGTATGGTGCAGGTGTCATGCTGGGAATGGTGGGGATAGGTATAGTCATGGCAATGGTGGGTGGTGGCATGGGCTCAGCTAGTGGGGGTACCAATGGCTCAGAGACAGTGGCCCACTCTGGAGTGGACACCACTACAGGGGGCGTGGGAGGGCTCGCAGTGGCGAAGGCCTCCATGCCTGCCCTATGTAGCTCAGAGCTACGGGCGGGACTACCCTCATGTATAAGAGTTGCTGGTGCTGGCTCCTCCTGGGGTATGGGCTCGGGTGCTGGTGGGGCTATGGGGTCGGCTGGGGCGTCCTCTAGCATTGGAGCTACTGGCTCCTCCTGGTCAGCCTGAATCTCTGGCACCAACATGTGCCCTACTGAACCCACAGACTCGTCATCGGAGTCGTCGGATATCCATCCGTTTCTTCCACGGGGAATGGGTAGGAGTCTCATACCTGCCGGTACGTGAATGTGGGGTACCGGTGCCGGCTCGTGCTCGGCGTGAGCCTGTCGGCGGAAAGGAGACTCTGCCGCGTCTGACTGGGCGGGGACTGGTCGCGAAGGACCGGCACAGCCGTCAGGGAAATCCCTGATGGCTCGAACGGGGCGTACGGCCAAAGGTGCGGCTGGTACGATGGGCTGTGGCGCGTCGACCACGGCCGGTGTCCAGTCAGGATCCTCGCTAGGATCTGTCTCGTCTGAATCGTCGTCTGACCCTCCTGCGACGTCCATCTCTACGTCGTCTTCTTCCGCATCGAGTACAACCAACTCGACTGGCTCCGGCGGAGGTGCGGGTATAATCTGGATACTGCTGTCAACACTAGGCGCTATACTTCCCGCGTCCGACATCCTGGCAAAAGAACCGTACATGTATATATGATTTATTTAAATTAGACGGTTATGGCTTACTCTATAGTAACCTTCCTAACTTCTAATTTTCACGTTATAGTATAACAATACTCATGGCTGGCTTGGTCGGAATCCCCTCATGCCCAATGCTTCTTGAAAATTACTTTTATTTAAAACCATGTACATTTTCTTTTGAAAACTTTATCTTTAGAACCAAATCCGGTTATAGTCTAGTTTTTAAAGAAAATACTCTAGTTCGCTATAACCTTGGCTCTGATACCACGTTCTGTCACACCACGACAAAGGCGGAAACACGTGGCGCGACGGTTCAAAAGCATAAAGTCAAGGTTATGGCTAAACACAAGTAATTTAAAGAAAATGGGTCATTTATTATGACGTCGAATCAGTTTCAAACATTACACAAAAGATAATTGTTTTTGAAATAAACTTAGAGGTTTCTCAAATATATCCCAAATGCCTTGGGAAATAAAGGTGAAACCCCACAAAAGCCTGACGTCGCATTGGAGATTCCCCGACCCTGCTTGCCTGATCTTTCATCTTCTAGTTACCTGAAAGATATGTTTTAAAAAGTTTCGTCAATATAAATATATTGGTGAGTTCACAGGTTTTCAGTTTCTAAAACTTGAATACTTGGGAATACCATGTTATGACAATATATAGGAGTTGCAAATTCCTATAAATCTACTTGAGACTATAATCAAACCAAGACATATAATAATTGTGCCCCGCTCCAAGTCGTTACTCGGTTTCCCACGACTTAAGTTCAGAATATTTGCACCCCAGGCATAACCTAATGCATAATCGACGCTATCGATTAGGGGTGGGCCTTGTCGGGCACCAATAGTACTATTCGAATATTCCTCCGGTTTCAATTCCCTGAACAAATGATTATAGAGGCGAGGACTCAACCCCGAGTGGCGGTCACACCTCAAGTATTAAATCCGTCAAACACTATCCCTAACATATCTTTCCCCCGGAAAACGTAAAAATAGTTAAAATGGGGCCGTGAAACTCACCTGTAACTGCGTCTGGCTCAATAAGGTGAATAGCAAAGGGTGGTCTTGCACCTACAACGTCCTAAACGTATAAGTCACTATTCCTATAGTGCATGTGCCTTGGCAAATTGTACACCCAACTCCCGACCACAAGTTGTTCCAAATCCCGTTTAATTATGCGTGTATCCTAGGTTTCGTTGGCGTTACATTACCCTTTGTGTTACAAGTTATATATTACTCTTGTTAATATTTCCATAACTTGTATCTTATTATCATCGACTCGACTTCACTTAACGTATAATTATTTTCCCATTTAAATAATTATACTTAAGATCGCATCGCTCGATATAATATATATTTCAATCCTCGACCCGACTCACTTTGCCACACATTTGTTTTCCCATTTAAACAAATATGCTAAGATTTTGTCGTTCGATCGTATATTCTTAACGTCCGATTCAACTCACCACACCGTATATTTATTTTCCCATTCAAATAAATATACTAGGATTTCGTTGATACGACATACACATATATATATCCTTGTCTTCTCGTCGCGGCTTTCCTTCCCGCATGTCTACTTTCCCATTAAGTAGATATACTAGAATTTTGCCGAGACGAGCGTACAAATATATATAAATGTGTAATTTTTCTTGTTAAGTATATACGTTTGTTTTAACGTCTTATTCGTTTGTGTCATGTGTTTCTCCCACGAATTAATCCTCCAACACTTAGGAAAGTGTTTATTTATTTTCACCCAAAGTATATATATATATTTTACCTCTTAAAATATATATTTTTCTTATCTTGCCGCAATGGCATTTTTCTCATATTTTGTCCGGTTATGGTTCGTTAACGCGTTTTAGTTCGATATCTTAACTCGATTAGTTAATTTTTCCGAGTTTTTCCCAACATGTATTTTATAGAAATATTTTCCATATTTCTTCCTATTTTCACATGTTACTTGGATGGTTAAAATACTTATGTATTTTTAACCCAACTTGTCAACTTAACTACAAAAATGTTTCCAACACTTTTATATTCCCATTTATATAAAAGTATTCATTTTTGTATAAGTTTCCCAAGTTTGTTTAATATTTTTATAAAATCTCTATTTTATAAAAATCCTTATGTTAAAACCCTTTATATTTTTATAACTTTCAAAAATACACTTTTATACAAAATACCCAAGTATTTCTACTAGTATTTACAAAAATCATCCTTAGACTTTAATGCTTACATTTTTGACACCAAACTTTCCATACTTGTATTTTTGGACTAATAGTTTCTAAAATGTCCATTTTAGTCCCTTAACTTTCAAAGTTACAACTTTAGTCCCTTAACTTACAAAAGTTGCATTTTTCTACTCTAACTTCCAAAGTTGGCATTTTTCACTCAAAATAGTTAACTTTGAAGATTCAACTTTTTATAGGTAAGTTATTTTTGTATCAAAACACTTATGTTAGTCTTATATTTCATATGGAAGGCTAATTATGTGTGTGTTTTATGTATTTGTCCATTTCTTCAAAATATCATTCATCCAAGTGAGTTAACTTTAATTTTCCATCTTATTCATTTATGAACTTCTAACATGTTTTACCACATATTATAACTTAAATGATCATAATAAGATGAATTAAAGTTAGTTTTAACATATTCAAGTTCATCTCAAAATCTTAACCAAAACATCATCCTACTTAGTCTTACATGTAAAATTTATATATTTTCAAGACTAATACATTATCATCAACAAATCCATGGTTTATTTTCATATCTTTAATCTTCCATTTTACACATGAAAACTTATTAAAGATTATGTTCAAAACCATTTTTAAACCCTTCATGTACAACTTGCTACTAGGAACACATACATGAAAAATAACAATCAAAAACAAGATTAAGAAGCTTACTACTAGCACAAGGCTAGGGAAGACAAAAACCTTGGATTTGAGAGGGGTTTAGTGTGTTCTTCCTAGTGGTTTAGCTCCAAGCTCTTGAAACACACAAAAGGGGTTTGGATGATGGATGATTTTAAGTATTTTGGAGATGTAAAAACTTGAAAGAACAATGTGTGTGTGCTTGTGGAAACTCACGGCCACAAGGGAAAGAAGGAAGAGGTTTGTTTTGCTTGGTGATTCAATCTTCTAACATGTGTTATTATATAACCAACTCATGTAATGATGCTAAAGATTTAAGAAATCTTATGGAAGATTATGAGTGTACTTGGGAGATTTTGAAAAGATGATAAGTGTGTGTGTATGGATGAGCCGTGTATATGTGTATATGTATGGAAGATTACTTGCAAATCTTGATCAATCTTTATAAGGCATGATTATCTCTACCTACAAGACTTATCAAGGCATGCATCCACTAAAGTAATGATGTTTAGCTACTTGTCTTGGATTCTTGTGGCCCTTGGCCGAAAATTTGGATCAAGGGGACAAGATTTTGTTGCTTTTGTACTACATGTTCACTTACAACTTTATCTTACACCCTTTGCATGCTTTACATATAGATTTAGGATATTATTATTATTAACACATGCTTGAACACAAGGAGGCCATCTAGGCCGGCCCCCAAGTGGGTTGGGTGGGGTCCACCACTTCAAATATTAACCCATTGATTGTTATGTTTAATCCCCCGTCGTTCGGGTGTCGTTCGGGTATTTTTCGGGTTTTAATCACGCGTTATCCGGACATTAAATATACCTTTAATAACACTTAAATATAGTCTATTTTAAGCGTTGATTGGTTATTTAGGCCTTTACCGGGTGAAATTATGAGTTATACGCGTATCGGGTGCGATACGCGCACTTTATTCGTTACCGGGAGATTTGTACAAGACGTTTTCATTTATGGTTTTGGAGTTCCAAAACTCATTATATCTTATGAAAATACCCTTTATTTTATATCCTGGGTGTTCGGGATTCGTTTCGTTTATTTAATTATTACCGGGTAATTGCCAACATCCGTACCGGATAGCTTATTCGCACATGATCCAATCATGCTTTACCATTAAACGTATGCATTCCTATGCACTATTTGGAAATTGCTATTCCCTAAGGCCTTGATAATTAAATCACACATAATTGCATTTAATTACGTTAATCATATATTAATTAATTGTACGGAATTACCTTATTTTTGCCGGTTGTTACAATAATGTCCAAAGGTATACCATGGCGACATACGATTTCACTTACGTACATCTTCGCTAACCATTCCACAGAATATTTCTCACGAATTGGTAAGAAATGGGCTGACTTGGTTAGACGGTCGACGATTACCCAAATGTTGTCATAACCTTTGGGTGTACGAGGGAGTTTAGTGATGAAGTCCATTGCTATGCTCTCCCATTTCCATACAGGAATTTCTGGTTGTTCAAGCATAGCAGATGGTCGTTGATGTTCAGCCTTGACCTTTGAACAAGTAAGGCATTTTGCAACGAAAAGAGCGATATCTTTCTTCATACCAGGCCACCAATACGAGTAACGAAGATCTTGGTACATCTTGTCAGCTCCAGGATGAATAGAATAACGAGACTTATGAGCCTCGTTCATAAGGAAGTTACGAAGATCATCACGGTCAGGAATCCAAAGTCGATTGAGAAAATAAAGTAGACCATCAGGTTTGGTTTCAAGTTGAGTCTCAGCACCACAAGACATTTCCTCGTACATGTTACCTTGGGTGACTGAAGTATGTTGAGCCTGGAGGATACGATCCTGAAGATCAGTACGAACTCTCGCACAATGAAGTTTGATGCGCTCTTTACGACTGAGTGCGTCAGCCACAACATTCGCTTTGCCAGGATGGTAGCGAATCTCGCAATCATAGTCGTTAAGTAACTCAACCCAACGTCGTTGCCTCATGTTAAGATTTTTCTGGTCGAAGACATGTTGGAGACTTTTGTGGTCCGTGAAAACCACACATTTGGTTCCATAAAGATAGTGTCTCCAAATCTTAAGAGCAAAGACGACTGCGCCCAATTCAAGATCATGGGTGGTATAATTCTTTTCGTGGGTCTTGAGCTGTGTAGACGCATAAGCAATAACCTTGCTACGTTGCATGAGAACACAACCAAGACCTTGGTTTGATGCATCACAATAGACCACGAAGTCATCATTACCATCAGGTAGAGACAGGATAGGAGCTTCACAGAGTTTTAGCTTAAGAGTCTCAAATGCTTCCTCTTGTTTTGGTCCCCACTCATAAGGTATACCCTTGTGAGTTAAGGCAGTGAGAGGAACAACGATCTCGGAGAAGTTGGCAATGAATCGACGATAATAACCAGCCAAACCAAGGAAGGAACGGACTTCTGTTGGAGTTTTAGGAATACTCCAATCATTGACAGCTTCGATCTTTGCGGGATCAACATGAATTCCATTCTCATCGATGACGTGTCCCAAAAATTGAACTTCCTTAGGCCAAAATTCACATTTCGAGAACTTGGCATACAGTTGTTCTTTCTTTAGGAGACCCAAAATTGAGTGAAGATGCTATTCGTGATCGGATTTTGATTTCGAGTAAATCAAAATGTCGTCGATGAAGACGATCACGAATTTGTCAAGGTAGGGTCTACAAACCTGATTCATTAGATCCATAAACACTGCGGGAGCGTTGGTCAATCCAAACGGCATGACCATGAATTCGTAATGACCATAACGTGTACGAAAGGCTGTCTTGGGAATGTATTCTTCGTGAACTCTAAGCAGATGGTAACCAGAACGAAGATCAATCTTCGAGAAGTGGGTTGCTCCTTGTAGTTGATCGAAAAGATCGTCAATCCTAGGCAAGGGATAACGATTCTTGATGGTGATTTGTTGAGTTCACGATAGTCGATACACATCCTGAGAGATCCATCTTTCTTCTTGACGAACAAAACTGGGGCTCCCTATGGAGAAGAACTGGGGTGAATGAAACCTTTATCAGAAAGTTCCTATAGTTGACTGGCAAGTTCTTGCATCTCAAAGGGTGCAAGGCGATAAGGAGCTTTGGCGACAGGATTTGCACCAGGAACAAGATCGATCCTAAATTCAACTTGTCGAGCAGGAGGCAAACCAGGTAAATCCTCTGGAAACACTTCAGGATAGTCCCGAATGATTGGGATGTCTTGGATACTTTTGCCCTTGTCTTTCTTTTCTATCACGTTAGCCAAGAATGCCATATACCCCTTTCGTAAGTATTTTTGAGCAGTAGTACAAGACATGAGTTTAAGCTTACCACAAGGCTTCTCACCATAGATTTTCAAAATATCACCAGATTCGAGAGGAATGCGAATAACTTTCTCAAAGCATAGGATTTCAGCACGATGGGTTGACAACCAATCCATGCCTACTATGACATCAAAGCTTCCAAGATGCATAGGAATGAGATCGATAGGGAAAGTATGTTCATCAAGGTTCAACACACAGTTACGTATAATAGAATCGATCGAGATAGACTTCCCATTAGCTACCTCTACCACTAAGGGTTCCTCTAGGTTAGTTTGGGGTAAGTTAAGTAAGGGTTCAAACTTTAGTGATACAAATGACTTATCAGCACCCGAATCAAATAATATAGAATCATAGTGGTTATTAACGAGAAACGTACCATTAACCACCTCGTTGTTGTCGCAGGCCTGATTAGCATTGAGGTTGTATGCGCGACCTCGAGCACCTTGGTTCTGGTTGTGGTTCTGGTTTTGATTGCGGTTTTCGTTCTGGTTTCCAAATCTGGGGCAAGCATCACTATAATGTTCCGTACTACCACACTCAAAGCACTGGCCACGAACAGGCCTACCATTTTGAGCATTGGAAGCTGGATTATTTCTGGCAGGGTTGTTTTGAGTGGCAGGGGCTTGGCAAGTATTAGCAAAGTGTCCATACCGCTTGAAGTTATTACATTGGCGGCATGGTCTGTTAGCAGCATGGTGATATTGGCAAGTGTTACAAAGAGGGTGGTTCCCAACATACGGTTTCTTGGCTGGGGTTTGCACTGCGGGTGGGGTGGTAGCAACCATGTAGTTCTTAGCCCTGCGCTTCCTGTTGGTTGAGGTCTCAGGCTTAACCTCAATAGCGGGCTGAGGAGTGTCCTTTGCAGCAGCCTTCTTGGTGTTCTTGCGAAAAAGGGTACCGTTTTTCACATGATTATCGGTTAGAGTAGCCGCAAGGCGTTTGGCTTCCTCCAAGGTGGCAGGATTCCTTCCCCATACCGTGTCCTGAATTTGCATAGGTAGACCTCCGATATACTTCTCGATGGCTACCGATAGGGTAGTGACCTTATGGGGCAACAACAAACTGAGCTCATGGAAGCGGGTATTATAAGCAAGGTTTTCCCCACTATCCTGAGCAAGGGTGTGGAACTCGTCCTCCAATTTCTTAACCTCGTTAAAGGGACAAAACTCAGCTTTCATTATCTCCTTGACTTGATACCAGGTCATAGCAAGTGCAACTTCAGCTCCGCGGGTGCGCTTTTCCTCATTCCACCAAGTGAGTGCTCGTTTGTGAAGAACACTCATAGCATAACGGACCTTAAAGTTATCGGGACACTCACTATTAATGAAAGTATTCTCAATACCCTCGAACCATTGTAGGAGACCAGTAGCTCTTTCATCTCCACTGAACTTAGGAGGGTTACAGGTATTAAAGTGTTTGAGAGTGCAGGCTGGGAGACCATTCCCGTTCCCATTGTGGTTTCCATTGCCGTTTCCATTTCCATTGCCGTTCCCATTCATTTGGATGACTTGAGCCAGTAAGTTAGGAACCAGAGTTGCGATCTGTTGCACCATTTGTTGAGAAATGATCGCAGCCAGTTGGGCATCACCTCTATTGTTGTGGTTAGTGTCGTGGTTATGGTTGTGGTTGCTGCTCCCTTCCTCATGATTTCCACCACTGTTATAGCGAGTGCTGCGACGTGGAGGCATGATCTGTAAGAGACACAATGAAATGAATGAGGTAATATAAGGAATGTAATCATTTATCCATTAATTAAAACGAATAAACGAAAACGTTGACTTATCAAAGATTCTAGATTCTAATAACATAGTGAAGACATGCTTTAGCCTATAAGTGAACACTCATCCCGAGAATTCCCAGGTAGGCATCCGGGTCCCTCGTCTGATTGGGATATATGCGTAATGCCAGCCTAGACAGAAGACTCAGAATACAGGCGTTCACCCTTCCAGATTGCACGTGTTCGTTATTAAAATCTAGAACTTCGACGAGATCTCAAGGTGGTTCAGGCTAAGCCTGAGGATTTTGTCCTATTAATCTAATGGTGGATCAGGATTGCAGCAGACAAATAAGAGCAGTCAACTTGTAAAGGCTTAGGGTTGTATAAGGTGTAGGATAGGGATAAGATTAAGGAAGCAATTAGGGTTACAAGTAAGAGAAGCAAGTACTGTTTTAAATTCCTAAGGTTATAGTCTAGATTATTTTTCTAATAACCTAATTCCCTATAACCAAGGCACTGATACCAATCTGTAACACCACAACCGATGGCGGAAACATCGAGGTGTCACGTAAGAATGAGTATACAGTAGCACATGGTATTCAAGTTTTAATTGAAATTTATTTAAAGTAAAATATCAAAAATTTGAAAATACATAATAAAGTCTTGAATGAAATTCTAGTACATCAAATAACCAAACAAAGCATAAACTCCAATTATCTCCTCATGCTAGCTCTAGACTTCAAGCATCATTATTCCCTGTTGAGTTTGGAAAAATGGGGGGGGGGTCAACTAGAAGTTGGTGAGAATACATAAGCCATGTCAAGCAATTAAGTTTTAGAATAATAAAAGTTTAGCAACTCATATGTCTATCGTAAGTTTAAGTCTGCATGAATAAACATGAAGTATAGTATGCACATAATCAAACCTCCGACAAGTTTAGGTCCATCCCGTCATCCACGGTTCACCTTAATATCACGTTGGAACGATAACAATCACCCGCGCTCCCCATAAAAGATGGTCAACGAATCTAGGTGGGATTGTCAATCCAATAGATCTATCATTGAATATCGTCGGCTTTGCCATAGCTAATGATTATGTAAGTTTAAGTTTAAGTCTAATAGTCTTTGTCTAAGTCATGAGGCATTAAAGTTTACAACTAGACATGTATGTAGAATTGCTTAAGTATAAAGTTTCAAGTATAAAGAATTGCATAAACAAGGTTATGTAAACTCACCTTAGCAAAGTGTTAAGTCTCGTGAAATAGAATATGTGTAGCCCAACGTTACCAAGTATTACCCTATGTTTAAGGTAATAAATAAGTCTAAGTCTTTCTAGTCTACAAGTATTTTCTAGGGTTCCTAATTTGGGGATAAGTATTTGTTTAATTATTAAATAAATTGTTAAATAAATAAAAGAAATTCGAAAAATAAATAAACAAAAGTCTTTTTGTAGGTTTTTGATTAGGAATGATCACATTATAAGGTTTTGAGTATGAAAATAATTTTTATAAAATTATTTTTCTTAAAAATAGAATATTTAGTCTATTTATTTCTATTTTGCCAAAATATAACTTTAATATCTAAAAATATTAAAATTAAAGAATTTTTAAATTAAAATTTGTATTTCTGTTCTAAATGGACAGAAATAATTTATATAAAATTTTGGTGCAAAAATATTGAAAAATGAATTTATTATGAATTATTTATGATTAAAATAACAAAAATCGATTAAAAATATTAAATTAATGATTTTTCAAAAATAAAAATCATTTCTGGATTTTTTATTGTTTTATAAACTTAGAATAATTTTTGTAGAATTTTATAAAATCGTTTTTCATATTTTTATAGAATTTTATAATTATAATAGAATAAACTTGTAATATTTATTATATATAATAAATAAATAATTTTTGGAAAACTAAAAATTGTATGTTAAACTTTTCTATTTGAACATCATAAATAATTTTCATAGAATTTATAAAGAAATTTTAGTATTTTAAAACCATTTTTAAAAATAATAATGAATATATATAAGTGTAAAAGGGTTAAAAAAATGTTTGTAGTTGCCAAGAATTGAACCCGCGTCTGACCCGGGTTAGAGGTTTTAAATCACAAGCCCAGACCAGTTGGTCCGGACCCTGAGAACGAATAAATCATGACTGAAATTAATTATATAGGTTTAATGCGAATGTGATTACTTGTTTTAAATAAAGAAGAAAAAATGTTGTGGCTGGGTCTCGAACCCGCGTACCCTAGTTGACAAACAGACGACACAACCACTTGATCTAGATCAGTGGTTGTGTCTGCTTTGTTTCTGATTATTTATTAAACGCACGGAACCAGAAGCTTTATCCCCAATTTCAAATCGCAAGAACTCTAGTTTGCTTAATAATCAAAATTAACGTCCAATAGCCCCTGATATGATGGGGCTATTGTTCGCATGATGCTGAAGAGTAAAACCAACCAATAATTTCGAACTTACAATGCTTAATCGTGCGAATTGGAATAGTCAACAAAAAAGTCAACTGTGTACAAGAATGCAGATTATAATTTGGTTTTTAGAAAGAATTGAGAGTAGGGATTGAGTAATCGGCGAGTATAGGTTGAGGTTGAGGGCTCAATTTATACTAACACCAAAGGATTAGTATATTTAGAAAGTTTGACCCTCATTCAATTGTATACGCGTAAATGTTCGGATTTTTGGAAAGTTTTGATGTTGATAGCGTGAATCATACGTGTAAATGTCTGTCAATCAATCATTTTTACCATATTGGGATTAAAAACCCGGTATGAGGTTTGAATTTGAAAGGTAATCGTCACAGTTGACTTCTCATAAGTCAACTGCACTTTTAAACGTGTTATAAATATTTATACATCAGAAGTTTAATACCAAGACAGGAGTAGACCAGCTGGTTTAGGTTGTGTGTGTGATGGACCGGCCATGGGCACGGATTCGAACCCCGGCCCAGGCATTTATTTTTTTAACAATTATAACACTAATATAAAGATAATATATGCTTATAGTATGATACTAGGAGTCCAAAAGTGTCACGAAACATTTTTTAAAAGGTACGATAATGATAAAAATTTGGCGTTTTATTAATAATTGTCGTAACGTACATAGAATTTAATGGGAAATGTTACATAGAGCATATTATTTAAGTAGCTTATGTTGGTGTTATGATATTATCACGTCTTCATTACAAAATTGATCCTCATAATTAATGATCCTTCATTAATATAATGATCATAATCTAAGTCTGCCTTACATCAATACCCGTAACTCATAACTAATCTCTCATTCTTCTATAAATTACTATCTCAACTAAGTAATCCACTCTAACTATCAAAACTAAGAAGAGTTTGCTTAAATTTTGTTCTCATTAAGTTACCTCTTAAGATATGACATTCCTATGCTCTATCTAAAAAAGTATTACAGAATAACATATGAGCATAAGAAGTGGAATAAAATGTCTCTTATGGTAAATTAAGAACTCCTTATACTGATTCCTATCAGGTGAGCTATTAAAGACTCTGAAATTCCTAAGACTAATGTATTATCTATGGAAATCTATACATCTAATAAAACAAACTCTATGAGGACACTTGGCACTCCCATATTGCACCTCAATTCCTCTCTCTTCCCATATTGTGCCATGTGTCCTCTTCTCATAATTTATAAAATTGTTCTTTTTAAAAAAAATAAAAAATAGAGTAATAATCTATACATATGGTAACAATTATCACTTAATAGTTTCCTAATCTAATTAACCTACTCAATCAATTACCCTCATTCTCTCTCATCATTCTCTCTCACACGAATTTTACTCTCTCTTCTCTGCGATCGTGTATCTCCATCAGATCAAACCTTCCATCACCATCGTTCATCTTCTTCGTCTCTATCATTCAAGGTAACGATTTCTTCTTTGTTTTTCATACGATTTCTGTTACATATTGTTGTTTCTTATAATTATTTTCAGATTTAATCGATTTTTATGTTTCTCTTTTGCTTTCTATGTTTCCATCGCCGATCATTCATCTTCTTCTATCTCTCATTCAAGGTAACCATTGTTTCTACTTTGTTCATACGATTCCTCTTATATATTGTTGTTTTTTGTATTTATTTTCAGATTTAAGCGATGAATGATCGGCGGTGTTTCTTTTTTCTCTGATCGTCGCCTATTTAGATTCTAATATTTCATTCAGATTCTAATATTAAACTTTTTTTTGTATTGTTGATTGGTTTTTAATAATTTTTCAGATTTGGGGCTTTAGGTTTCATCTTTCTTATTTTCTACTATGAGATTATATTGTGACTTTTAAGTTTCAGTGTTTAGGTATTGTTATTTGTTTTCAATGATTAGGTATTATGTTTGTTGTTTTCAAAAATTATGAGATTTTAATAATTTGCAGATTTGTGATATGATCCTTCATGTTTTCTAAGTAGCTTCAAACTTTAGGTGTTGTTTGTTGTTCTTAAAATGGTATGTATTGCTATTATGGTTGATGCCCTATTAGGTATTGTATTTTTATTCTAATTCAGAATTTTTCAATTCAATGCTTCTTTATTTGTAACGTGTAACATTCTCTTGGTTTTTGTCATTTATGTATTCATCAAATCATGCAATTGTAGTAATATGAATTCATGTTTTAATTTGTTTTTTAATGATAATACAGGTGGTTCATAGGTCGTCTCAGAATGGTGTCCGGATTTTGGGTCAAATCAGAGGGCAAAGAACGTGTATGTATGGTAAGCAACCTTTGTTATGCGTAAACTAATCCGTTAGATGTTAATATATGTTCATTGATCAGTGCACTGTTATTGATCTGAATCATAAATCATTCAACAAACTTATTTGTTGGATCTGAGTGTATGGTCATAAATTTGCTCATATGGTTCACACAAAACTGTAAATTCAATACATTATAATCAACTGTTTTTTGTAATGATGTGTAGGCCTTGCCTGGTGAATATAAAGACTGGATTATGAAGTATGACTTCCCTACTGGCATGACCAGAATTCACACTTTAGATGAGAGATCATTTGAAGTTAAGGTCATGAATATACCTGGCAAATGGTTTTTTACAACGGCTGGAAGCATATGATAACCACGCTAAATTACCCAAGTGGTTGTAACTTTGTTTTTGAATTCGAAGAAATGCTCAATTGTTTTAGGATGTACACTTTTCATCAGGATGCCATAGCTGCACCAAGGAAATATTTCTACTGCAAACTTGATGACCCACTCAGTGATGAGAATCGTCTGGTATGTGTTTTTAAATGCTGTTTAACTACATTACATAACGCATGAAATAAAGTAATATGTAGTAATGTTTCAACATTGTTTTTCAACTTTTCAGCATATAAGTTGCTTCGTTCATCATGGTTTGTACAACCGAAACCCTCCAATGGAACCGATTATGGTGAGCTCATTTCCAGGTAATGTGATGTATATAATTATTTATCAAATAATGATTTACCATTAAATGATAGTTTTTACATATTGATATTCATAATAATAACAGTTTACTATTTAGCCATAGCTTTTGTTTATGTTGATATATATTGCTTTGATCTTATATATTCGTTGATCTCTATTTGTATGATTACCATTAATATTTATCTATCTTTGGGCAGGGCATGTTTTCCAGATACAGCTTCAATACGATGGTGATGATGTTTTCATTACTCAAGGGTGGCCGTACATGAAAGAGACGTTTAAGATAACAAAAGATCATCTGATGGTCTTTAAAATTTACAATGAGGTTTGTTTCTCAACTTCTAAATGTCAATAACTATCATTATTTTTCTTTGAAATTTACATCATTACTTTGTACACTTTTCATGTTTTTCTTTGTTAAACACAAACAGAAAACATACGAGTTGTCCATCTTTAAGAAAAACAAGCTCACTCTACCTCCCGAGTTGTGGGAGGACGATGACCAGCCCGAGGATGATCACCATAATGATGAGGAAATAATTGTTGTTTCCGATGATAATGGAGAAGAGGAATCAGAGGGAGATGATATGGAAGCTCAGGATGATGAAGCTGATTCGGATGAAGATGTATTTGATACAGAGGATTGGGCCGTTCCAGTTGTGTTTGTGGTTGACAAGCATTTTGTAAGTCTTATATGTTAAAGCAATATATTATAATCATATTGATGCTACATAAACCTTTTTTAATAAATTTCAATTTATTGTTATTGTTTTAGCGAATGATGGCAGATTGGGCTAGGGACAATGGATTGAACAGGTCGAGGGCCTTGACAATTAAGGATGGTGAGGAAAATAGTTGGGGTGTTTCTGTTGGTATTGAAGACAGGGGATCCAGTAAGCGTTACTACATCAAAGGTATGTCAGCGTTTGTTGCTGATAAGGATTTGCAGGCTGGTGATCAGGTGCATTTCCTTTGGTTTGAAAAACAAGGTCTGTTCAAGCTCTCTAAAGTAGTTAGGGTTGATGGTAGTTAGTTATCTTACTGGTGGTAGTATTTTTGGATCTGAATCACATACTTTTGCTCCTAACTGGTGGTGGTTTTTTGGTGAATATAGTGGTGGTGGGTAACTTTTAGCACCTTAGTTATGGTGGTTTTTTGGAAGATGATTAACTGTTAGTGGTCACATACATTTGTGTGGTTTTTGGGTTGATATGTCTTTTAAAAAATACATTTGTGATATGGTTTGTGTTTAAGACATATGATCTTCTATGGCTTAATAGTTGTTAGCAATGATTTGGGAAGTATGTTTTTTTAGAATTAGGTAAATATGGTTAATATGATGTGATTGCTATCTAGAGATTTAAAATTTAGACAAGTTTAAATGTTAACCTTTGACTTTGTTAATAGTCTTGATACAACTTAAATTTGGTAAATTAAATGACATTATCATTAATCATTCTCATTATTAAAAAAACGTAAATTTCGTAGAACAACATTTGGTATATTTTGCTTAACAAACTAAACACGATCCATGTATGAATGCTGATGTAAAATTTTAACATTTATTTGAAAATTTCCACCTATTTTTTATGTACCATTTTATAGAAAAATATATTTTTTTTAATATTTTAAAGTCAAAACTAATTAATAATTTACAAATTAAAACCGTTTTAGGTTGACAAACAAGATTTTTAACTGACAATAAATTAAAGATCTCTAAATTATTACTTTTTATGGTTATAATCACGCTATAATTTAGCTGTTTGACATCCTATAAAAGTCGTTGACTTTTTTACAATAAATTTTTAGAAGTTTATTTTCTAAATGTTATTATGTACTTTCTAAAAAACTATATACTAAATGTCATTTCTTACTAATTCAACAACATTATTTACTACAATTATAACATATATATTTTTTAGAAATTGTTATTAGTATGATAACATTTTACTTTTCCATCATAAACTAAAATGAATCAACTAGCAAACTTAATATTTACTTTATTTCATACTATAAATTTTTACATCATTTAGTGTTGTAGTTGGAGTTATTTTTTAAATGTTTTTTTACGAACAAAGTGTACATTTATTGGTAAATAATTTTAATAAAAAAAACTTTAATATACCTCATTTTGGCGGTAAGGATCAATTATAGTTATCATTTGACCTACACATTTTGTATAATTTACTAAATATAACTTTGATTTACATAATTTCGGAAACTTTTATCATTTAAGTTGATTGAAAATGTATTATGGAAACCTTTAAACTTAATCAATTAGATTGCCATTTCATATTTCGTTTCCTAATTCTATAATCTATACTAAAAATACAAAAAAGCTTCCTTATGTATGACAGCTAGCATCATTATAAATACATGAACAATTCAATCCATAATCATTCAATCTTTTTCTTCTACACTTGCTCAGGTAGCATCTACTACTTAACCTTCTTACATTCTTTATTTATATATCACAAAAGTACTAACATTGTTTAATTCGCGGTTATTTGTGATACATATTACAAACGTGCAGGATTATGGATCCAAATAATGTAACCTTTTTGAATGACATAACATGGCGGCTCAGTCAGTACACAATCAAAGTTAAGGTACTTGGACTTTGGAAGAGAGCAAATTGAAAGACACCAGGTGAAACTCTTGCTATTGATATGGTTGTTATGGATGAACAGGTTAGATTTGATATCATCATTTCCTTTATCACATATATGTTACACGACTTTGTGTGATATTATTTCTGATCAAACTATGTTTTCTCTCTTATATTTTTTAAACAGGGTTCTAAAATGCAAGCGATTGTGTGGAATAGATACATGAAGAAGCATGAAAAAATTTTACGTGAAAATGAAGCTTATTATATCTATAGACCACAACTAGCTGATAACAAATCTGTTAAACATTTTTCTAAAAATGACATATTATCGTTTACTTTTGAAACAAATCTTACAAAGTGTAACAGATTTGATGGAAGCCAATATGGTTTTAATTTCTCTTCTTTTGAGTCAATTAAGTCTGGTAACCTGTCTCAAGAACAGAGGATTGGTCTGTTTGCTAATCCTCAATCTTTTATATATCTTTACTCTTATAATTTTGCTTCTTCTATATTAGTTTAAATAACCTTTTAAATCTTTTAGATTTCATTGGGTTTGTTGAAGAATGGAGTCCACCAGAGCCAGTAGAAACAAAAGCTGGGTTGAAAATGAAAATGAACCTTATCTTGATTGATCTAGAGTATGTGTTTCATGTGTTCGAATCATAATTTATTATTTCATAATCTTTGATGTTATATTCATGTGTCATTTATACGATCAATACTTAGGAAGACATGTTTGAAATATGTGAATGATCTAATAAAAAAATGTATTGTATGTAGTGGGGTAAAAATGTCCTGTTCTTTGTGGGATGAATATAGTGAGCAGATGTTCGAGTACATCAAGCAGAATGAAGCCGAAGTCCATGTTGTTCTCATTGTTCAATTTGGTAGCTTTACCAATTATAAAGTTTTGTCATTTCTTACAGTTTGTATTACATTTTACATTTTTATTACTTTTTTTTAAAAAAATAACACTTGCTTATGTTTTATATTTAAAGGTAATATAAGCGTGCAAAATGGGTTCAATATAACTCGACTGTTTATCAATGAAGATATTGAGGATATTCGTGCTTTTAAGAAAAGGTGATATATTTAAATTCTCCTGTTATTATTTACATATATATATATATTTGAATTATGATATATAAGTTATACACTTTTTTTTTACTTACAGTTATATTGAAAAGTTTTTTTCTACGGAATCATCTTCTATACAACGATCTCTTGGATCGTCTGGTAGCATGAATATTAATGATGAATTCTTGAATAAAACCCCTTTCAGCACTATTCGTGATCTTCCTTTGATAACAGAGGTAAGACTGAATTGATTTATCATATCATTATATACAAGTTTTATTTTTATTACATTTTTTACCGATTCCTGTTTCTTTTGTAGGTTAACAAACAGGTCATTGTTGTTGGAACCATTAAGGGTGTCGATGATAAGGATGAGTGGTATTATCTGGGATGTGAGCACTATAACCACAAGGTTGAGCCTACTTTAAGTTTACCTGATGATAATGAAGAAACAGATGTTACTTCGTTTAAACAGGTGTTGGTTTGCCCCAATAAAGAATGTCCAAAGCACATTGTCTCTGCTGATCCAATGTAGGCTTTATCTTAAATATATAGACCTTAAAGTAAAACAATATTACATTTTTTTAATAATATTTTGTAATTCGTAAATGTAGGTTTAGAATTCCAATAAGGGTGCAGGATTTTACTGGTATAACATCCCTTACATTGTTTGATCGTGAAGCCAAGAAATTGCTGGGAATGTCAGCAATGCAGCTGTTAGAAATATCTAAGCAGGTAAGTTGTTTATATTCAGTCCTAAACAACTTACTTATTTTACTTTATATTATCTATGTCATTTGTTATTAAGGTTTCTGGTGAAGAAAAAACAACTCCTGCTGAGTTTCATGCTCTTGAAGACAAAAAGTTTGCGTTCAAAATTAAAGTTGGTCAATTCAACATTGATAAGCACCTAGACGGATATGGTATACGTAAACTTACAAATGAGTCATCGATAGTTGCTTCACTTGAAGAAAGGTTCTCTGATATTCAGGTTTTCATTCCCTTACTATATTCCTTTATAAGTTGTTTTTATAAATAATTATTATTGTTTTACTTTAATATCTGACACATACAAATCGTTTAATGTTTTTAGGTGGATCAACCTGGATTTGAAAACTTGGATGGAGGTGAATCGTCTACACAAAATGCAGTCTCTCTTAAGGTTGTTTTCACCTCTTAAATCACTCACGCAATTAAATTTAAATTGCTTTTATTATCAAAGTTTTTACCTTTCATTTACTTTTGTAGGATTCTGTTGGAGATAACAACACTCCAGAATCATCTTGCAGAGTTAGTTTTATACTTGAAGAGCAGGAAGTGAAGCGTAGCCTCGACAAAGTGTACGGTCTAGAAGATGATGCAAGCGAGTCTACAACCAAAGTGCTTAAGGGTGATAAGAAAGTTTGCACTGACAAATCACCTGAGACCCCCCTGTTGATCCCAAAGCTTGAAAAATAAGAACATTTATCCGTTTGTTTACTATTTTTTTTAATTTTCCGGATGTTTGTTTACGGTGTGAGACAATTTGTTTTTAATTATGGTTTGTTTGGTGTTTGCTACTATTTTCATTTGAATAAATTGTGGGTTTGAACTTTATGTTTTTTTCTTACCTTTGACAAATAATTATTGCATTGTTGAATAAATTTTTTATGATTTATACCTTATGTTCATTTGTTTATAAGAAGAACAACATTATTTTTAAGTCCACCAATATATAATTCACATTTTTTGATCATATTTATATTATTTACAAACAAGTTATCAAACATAAAATTTAATTACAAAGTTTTACAAAAATTTAATTATATTCCGTTTATACATTTTTTATTGAAAAAAATATTTTTTCATTACAAAGTTGCTATAATACAATTCAATTAAACAAATTTATTGTAATTACACACTTACTAAAAATAAAAAATAAAAAATATGATTAAGTTCAAAATTTCGAAAAATTTAAAATATAATTACACCAAAAATTCAAATACTGAGATTTCTTTAATAATGGTAAGTAATTAAGCATATTAATTAACATTTTTAATTACAAATTGATTGTAATTACACACTTACTAAAAATAAAAAACTAAAAAATATGATTAAGTTCAAAATTTCGAAAAATTTAAAATATAATTACACCAAAAATTCAAATACTGAGATTTCTTTAATAATGGTAAGTAATTAAGCATATTAATTAACATTTTTAATTACAAATTGATTGTAATTACACACTTACTAAAAATAAAAAACTAAAAATCTGCATAAATTCAAAATTTCGAAAAATTTGAATTATAATTACACCAAAAATTCAAATACTGAGATTTCTTTAATAATGGTAAGTAATTAAGCATATTAATTAACATTCTTAATTACAAATTTAATTTTCAAAATTCTATAAAACCCATACTACTCTCAAGCAAATGAACATGTTTCTCCTAAATTAATCCATTCAGTCTTACAAACAAATCAGAACACTCAAATCTTCAAGAGTTCATCTTTGCTTTTTTCTGCTTTCTCTACTGTTCTATCATACAAGTTGAACGTATGTCATTCTTTTATTTCAATATTACATATTTTCGCATAACATGATTATCTACATGTTTTGTTTAGTTTGCTGTATTCTATATTTGTTAATAATACTTGATTATTTGTAGTTTACGTTGATTTATAATCTATTGTTAGTTAAGTATTATGTATCGTTGAATGTTTACATATCTATAAACTTATCATCCATAGTTTTAAGGTTGTTTATATTGAGTTACACTCTTATGATGCATTTTATGTAGAATTGCCTCCTTTTAGGTGAAATGGGACGTAAAAGACTATCTAACAGTTCGAATGGTAATTTTTTTAGGATATATATACAATGTATTTCTATTTGTATTATTTTTGGTTTGTCATCTAATTTTTCGATTTTTTATATGGTGATGACAAACGAATGCCGTTATCTAATATCTCAAACAGTACACATATTTCATAGTTATATATGTCTTTATTTATATTAGCGTTTAGTTATGTAACTAATACATAATTCTTCACAGTTGTCTCCCATGAAGAAAAAGTTAAGAACGCGGCCGAGTGTCGTAAATATAGAAAATTACAACTAGATGCAAAGTGATGCAAGGTGAACAATCATAATAATGGAATTCAAAATGTGCCGCCAACTACAATATTTAATCGTGACTCCGTTGAATGTTCCAACCATTATATTCAGCAAAGCTCAACTTTCCAAAGTACATTCAATGTTTCGACACCCGGTAAACCAAGGAATAACACTTTTTACTTTTAAATCTTTCTATAAAGTCTGAACTTCCAATCCATATTTATAATTTAAGTCAATTTTATTTGTTCGTCTATTCTTTATAGGACAATTGCAACAAAATCCTTTGTCTACTTCATCAAATGGTATTTTTATTTATTTAAACTACATGTTTTACTATATAAGAAAATCCTACTTTCTTATTGACTGCATTATAAAAACTAATAGTATTTCATACGTTGTTTCTACGCTTGAAGTCAATAATAATATTGCATCGGAGTGTCGAAAATCCAGAAAACTACAAATGGATGCTAAGAGACTCAATGCTAAACAATGTCAAAATTCAAACTCATCAACATCCAGAAGTACTTTAGTTTCAATCGATATATCATCCTTTAAATCAAGCTTCAACAACCCATTTAACGCATCTTTTTCTGGTAATAAATTTGTATAACATTTAATAATTCGAAAGCTTTACTTTTTAAATTGATGACAAATTTTTTACTCTAACACTATCTTTTTATTATTTCATTATGTATTATCAGGTTCTACACAACGCACTCCTTTGTCCAATATTACAAACGGTATCATAGTTCTATGTTATACAAGTTTTTTTTATATTAGTCTTTTATTTTAACACTAAACGTTCATTTAATATACAAACTGATATTATTTTATCCATAGTTTCGGTGCCTGAAGTCCAAAGACACAATTCTGCAGAGTTACGAAACTTTAGAAAATCACAACTTGATGCAAAAAGACGTAAAGTTGGTTCTGTTACTGGAGCTCGAAAACAACCCACTGTTGCACATGAGTGTTCAAATAATAACACGTTTAGAACTCCTACTTATCCAACCCCATCTGGTACAATTTGCTCTGTGTCGATTAATCTTATGAATTTCTGAATCTTATTAATACTAACCTTGAAATGTTATGATTAATTACAGGTGGACTAACTGACGTTAATACGGTCTCACTTGCATCATCTTCTGCTCAAAGAGAACCGATTAATACATCAAGGAATAATCGACGTTGCATCTCACCTGTCCGAATGGTTAGTTTGTCTGACGAAGAAAATGTGGAACCTCAAGCAATTGAAGGCTTGCAATATAAGGGTGTCTCTAAAGGTAAATATTAAATTTACAAAACATTTAAAAGCTTTTTTTTTTCTTTTATAAGTTAATGTTATTTTATTTATTCTGTTTGCAAGATTATCTGGATCATGGTGATCAAACGGTTGTATGTCAAATGTGTAATGCAAAATTGTGGAGATCAGAAGCTGCTAGAAGCGTAAATGTTGGTGGAAGAACAAGCTATATGCTATGTTGTGGTTATGGAAAGGTACAACTTCCAGATTTCAAAGAGAGCAATTTAGATTATCAGAACCTTTTCAAGAACATAGAATTAAAGAGCAAATATTTCTTAAAGCACATTCGCCGCTTCAATTCTATGTTTTGTTTTACTTCAATGGGAGGGAAGGTTGATTCAAATATCAATAGTGGAAAGGCTCCCTTCATATACAGAATAAGTGGTGAGAATTATCACACGATGGGTGGTCTTCTTCCTTATGATGGCTCGAAACCGAAGTTTTCTCAGTTATATATATATGACACTGAAAATGAAGTTTCACACCGAAAAAACATTTATAGGTAATATTCTAAAAATTTTATTCTACTTTTTTAGCCTTTTATATAAATATTAATTTATTAAAATTTATTTTACATTCATTTCAGTAAGGAAAAGGAAAAGTCTAAGGATATTTCTGACCGCCTTGACATTGAAATCATTCAGTACCTAAAGTCGATGTTAGACTCAAATAATCAGCTTGTGAAAAGCTATAGGAGTGTACGGGATCGATTTCATGAAAATCCGGAAGTTACCCTTAAGTTGCGTCTTATTGGTAGGAGAACTAAAGATGGCCGAACATACAACCTACCAACTTCATCAGAAATCGCCGCTCTTATTTTTTCAGACAATGATGACCAGCTTGACAATAGAGATATTGTCGTGGAGTCAAGATCAGAGGGACTTCAGCGTATATCTGAACTTCATCCGTCGTATCTAGCCCTCCAGTATCCATTGCTTATTCCATTTGGAGAATATTGTTATAGAGTTGATATACCACACAGGGAAGAGAGGAAATCTAAAAAGAAAGTAGATTCAAAGTGTTCAATGAGAGAGTATTTTGCATATCATATTCAGGACAGAGTTGGTAAGTTCTCATTGATTTTGAATGCAAGGCGGCTTCTTCAACAGTTTTTGGTTGACGTTTACACAATGATTGAGAGTGAGCGCTTATTTTATGTCCGTTTCCAGCAAAGTAAACTTAGGTGTGAAACTTATACTAATCTTTAAACGTTGAACCAAAATGGACCTACTGACTTGGCAAAAGTAGGGACACCTGTGATTTTACCCTCTTCTTTTACTGGTGGTGCACGCTACATGAGGGAAAATTATCTTGATGCAATGGCTATTTGTAAAAGGCATGGATACCCTGATTTTTTTATTACAATCACATGCAATCCAAAATGGCCTGAAATTAGACGGTTTCTTAAAGACAAGAAGACAAATCCAGAAGACAGGCCAGATATCTTAGCTAGACTATTCAAAGTTAAGCTAGACTCAATCATGAAAGATTTACGTGAAAAAGCACTATTGGGCAACACTTCAGCAGGTAAAATTCATTACGAAAAAAAAACTTCCAATATATATTCATAGATTATCATCTTTATTCACTTATACTAATACAATTTTTATTTGTTGTTTCTAAATACTACCGTGTTTTTATTAATTAACTTTCTAACTATATTGTTTTACTTTATATTGCAGCGGTCTATACTATAGAGTTCCAAAAACGTGGACTGCCCCATGCTCATATCTGTCTGTTTCATAAAGAAGCCAGTAAGCTACCCACAATTGAACACGTTGATCGTTTTGTTTCGGCTGAAATCCCTGATAAGAATGTTGATCCGGAGTTGTTTAGTCTTGTGAGTGACTTTATGATTCATGGACCCTATGGACGTGAATATCCGAACTGTCCGTGCATGGTTGACGGTAAGTGCTCCAAGAAATTTCCAAAGAAGTTTTCTTCTGCATCAACGTTAGATTCAAATGGATATCCGGTTTATAGAAGAAGAGAGTCAGGGATATTTGTTGAAAAAGGAACTGCTACGTTAGACAACAGACATGTGGTCCCTTATAATGCAAAACTTTTAAGGCGTTACCAAGCTCATATCAATGTTGAATGGTGTAACCAGGCTGCTTCAATTAAGTATTTATTCAAATACATTAATAAAGGACCTGATATGGCTAAAGTTGCTTTTGTAGAAGATGATGGAGAAGGTCAAGAAGTGATGCAAAAAGATGAAATCAAAAAACATTTTGATTGTAGGTTCCTTTCAGCATGTGAAGCTTCGTGGAGAATATTTAAAAATGAAGTGCATTACAGATACCCTCCAGTTATAAGGCTTCCATTTCATCTGCCCGGTGAGCAAAGTGTTGTATATGGTCCAAAAGAAAATATTCAAAATGTTCTCGACAAACCCACGGTGGCTGCAACAATGTTTCTAAAATGGATGGAACTGAACCAAAACGAAGCTGTGGCACGTGAACTAAGTTACATTGAAATCCCAAGTAAATTTGTTTGGAAAGATGAAGAAAAAGAATGGGACTTTCGAAAGATAGGTAAGGCAATTGGTCGTGTTCACATGGTTAATCCATCTATGGGCGAGGCGTATTTTTTGAGAGTTCTTCTAAATAAAGTAAAAGGCCCTAGATCATTTGAGGAGATAAGAACGGTCAATGGAGAAATCTTACCAACATTTCGTGATGCATGTTATGCTCTTGGCCTCTTAGACGATGACAAAGAATATGTAGAAGCTATTGAAGAGGCTCATTATACAGGTTCTGGATATTCTCTTCGTAATTTGTTTGCGATGATGTTGCTATCTAATACCTTATCTAGGCCTGAGCATGTTTGGGAAAAATCATGGAAGTATCTGTCAGATGGTATTATGCATAGACACGAAGACGTATTCCAAATTGAAGGTAACAAATTTTTATTTCGAAATTTAATGAATTTATTTTTTTTAACGTCCCTTTTCTTTTAAATTGAATGTTACAAACTTTTTCGTTTTTAGGTTTGTCTCTTCCTGATGAACAAATCAAGAACCTTACCTTGCTTGAAATTGAGAAACAGTTGCTTCGGAATAACTCAAGCCTACGTAGGTTTCCTTCTATGCCTTATCCGAATAATGATTCGATATCATCTGCAAATAACCGTTTGATTCTTGATGAGATGAATTATCAAGTAAGTACGTTGGCTGAGGAATTTCATACCAATTCACGTTCTTTAACTGATGAGCAACGTTCAATTTTTGATCAAATCATTCATGCGGTTGATTGTAACAAAGGTGGGCTATTCTTTGTTTATGGTTTTGGAGGAACTGGTAAAACCTTTTTATGGAAAACGTTGTCTGCTGCCATAAGATCTAAAGGACAAATTGTTTTGAACGTTGCATCCAGTGGTATTGCTTCTCTGTTGTTATCTGGTGGAAGGACAGCGCATTCTAGGTTTCGTATACCTTTGAATGTTACTGAACAGTCATTGTGCGGTATAAAGCCCAATAGTGACATTGCTGATTTATTGAAGCAAACTAAGTTAATTATTTGGGATGAAGCTCCAATGATTCACAAGCATGCTTTTGAGGCACTTGATCGTACAATGAAAGACGTCTTGCAGTCAAATTCTTCAGGTAATTCTGAGTTGCCTTTTGGTGGTAAGGTTATGGTTTTGGGTGGTGATTTTAGACAGATCCTTCCTGTTGTTCCAAATGGGAGTAGAAGAGATATTTTAAATGCATCAATAACTTCGTCTCCTATTTGGAATAGTTGCAAAGTCCTTACTTTAACCAAAAACATGAGGTTAACGTTGGGTAACAACACGTCCGAATCCGAAGAAACAAAGGCATTTGCAAACTGGCTTCTTGAATTAGGTGAGGGTAAAGTTGGTGAGTCAATTCATGATGATGAGTTTGATGTAGACATTCCAGATGATCTTCTTATTAACGGTACATCAGATCCGATTTCTAGATTAATTGACTTCGTCTACCCTTCACTTCTTCAACTTTACAAAGATAAAGATTACTTTGGAGAACGAGCAATACTTGCACCTACAAATGAAGTCGTACAAGATAAAAATAAAAGGCTTCTTGCATTGTTTCCTGGAGATGAAGTCGAGTATCTGAGCTCTGATAGTATATGTCAGATTGAGAATGGTAATAACCGTTCACAGGAAGACTTATACTCTCCTGATGTCCTTAATGGTTTAAAAATTTCTGGGTTACCTAATCATCGTTTAGCACTAAAAGTTGGTGTACCCGTTATGTTGTTGAGAAACATAGATCAACAAAATGGTTTGTACAATGGAACGAGATTACGAATCACCAGACTTGCAAAGCGTGTTATTGAAGCCGAGATCATATCAGGTTGAAACATTGGTACCAAAACTCTTATTCCTAGAATAAATTTGATACCCCCTGATATCAAGATTCCAGTAAAGTTCCAAAGGCGTCAATTCCCAATAAGCGTATGTTTTGCAATGACCATCAATAAAAGCCAAGGACAGTCTTTATCGAAGGTTGGATTGTATTTAAGAAACCCTGTATTCTCACATGGCCAGCTTTATGTCGCATTATCAAGAGTTAAAAGCAGGGCAGGCGTGAAGTTACTTATACTGGATGCTAATGGGAAAGTGATGACTAAAACAAAAAATGTGGTTTATAAGGAAATTTTCAGCGATATTTGAATAAATGTGTATTCGTTGCTTTTAAATTTTAATAAAATTTTTCTACTTTGTTTTTCTTATACGTTATACTACTCCAAATAATCGTACGTTGGTAAACTGCGTGTCAACGCGGGCAAATATCTAGTCAAAGAATATAACGAATTCTTAAGAAGCATGAAATAAATAAATCTAACTCTATCGTTGAATGGCTTCTATGAATACATTTTTAACATTGAATAACATGACCCATAAAGCTAAGGGGTTACACATGGAAATCAATTAATTTCTAGTGCATAATGACTTTTCCACCAGTACGATCAGATGCATTATGAATCAACTATAACACTCATAAATATCAAAGTAAAAAAATGAGTGTGTTGATAGCAAATCACGTACAGGAAATGGAACGCATTAATCTAGAAAGGTTGATGTTATTCACCTTACTACCATTAGAGCTAAAAGAGGAAGAATAATTATCATAGAGAGGATAATTATAAGGTTTGGAAACAAAATACAAGTACTACTTCCTGCTATAAGTTTTTCCAAAGGGAAAGTCTTATTAAGCAAAACTGTGCCATTAAGAATAGGCATAAGCAATGAGATTACCCATAAGTAAAGAGAATAGCTGGCTAAGATATGTAGTGCCTAATTAAGGATATTTAACTCCACAAATGCTAATTAGTTCCAATTAACACATGATGGTTGAGTCTAGTTTTGTACGTTTCCTTACCATAATTCAACAAATACTTAAGATGAGAGTTGGTGGCAAAATTAAGGGTCTATTAACCATTAATATTAACTGATCTTAGTGTTGAAGCTTTATGATACCTTACGATATTCTTGAGATTACTCAGAATTTAGTATCAATACTAAAAGCTACAATTTTTGACAGTTAGAGGTTTTAATGATCAAACCAAAGCCACTATTAAGTTAAACTATCATATTGTTTGTTGTCATTATTTGAATAGAAACCTTATGAAATAAAACTAGATGATCCAATAACGTTTTTTCACAACTTTGTTATCATGAAAATGAGAATTTAACAAAGGAAAATGAGACCCATGAAATTCATCTACTAAGACCAAAATTTCATGAGAAATCCTGACCAGGTCACTAAAGGATGCTTGGCTATCAAATCTCATTTTCAGTGACTTTAAAGAATGTGTCAAACGCCCTAAACCTTAAATGGCGAAAGGAATAAATGGGTTTCCATCATAAGTCATAACTAATTGATATCAGTGGAGCTTAGATAAATATCTAATTGTATCTATTTCGTTTCCAACAAACCAAAAGTATTAAAGAAATCAATTCATATATACTTAATAAGATTCCCTCTAAGTATGTTCTTAAAATTTCTTATGAAATATGGACGATAAGGGAAATCAAGTATAAAATATATGAAATTTCTCGTTCACACGCATCGTTAAAACTTATTATGTGGAGGTACTAAGAGACCTAAAAGATTAGTGGGAGCATAAGATGTCCAACTTACGACTTGCAAAAGTTACAGAGGTGGGGGAACAACAATTTGATCTATCCTCAAATTACACCTCTTGCACTGGACAACGCTCTATCATAACTTGTCTCCTTAGCACTTAACGTACTCCTAACAAAGTTTTGTGGTTGCTTAAATATGGGCGAACTTAGATTTCTTACTAAAGTAATCCTAATCAAGAGAAACGACAATAACCATCATTAGGTTGTTTTCTCTATTAAAATATACGGATCTTCCAAATGTTAGATCTTAAGCATGCTGAATTCATTAAGATCTCTAAGGTAAGTGGGAGCAGTAAAAGTCCTTATTATGACTTTTCGGAAGTACAAGATGCGGGGGAGAGAATCATTAAAATTCGAGACTCATTATGTTTAACTCTGAATTTAACTTCGATTATTCCTCTTGTACACCTTACTGCACCAACTCTTACACACTTAGAAACTAATGTTGCTCCTTATATACCTGAAAATAAAAACACCTAACTAAGGTTAAGTTTGTATCATAATAAACCCAGTGTTCAACTCAGGAGGTTATCTGGGTCTAAAAGCCCATTAAATTTGATGATTATGTAACCTTCCTGACTAACACAAAAAAAATGGATGTTTGGAAAGTTTACTGATCCTACCTCTTCTAATTAAATCATTAGTGTCAATCAATCTTCTAAATGGAATAAAGCTATTATTAGAATAAATCATTCCATAATTTAGAATAACGTTTGGGATTTGGTTGAATAACCTAAAGGTATTCATAATTAAACCAGATCCGAATGGGAACGCTGTAAGATAAGATTGATTGTAAAAGATTATACTCAATGAGGGATTAGATTATCAAAGAATCTTCTTATCTGTATTACAAAAGATTTCTATGAGGATCATTACCGTCCTAGTAGCTCATAATAACTAAGAGCCACATTAGATGGACATTAAGACAACTTTCCATAACGATGACCTACATGTTCATTAAGCAACCTGAAAGTTCTAAACTAAAGGGTAAGAACACTTAGTTTGTAAGTCAATAAGATCCATGTACGGGTTGATTCAATCAGAAAATGTGTTGGAATCATAATGAAATTCTCTTCATCAAGAACTAAGTGGATTAAAGAACCTACCTCAAGATGAGTGGGAGCAACTAATGAAAACTTGTCCTTACATAGAAGACGTTTCTCTTAACAAGTATATGTTATCTAAGTCAAAGCATTTTTCATGCATAATTTTGACATGATGAATATCGGGGATTCCTCTTACGTAATAGGAATCAAAATATATCGAGATAGACCCAAAGGGATATTAGTTTCATCCCATAAGTTTTACTCTAAGTGGGTCCTTATGTATGTAACATACAACATTGCTCTCTTTTAGAGGATAATAGGATAATTTGAAATTATCACCTTATGCTTCATTAATTAGAAGACTGATGTAAATTTAAGTCTATGCTTGTTTATGATATTGTTCGTATTGCTTGATACTAGACTTGTCTAGATTGATGAAAAGCATCTAATGGAACATTACAATATCCTTAAGAAACAAGAGACTATAATCTAAAGAAGAAGTGAGAATCTAAAGTGATTGACTACTCTTACTCTAACTTTGTTATATTCAAAGGAAATCAAGTGTCAATTTCGGGGTATATCATAACGTTAGCAGACATAACTATCTTATGGAGGATTCATAAGGAACTGTGACAACAACCTAAGTTATCATGACATAATGTGTTGCTGATCACAACAGAATGGTCATTAAATGTTGTTGGTCAATTTATCAGTTGACTCATAACTTATTAACTCCATGTAAATACTAAGTTGAAGACTTACTGTGATAAAGTCAGCTGCCCTAATTTCTCAAACAGTAACAGTTTGAGAGGAGATGCATTAGAGTTCGATACGAAATTATTGTTCGCTTATGATTAAGAACAAATAGAGGAAATCATATTTTTGTATCGAATGCATTCATGATATGCTTATGGATCCAATAACTAAAGGTCTATCACCCATAAGTCTCACTAATGGGCCAACTAAGAGAAAGGGGTATTACTAATGACCATGTACAACTGCATATCGTACTATGAATGACTTATAACTAATGACTAATGATTAATTTTCCTCATTATGATTTGTTTGTCTATTAGTATGCTAACCTAGCATAATGGCATAAAGACAATAATATAACAAATCAACTAAGGGCATAACGTTAATTGATCCTAATGTTAAGTTTTAAATTTGGGTGTAGTATGATTAATGGGGGTCCTAAGTCGAATAAAGACTTAACGGCTGTATTTCTCTGCTACATTTTGGGTTTAGAACTAAAATGAGTATTAATCTCTGCAGACTGACGTAATACTCATAATAAATGAATACTCGACCAAGTGAGAGAATGTTAGAATAAATATAAATTATGTTTATTATATTTATTATATGGCCATCACTATCATTTATATTATATCGATCAATTACTATAATATCCCTAAGTTTATAATTGGTGATTCTTTGATGGACGGAATTACCCTTACTAAACCTAATTAGGGTGTCCCCTGTGTGTATAAATAGAGAGATAACTAGAGGTATTAGGTTGGACTCTAATAACACCATAACCTAATGTAGCCGCCACCTACCTCTCTCTCACACGATCACTTTGTGATCATTAGCCATCATTAGTGTACACACTAAAGGGAACCCGATCAAGATGATGGTGTCTTCCATTACTAAGGTTCCTGAATGGTTAAGCATATCAGGTACACATGATTATATCTTATGTTTATGGCTTATGTTCTTATTAATATAGTCAACAATAATAAGTGTAGTTTATGTTAAAAACTTTGATGTGGGTCGCAAATCATTTTTTTCACATAGTAAAAACGATCACATTTTCTAACTTGGAATGTAAGCACAAAAAGAGTCAAAGCTTACTGCCAAACCAAACTATTGCTCATTGAATTAGCCTGTATCATATTTGTTTCATCTAACTATGAATCCTAATGACAAATGTTGGTGTATAAAAATTATTACAACAATAATTAATTTAACCCGACTGCATTTTCTTATGAATAAAAAACTAATATAAAAGAATCCAAAACAAGTAAAATAGGTAGCAAGACATTTTAAACTAAAATGGGTAAGATGTTTGAATATCCAATCAAGAAGGCATTTGGTTTTGGGCAGACATGCGTCTCTCTTTTCCATCAGATCCACCTGATTCTACTTCAGAAGAAGCATCTACTGATCTGGTAAATGAGATTAAAAGATCACGATAAAGATGAACCACCCTTTTAACAGTGTTGTGGAGATCTCTGATTAGACCCACATTTCTTGTGAGGTTAAGGGGTAATTTAGATTCTTAATTCTGGTTGATTTCATTAATGAGCATGTTTTGGTATAGAAGGCTTTCGATGTGTACAAAGCTGTTCTGAAATGTCTCTAGTACTTACCCATCTGCTGACCCATTCTCAAAACCTGAAAATATCTCCCCTTCCATCAGAATCATCCAAGATTAAACGCTATTAAAATCAAACAAGAATCATAAACTGATCCAAAATCCAGTTATAAACTAATCCAAAGATCCGGGCAAAACGATTTTGATAAAGCACTGCACTGTTTTTATAACCTAGAGTATAGTTACTTTGCAGAATAAAAAAAAAAAACCAGCAATGGAACCTTTTTACTAATTTTTTCAAAACTAAAACCATCAATTTTGTTAATAATTGGGCCTTTTCCTGACCATCGAATATGGTATTTTTTTTTTTGGTTACAAATAAGAGTTCCTTAATTATGATTGTCCATGCTTTACATAGATGTTTTTTAGGAGTTGTGCAAGATCGTTTAAAGAATACTAAACACTCAACTTATTGCAATCTGTCTAAAGCCTTTTCTAAAGGCCAATGATTCTTCATCTTATCAATTCTATAGAACACAACTCAGGTATGATGTCGCATATACTTATTTAAATTGAAAAAAAGGAAAATATCCCCAGCACCATCAACACCGGCTGCAACTGCAGGAAATTTGGCGCAAAGATCCTAAAACATAATAATATCAGTCACATATAAGTAGCCACCTTCTTTAACTACTTTGAGTGTTTTTTTTTTGCGCGACTATTTGACCCATTTCTAATCTATTTCCATATTAATTGTTTTTAAGATGGAGTAGAAAATAGTGCCATCACAATCCCTCACTTCTCCGCCAACTTGAATTCGTTTTTGTGTTGGATGACCTATTTGGTATGCATCTGCTGATTTGTGTGTTTGTTTTGGCCTTTCTTGCTAGCTGACTATCCTATTCGGTTTACGTTGCTTTTATTGAATGTGCTGGTTTTGTTAAATCCGTAGGTTCTATGGTTTAGCCGTTGGTGTATTGGTTTTTCGTTTATTAGGATGCATTTTGGTTGGCATTTGAGATATGTTTTCTTGGCTATTCGGAAAAAGCCTTAGAAATGGGTCAAATAGTCGCACAAAAAAAAAAATGACACTCAAAGTAGTTAAAGGTGGCTACTTATATGTGACTGAATTTAGTATGTGTTAGGTTTTTTGCTTTAAGTATTGATGTCCTTTGTGACATATGATCCACCAGAGGCAACCACAAAAAAAGTTGTAAAGCCATGATTCCATCCCACCAATTTTTACATAAATGGCATTAAAAAAACAACCATCCCAAACACTCCGTAGCCACAGACAACATAAAAACTACCTACAGACGAGGTCACGCAACAAGGAAGGTTTGGTAATCCGTACGTCGCCAACCAGAATGTCATAGTATCTGGCCTGTCCCGAACGACGCTTAAATAATTAATCAAGGCGTGTTTCCTCAGTTTTGTTTGTGAACATTTAGTAATGTGTTGGTTCATGTTCGTTAATCAATTGCATTTGTTATATTCGTTTGTTTATGTCGGTCGCTAAAGGTTAGTTCCATTTAATATTCTTTATTATAGGAACATCAATTTTTGCATACTTTGTAATCCTTATTACTAAAGCCTTCGTATCAACATGCAGACACAAGCCAAAAGACAAAGAAATGCATGGCATAGAGAGGCAGCAACATCTAATACTTTTGACGGTTAGCGGCGCCAACTCCTTTTGAACACATCAGTCACAAAGACCTGCAGCGTTTTTCAACACCAGTTTTTAATATAAGCATAATGTAGACAACATTAGCAGGCCGCCATGCTAATTTACGGTTAAAGTTTGTGACCCGGCTGAATACGCTGTAAAGCTAACCGAATTTAGATATGATCTATGAAAACTACCCGCCAGTATATATAGCATCTCTTATCCTAAAGCCCCAGCCGCAAGCGCGGGGGATAACACTTAGTTATCATTAAAACTAATTCATGTTCAAAACATTATACTTCATAAACATCCAGAAAATATAATGCAAAATAGTCTCTGTGGGTGGGCATGACCCAAATTGACCTTTGCACAAACCCATTGTGCAACCCCTAACTAACTATAACGACTAACCAGATCATGGTGCGACTCTGTGGCTCCCAGGACAGCATGGCGATTGGGTTGCTCTTCAACATCTTAGGTAAGACTCTAAAGGAGAAAAAAACAAATTATAATTATATTGATTTGACTTTATACAAATACTAACAATATGAACAAAAGAGACACTTTAACAAATACCTCAAGACTATCCCTGCATATGGCAACAATTTTGCTGTTGTGAGAAAGGTCCCTGATGTGATTTGCCTTCAGAAATAAAAATGAATATATATATATATATATATATATAGAAATATAATTGTCCTGAGTCTTACCTTTTTCATTAGTTAGATTTCCATGAGAGTTACCTCTTCAAGATAGATAATGCTTCTAAATCCCTTAACAAAGGGAGATCCTGCTTCAGTGTAAAACTACAACAACAGTCATTAACAAATAATATAAACAAACCTCACTGCAATTTCAAACTACTGCCCTCTCCTGTTCTATCAGCAACTACAACATTAATACTTTGGACCAATGTCCTTAAGAGCACATATCTGCTCTGCTCCCATGGCAGACATCAATGTAGCTACTAAATCATGTGGCCCACATGACCATTTTAAGTGTTATAGTATCACATAAAAAGAAAGAAAAACACAAATGATATAAAAAAAGATAACTTACATTAATGTGAAAGCCAATTGACACTGCAACAACTACGATCATCACGTATACGTTATTATGTGATTAGGGTATGTAATATACATGATTTTAAGCATTTTGAGCCAAAAAAAATCAAAAAAGCGCCGAGCACTTTTTTTTAAAAAAAATAAATAAGTTTTCGGGTAACACGTTGTTAACACATGTTAGTTTCGTTTAACATGTGTTACCCGAAAACTTATTTTTTTTTAAAAAAAAGTGTTCGGCGCTTTTTGATTTTTTTTTGCTCAAAATGCTTAAAATCATGTATATTACATGCCCTAAAATTTTCAGGCCCTAAAAAGCTCGGGAAGTCAGGGTTTCTAGAGTTTTCTAGATAAGGAGGGTTTTCTATGGATCCCTACCCTATATATATATATATATTAATAGCCCAACGTTTTAAATAGTGCATTCTGAAATCTTTCTTTCCACACCACCGTATATTCTTAATTCTTACTTTCCACACCATCCCTCCATTTTGTCAAGCATATTCACATTCACATGGGCTACAAAGTAAAAAAAAGTTTCTCCATACTTATATATATATATATATATATATATATATATATATATATATATATATATATATAGAGGAAAGTTAATTTGAGAACACCTATATTTCGTACGAACCGTGAGAACCGCATCTATAACCATTCAAATTCAAAATTTCTTTTTACACTTATCTTTATTACTAAAAATACAATCCCAAAAACACAATTTACGCGTAAAAATTCAAACGTATACGAAAATAATTTGTTTTTACACATGTGTAAATTTACTGTTTATACATGTGTAAACTGTTTCATTTACACATGTGTAAAAAGTTAATTGAAAGTGTTTTTGCAAGAACAGATGTATTATTTGGAAAGAAAATTCATTTATTAATGTTGTATTTTGATTATAATGAGGTTTGTATTAAAAAAATTGTTTTTGATTGATTTTTTACTTGTTCTCACGGTT